>CM040624.1:1933120-2179337 GCA_022817965.1 Solanum lycopersicoides
TAGTGTAGGTGCTACTTGTACCTAATTGCAATCTTAAATAATAAAGTTCCAAAATAGGATAAAATCCATTATAGATGTTCTTTTTTAGGACTGTCTTTATTAAATTAAATATTTTCCTTAAGTTTGACCAAAATATAAAGAGAATCAGATCTCCATATTTAACTTTGTGTTTCTTCTTATTTACATGAGCAAATTCAAGCAATTAGCAAAATAAAAATGGTAAAGTTTCTCCATTTTCACCTTCTGATATCAATTTTCTTAATTCTACTTCTTGTGTTGGGAAATGCAAATTCTCTATCACCCCTCAACTCAACTTACATTATGCAAACTAGAAAAAGATTTATGTCTCTCGATCCGACTAAGCTTCCGATCCTCCAATGCCATCCTATACTTTTACTGTCTACCATCGCGATGTATTTGAAAAATCAAAATTCAAGGACTACGACTCGTTGCTTGAAAATAGATTTGCTCGATGTTATGCTAGAGCAAGTTATTTATCTTCGGTTCTTGAATCTCAAAATGGTGCACAAGGAGGTGAGATGCTCGAGTTGGTCCCAAAATCAACGGATATTTTCTACGGGGGTGGTGAGTATGTCGCGTCTTTTTTGATTGGCAGTCAAATGATAAAAAATTACTTGTTATTAGACACTGGAAGTGATTTAATTTGGTGGCAATGTGGACCATGTGAGGCTAATAAGTGTTACAAACAAGATCAACCTCTATATGATTCTACTGTATCCAAAACATTTCGAATAATCGGTTGCAATCATCATGGTAACAGGTGCAGGACTGTAAATCCAGCCTATTATTGCAATCTAGAAAATTTCGAGTGTAGATATGATATGCATTACGGTGATAATTCACAAACAAAAGGTTTTATTGCAGACGACGTGATTACTTTTCTTGTAGGACATTGGTCAGCTCGGGTCACATTTGGATGTAGCAAAGATCAAACTGGTGAACTAAATTTCACTTCTTTCGCGTCTGGGATTGTTGGACTTGGACGCGATCTTCCAGATGGATATTCGTTACCATCACAATTTGGGGGGAACGTAATGTCTATGTGTCTACCATCTTTTGATTCAGGAAAAGGATCGGTGCTGAGTTTCCGAACTAGCAAGTGGCCAAGAGCAAAATCAGCAGAATTGTTATTTAATTATAGGTACCCTTCATTTTACTTTGTCAACATTTATAAAGTTTTTATTAACGATAGGGAGGTTCCGGTGAGCCCCTCGTGGTGGAATTTCAATGGACCTATGATGAACGGTGGAATGTTCGTGGATACAGGGACAAGTTATACAACTTTTCCTCATGATTTCTATACTGTATTCCGTTACATATTCCGAGAAGAAGTGCAAGATATTCCCATGGCTGAAATTCCTGTCCAACCTTTCGACACTTGCTATAAGGAAGATCCAGATGGTCGTGATTTATACTTTCCTGTAGTGAAGTTGTACTTTGGGAGTGTAAACTCAAGCACAATGTTGTTTCTGGCACAACAACGAGTTGTTGTGCACTATCGCGGGCTTTACTGCTTGGCTTTCGTTGGATGGAATAGTGAGAGATCAGTATTAGGCATGACTCAACTCCAAGGTGTAGGATTAACTTTTGATACTATAGCAAGTACTTTGTCATTTGACATAGATGCATGTGATTGAGTATAAATATAAAGCTAAACTCTGTTTATCTCTTGAGAATCTTCGTTTTTTTTTATTTCCTACCAAACGGTAACATAGATGATCATTTCGTAAGTTGGAGTATTCAGATGACAAAGTGGAGACGACTTGAGGTGTCATAATCGCAAAGTTGGAGTGTTTAGTTGTCTGTAATGACAAAGTTAAGGTGTCTATCTATGTATTACGACTTTAATTGATTTGTATTTCTCTATGATTGAATTATAAATATACAATGATTATTGTTTGTTAAAACACAAACAGGATTTAGAAGCAAAGTATATCATTAAATTAGCATGTCCTCGATTAATATCGACATTATAATCTTTATGTAACGTGTTCACCAATCAAACTATCCTTTTGCGGGGACAATAATCTGATTCTTTTCCCCTGAAGTGGACGAATATTGTTGGACAGAAGGAGTATAATTGATGAGATGTAAATAGGAATTTTAATTAATAAAGTTCCTAAATAGCAGATTCCTTGAGATTTATTAATGCTCTTTTTAGGAATGTCTTTCTTACAAAATTGAATATTTTCCTTAATTGGACAAAGATATAATTAAAAGAGAATCAAACCTATATATTTAAATATGTGTTTCTTCCTATTTGCATAAACAAATTGAAGCAATTAGCTAGAAAAATGCCAATGGAAAAGATCCTCCATTTTCATCTTTTCACTTCTATTATTTTCTCAATTCTATTAGTTGTGTTGGGAAATACAAATTCTCTATCCCCCCTCAACTCAACTTACATAATGCAAGCTAGAAAAAGATTTATGTCTCTCGATCCGACTAAGCTTCCCGATCCTCCAATGTCATCCTATACTTTTACTGTCTACCATCGCGATGTATTTGAAAAATCAAAATTCAAGGACTACGACTCGTTGCTTGATAATAGACTTGCTCGATCTCATTCTAGAGCAAGTTATTTGGCCTCGGTTCTTAAATCTCAAAATGGTGCACAAAGAGGTGAGGTGCTCGAGCTGGTCCCAAAATCAACGGATATTATATACAGAAATGGTGAGTATGTCGCGACTTTTTTGATTGGCACTCAAATGATAAAGAATTACTTGTTAATAGACACTGGAAGTGATTTAGTTTGGTGGCAATGTGGACCATGTGAGGCGTGTTACGAACAAGATCAACCTCTATATGATTCTACTGCATCCAAAACATTTCGAATACTTGGTTGTAACAAATATGGTTTAAGGTGCAGGACAGTGGATCCAGCCTTTCATTGTAATCAAGAAAATTTTGAGTGTCGATATGATTTGGTATACGGGGATCATGTGCAAACAAAAGGATTCATAGCAGATGATTTGATTACTTTTAATTTAGACGACCATAGAACGATTAGGATCACATTTGGATGTAGCAAAGATCAAACTGGTGAAAAAAAATTCAGTGCTTTCTCTGCTGGGATCCTTGGCCTTGGTCGTGGCGATGGTCAATATTCTTTGCCATCGCAATTTGGGGGTCACATAATGTCCATGTGTCTACCAACTTTTAATTCGGGAAAAGGATCAGTTCTTAGTTTCCATACAAGCAAGTGGCCAAGAGCAACATCAGCAAAATTGTTATTTAACTATAGGTTCCCTTCATTATATTATGTCAACATTTATAAAATTTTTGTTAACGATCGAGAAGTTCCAGTGAGTCCTTCATGGTGGAAATTCAAATCAGATATGGGTGGTGGAATGTTGGTTGATACAGGGACAACTTTTACCTTTCTACCTCATGATTTTTATATCTTATTCCGTTACATATTCAGAGAAGAAGTAGGAGATATTCCTACGGCTGAAGATCCAAGCAATACTTTCGACACTTGCTATAAGGAATATCCGAGTGGTGGTAACTTATACTTTCCTGTAGTGAAGTTGTACTTTGGCAGCGTAAACTCGAGTACAATGTTGCTTCTGACACAAGAACGAGTTATTGTGAACTATCGCGGTCTCTACTGCTTTGCTTTTGTTGGATGGGATAACGATTTTTCAATATTAGGCATGACTCAACTCCAAGGAGTAGGATTAACTTTTGATAGTTCAACAAGTTCTTTGTCATTTGACATAGATGCTTGTGATTGAGTATAAAAATTGGTACTAAATGTTAATTCTTTTTTTTGTTAGTCGCATCGATAGATGCCTTGGAACAAATTATTCAATCATCTTACAGCCCAGCATATCAACCTTTACTACAAATTCATGCTCTCAATTTAAGAAATATTTTTTACTTATTAGACAAAATAATATATAGTAGTCAAATTTTGCAGTTATGATAAGAAAATCTACTATGGGGATAATTTAATTTTACATCTTAACTCATTTTTATCCTTTTTTTTTTGTTAGTCCAAGAGAATTGAATTACATATTAACTCTTATCTTGACATAAACTAGTATATATATATATGAGTGCAAGGAGTAGTAGACATATCTCAAACCAAATCAAGCAATTCGAAAAACAATGGAGAAGTTCCTCCATATTCACCTTTTGATTTCAATTATTTTCTCAATTTTGATTTTAGTTTTGGGCAATGAAAACTCTTTTTCACGCCTTAACTCAAGTTACATCATAGAAGCTAAAAAAAGATTTATGTCTTTTGATATAACTAAACTTGTCGATCCTCCAATGCCATCCTATACTTTTTCCCTCTACAGTCGTGATTTATTTGAAAAGTCAAAGTTCAAGGACTATGACTCGTTACTTGAGAATAAGATCGCTCGTTCTCAAGCTAGATCAAAGCATTTGGCTTGGATTCTCGAGAATGGTAATGCGACAAGGCCATATGAGAGTAAATGGGACAATGGAAATGTTCCGAAAACAACAAGTGTACAATTCTTAAATGGTGAGTATATTGCAGCTTTTAATCTTGGCACTGATGATCACAAAATTAAAAGGTACTTGTTTGTAGACACTGGGAGTGATTTAGTTTGGTGGCAATGTGGACCATGTAGCAAAAATAAGTGTTACGAACAAAAATATGAACCTCTATATGATTTAACTAAGTCGAGGACATATCAAAAAGTCAATTGTAGGACACAAAGTGCAAAATGTTTACTAAGGTCGAAGATGATTGAATGTAGTTCGTATGAAAATACATGTGTATATGATTACAATTACATGGATGGAGGAAGAACAAAAGGTTGGATTGCAGAAGACGTGATTACTTTTGATTTAGACCAAAAATCAGAAAGGATTCTTTTCGGATGTGGCAGAGATCAAACGAGTGGAAAGCCTTTCGATGGTGATTTTTCAGGAATTGCTGGTCTCGGACACAGAAGGGCTGGTGGATATTCTTTAACAACGCAATTTGGGGCGGATATAATGGCCATATGTCTACCGGATTATTTCACCACAGGAAAATCAACAATTAGCTTCCACACATCACCATTTAAGAAAACAACATCAGCAAAACTATTACCAAATCCTGCATTACCTCATTTTTATTTCGTCAACCTTTTTAAAGTTTTTATTAACGATAAGGAAGTCCCATTGCCGCGGAATATTGGAAATGACATGAACGATCGTTACTTTGTGGATACAGGAGCAACTTTTTCCGTTTTCCCTAAAAGTATTTATAAAGTATTCCGTGATACATTCAGAAAGGAAGCAGGTTTTCCGTTGTATAAGTCTCCGCCTTCACAATTCGATACTTGCTATAAGGCGGATCCAGGTGTGGCACCAGATTTCCCCACTGTGAAGATGTACTTTGGTCAACAAAAACCGGAAAATTTGTTGTTTCTAGCAGAACGCCTAGTCATTGTGCATCAGCAAGGGCTATTCTGTCTTGCTTTTACGTCATGGAAGAACCCCACCGCAATTATAGGAAGTTATCAACTCCAAGGTGTAGGATTAACTTTTGAGACTGCAACAGATACTTTGTTTTTTGACATAGATGCATGTGCTGCTGATTGAAATCTTTTTATAAATGTTGTAAGCTAAAGCTATATCCAAATATACAATTACTAGTTTGTTTTGATCTTCTTCTTTTTTTAAATTGTTATTGTTGATTGACACTACTAAAAATGGGTTGTGAAATCTCTCCGAGTTTAGCTTGTCTGAATTATTTCTAACAGTTTGACATTCCCGTTTTTAGTAGTATGGTGATCGATGAGAGATGGTCCCTCAATCGAGCACAAATGCACAATAGACACCAATGTTCAAAATCGTGACCATCCTTTGGTCAAAATAGCTACGCCACTAGAAAGGATGACGTATTCTTGATTAAGCCTATCTCGAACTTGTGCCTATATTCTTGGCTCTACCCCTCCTTCTAGTCCACATGCAACTGTATTTCAAGGTCCCCTGTTTGGTCATGGATTCGAGCAATCACAGCAACAGTTCGATATATTTGTTGCATTTTGTTGGCCTATTGATCACCATTACCTTTGTTCGTATTTGGACTATCACTGACACGTCTTCTTAGCACAATGTATATATAGTGAAGTGAAAAGCGACTAACCCATCACAAAACCACAAACAAACATAACAAGACATTTAATATGTCACGTGGAAATTTGATTAGTTTTGATATATATTTGAAGTGATGATTCTATATAGCTTGTTGTTTGAAAGATCTAGACAAGTTGAAGCAGAGCAATTTTGAATGCCAATTAGTGCCTAAAACTTTGTTCTAAATTTGCATATGACCTTCTGTTTGATGTTCGAAATTCGACCAAGAAGACGATATATTAAAAGGTTTATTAGCAAAAAGGGTAAATATGCATTTTTTGTTAGACGACAAGGGTATATATACACAATGACAGATCTCGAATTTTCACTAAAGGGGTTTGAAAAAAATTAGGATTCGAACTTGGAAACTCAAATTGAATTTTGAACCCCCTGAACCAGTAAGTCAGCCATTAATCTTATGTTTAGGAAGTTCTTGATTTATCTATCTACCTATATATACATAAAAGAAATTCAAAATATACCTTATATTTTCTCATGAGGGGGTTGGGATGAACCCCTCGGTACACTCTATATCCACCCCTATAGATACATCCCTTTTCTAGTGAAGGGTATATCCATTCTAAATGTGAAAGCTAACGGATATATTTGCCCCTTTTCCTTATTTGGTATGCAACGAATAGTTCTTCACGAAAAAATGTTATCTTTACCTAAAATTTGGTCCGCGTGATACATTCCTTTGTATGAAGCTCCACTTGGAGATTTTGACACTTTATATATGGTGGATCCAGGTGTGGTACCAACTTACCCCGTTGTGAATATGTACTTTGGTCACCAAAACCTAGAAAATTTGTTGTTATGCTAGAACAACGAGTTGTGGTGCATGAGAGGGGGCTATTCTGTCTGGCCTTTACGAAATGGAAATACCCCGTCTCACTTATAGGAAGTTATCAACTTCAAGGTATAAGATTAACTTTTGATACTGCGACTAATACTTTGTCTTTTGACTTAGATGCATGTAATTGATTGAGTATCTATGAAATTTTTTTAGAAGTTGTACCCAAATCTACTTTTACTAGTTTGTTTTCATTCTAAAGATATGACATATGAGCCTAACTCGACCTCAAAAGCTAAACTCGACTCCAAAAGTTAGCTCATGAGGGATGATCGTCCAATTTCATATAAGCAGGCCGCTAGTCCATTCACCAACCAATGAGGGACTTTGACTTATTTTAACACCCCTCGCACTTCACGCCCAAGTCCAACCGGAGCGTGGACCGGGAGCCCAAATGGTGATGGTCCTGACTCTGATTCCATGTAAAGTTATGACACACACCCTAACTCAACTCCAAAAGTTAACTTATCAGTGGAGAATTGCTCAAGTTCATATAAGCAGACCACCGGTCAATTCCCCAATAAATGTGGGATTTTGACCCATTCTAACACCCCCTTGACACCCAAGCCTAACTGGAGCGTAGATCGGGAGCCCAAGTCAATCCCCCAATAGATGTGCGATTTTGACCCATTCATGTGGGAATTGGACCTTCTAGATTATTGTTGTCTAATTTTAGGACATTAAGAAACAAGCAAGTTTCAATGTCAGCTGGAATTTGTTGATCGCGGGATCAAAAGTTACTCTAAATCCGATTAATTTGTTTTGATATATCTCAAGGAATAGTACCATATAACTTCTTGTTTGAAAAAACAACAGTCTTGAATGTCTCGTGGAAACTCACCCTATTACTTGTATGTCTTCTTTGTTTATGAAAATCTCGCATTTTTTCTGATCCCAACAACATCTTACCTAGAAACTGGTCAGCTCAAATTTATTGGTAATTTCTCAAACTCACTGCAAGAATTTCAAGGAAATGTATTTGTATGTATATAGTGTGATTTGCATGTATCTGAAATACCAATTACATGAGAGACTAGCAAGTGAGATGAGACAGATCGGCAAGGGTGGTGAGCGTCCACTCGGATACAATATATCTAAAACAAACTACACCTAATTTTGACCTCGTGAATCTAAGATTCATGTGACTAGACGTATCTAGAGGCACCAAAATTGGGTAAGATACGTAATATTGCAGACTAGAGTGTATCTAATTAATTAGCTCTTAAACTAGTAAGATATATGCAAGTTTCCCTTAAAACTAGCCCTATCAGGGGATAACAATCCCAATTTTTATTTGTGGGAAAAGGAAAATATTTTCACGCCCTAAGCATATATATAAGCAAAACAAGTAAGACTTAATTATAAACTAATTAATCATAATCGATGAGGTCCTCAGGACGCGAGGAGGACTCGCTACAAGCTGAGTGTGAAGATCTAGTGGATCTAACAAACTGTCTGGTGTTGGTTTAAATCTCCGAATTTGCATCATAAAACAATACAACAAGGCCAGCCCAATCCTATCAAATCACGATGTGCAAGGTCAGCCCATCATTTCAAGACCTTTGCCAACAAATTTATTCTCTCAATTTAAAAATTAATCCTTAAAAAAAAAAATTTTATTTATTAGAAAAAATAATAAATAGGAGTCAAATTTTGATCCTTTTACAGTTATACTAAGAAAATCTACTATTTGTCTTTATGAATTAAATATATAATTCATTTTATTGTTGGTCAAAAGATAATCAATTGAATATATAATTCATAGATTTCATGAGATTTATTAACTCTCTTTTTAGGAATTTTCTTTCTTCCTATTTGCTTTAACAAATTAAATCAATTGACAGAATAACAATGGAAAAGATCCTCCATTTTCATCTTTTCACTTTTATTATTTTCTCAATTCTACTTTTTGTGTTGGGAAATACAAATAAAAATTCTCTATCACCCCTTAACTCAACTTACATAATGCAAGCTAGAAAAAGATTTATGTCTCTAGATCCGACTAAGCTTCCCGATCCTCCGATGCCATCTTATACTTTTACTGTTTACCATCGCGATGTGTTTGAAAAATCAAAATTCAAGGACTACGACTCGTTGCTTGATAATAGACTTGCTCGATGTCATGCTAGATCAAGTTATTTGGCCTCGATTCTTAAATCTCAAAATGGTGCACAAAGAGGTGAGGTGCTCGAGCTGGTCCCAAAATCAACGGATACTATCTACAGAAATGGTGAGTATGTCGCGACTTTTTTGCTTGGCACTCAAATGATAAAAAATTACTTGTTAATAGACACTGGAAGTGATTTAGTTTGGTGGCAATGTGGACCATGTGTTGCGTGTTACGAACAAGATCAACCTCTATATGATTCTACTGCATCCAAAACATTTCGAATAATCGGTTGTGATAAATATTCTTTAAGGTGCAGGACAGTGGATCCAGCCTTTCATTGTAATCAAGAAAATTTTGAGTGTCGATATGATTTGATTTACGGGGATCATGTGCAAACAAAAGGTTTCATAGCGGATGACGTGATTACTTTTAATTTAGACCATCTACCGGTTAGGATCACATTTGGATGTAGCAAAGATCAAACTGGTGAAAAGAATTTTAGTGCTTTCTCTGCTGGGATTCTTGGCCTTGGTCGCGGTGATGGTCAATATTCTTTACCATCGCAATTTGGGGGTCACGTAATGTCCATGTGTCTACCAACTTTTAATTCGGGAAAGGGATCAGTTCTTAGTTTCCATACAAGCAAGTGGCCAAGAGCAACATCAGCAAAACTGTTATTTAACTATAGGTACCCAATATTTTATTATGTCAACATTTATAAAGTTTTTGTTAACGATCGGGAAGTTCCAGTGAGCCCTTCATGGTGGAAATTTAGATCAGATATGAATGGTGGAATGATAGTAGATACAGGGACAACATTTACCCGTTTACCTCATGATTTTTATGTCGTATTCCGTTACATATTCAGAGCAGAAGTACAAGATATTCCTATGGTTGAAGATCCAGAGAATATTTTTGACACTTGCTATAAGGAAGATCCAAGTGGTCGTAATTTATACTTTCCTGTAGTGAAGTTGTACTTTGGCAGCGTAAACTCGAGTACAATGTTGCTTCTGACACAAGAACGAGTTATGGTGAACTATCACGGGCTCTACTGCTTGGCATTTGTTGGATGGGATAGCGATCTTTCAATATTAGGCATGACTCAACTCCAAGGAGTAGGATTAACTTTTGATAGTTCAACAAGTACTTTGTCATTTGACATAGATGCTTGTGATTGAGTATAAAATTTGTTATTAAATATTATTCTGTTTTGTTAGTCGCATCGATAGATGCCTTGGAACAAATTTTCTCAGTCATCTTACCGTCCAATTAGTCTTTCTTCCATACTTCTTTTTTGTTTTGCAATTCTGAATTGGATTAACAAGACAATGATCCAATACATCCTCTTCTTCACTTTCCTCAAACATGTCCTCACCTTTTAGGTTTCCAAAATTTACAACAAATCCGATTAATTTTTATATATATTTGAAGTGATTATTCAATAGCATGTTGCCCAAACATCGGCATTTTAGTGTTAACGAGACACGGAATGGGAAATATAGATTTTTACATGTTATGTGTGCTATAGTCCGTGAATTTTGGGTGATATGTGATCCCGATGATTTTTTTGCCAATATTTTTAATGGGCATCCGTGACGAATACGTTAGTCTGAAGGGACAAACATCGATATTTTCAAGTTCAAACGAGACTCAAAATGGGAAATGCCAATTTTTCCATTTTTCGTGTGTTATGTCAATGAATATTGGGTGATAAGTAATCCCAACAATTTTTTGGCCAATATATTGTAGGCGTCAGAGACGCCCTATTTAATGGTGTGTCCTTGTCCGTAGGGGAAAATGTCGGGATTTTCAAATGAAGTCCAGAACGGAAAATATCAATTATTTCATTTTTTTGTGTGCTAAATATTGGATTATATGTGATCCCGGCGGGTTTTTGGCCAAAATATGTTATGGGCGACCATGACTACCTATTTAATAACATGTATGAGTACAACTGAGCAAACGTCGGAATTTTCAAGTTCAAATGAGGCTCGGAACGGGCAATACTGTCGGTTTTTTAGCCGAAATTTTTTGTTGGCATATGTGACGACCTTATTAATAGCGTGCATTTGTCTGGAGGGGCAAACATTGGCATTTTAAAGCTCATACGAGGTTTGAAATGGGAAATACTAATTTTTCACTTTTCGTGTTCTAAGAGTCCATGGATTTTTTTTGGGTGATATGTAATCTTGATGGTTTTCTGGCCGAAAATTTTTGTGGGCGGCTATGACGACCTCATTAATGGCGTGTGTTGGTTTAGAGGGGCAAACATTGGCATTTTCAGGTTCAAATGAGACTTTTTTTTGTCAGCAGTATGCTCGAATACGTTAACACAGCAAAAGAACACTCAGACAAAGGATTTAGTTTGGTAATATCTCATTAACTACTGCAAAACACAATAGACTTCTACAAGAAAGCCATTTAACTTTACCCTAAAAATTGTATTACAATAACAAACAGAAGCAAACATCTCTCTCCTATAAAGAGCAGACGGCTCATTGACAGCCCACCTTGAAATAACCGGAGTCGATTCCGGCAAGTCCCATTGCTCCCCTATATCCTTCTTAGGTTCATTGAACCTGGTTTTTCTATTTTCCGTGTGCTATAATCCATGAATTTTGGGTGATATGTGATCCTAATGGTTTTTTGGCCAAACTTTTTGTGGGCTTCCATGATGACCTTATTAATAGTGTGTGTTGGTCCCAAGGGGCAAACTTAGACATTTTCAAGTTCAAACGAGGCCCGACACGGGAAATAACAGTTATACCATATTTCGTTTGCTATATTCCATGGATTTTGGGTGATATGTGATCCCAATGGTTTTTGACATAATTTTTATAGGTGTCTGTGACGACCTCATTAATGGTGTGCGTTTATCCGAAGGGGCAAACATCAGCATTTCAAGTTGAAAAGAGGCCCAGAACTAGAAAGATCGAAAAAAAAATCATTTTGTGTGCTATATATAGTTCATGGATTAAGGTGATATGTGATCCCGACGGTTTATTGGCCAAAATTTTTTGTGGGCATCCGTTATATTTTAAAGTTCAAACGAGACCTTAAACGGGAAACACCTATTTTTCCATTTTTTATGTGTTATAATTGTCCATGAATTTTGGGTGAAATATGATCCCGGCGATTTTTCGGCCGAAGTAAAAGATATTCCTTTGACTTAGTGCCAGAGGTACCTTAAACTCACATCTAATTCACTTCGGAATTGACATTTACATCTAGGAACCATAAAAGTTCAAGTCTTAGCCGAAAGTTTGAGGTGTTATAAATATAATGACACATTCGTCATTTTTTCGATGCTTTTTCGCTTAAGTATTTTAAAAGAATTATAGTTAATGAGATGTAAATACATAATTAAAGTTCCTAAATAGCATAGATTTCATGAGATTTATTGATGCTCTTTTTAGGAATGTCTTTCTTGTAAAATTAAATATTTTTCTTAATTTGGAAAAATTATTAAGTGAATCAGATCTCCATATTTAAATTTGTGTTTCTTCTTATTTGCATAAACATATTGAAGAAAGTAGAAAAATACCAATGGAAAAGTTCCACCATTTTCACCTTTTCACTTCTATTATTTTCTCAATTCTACTTATTGTGTTGGGAAATACAAATTCTTTATCCCCCCTCAACTCAACTTACATAATGCAAGCTAGAAAAAGATTTATGTCTCTCGATTCGACTAAGCTTCCCGATCATCCAATGCCATCCTATACTTTTACTGTCTACCATCGCGATGTATTTGAAAAATCAAAATTCAAGGACTACGACTCGTTGCTTGAAAATAAACTTGCTCGATCTCATGCGAGAGCAAATTATTTAGCTTCGGTTCTTGAATCTCAAAATGGTGCACAAATGCTCGAGTTGGTCCCAGAATCAACGGATATTTTCTACGGGGGTGGTGAGTATGTCGCGTCCTTTTTGATTGGTACTCAAATGATAAAAAATTACTTGTTAATAGACACTGGAAGTGATTTAGTTTGGTGGCAATGTGGACCATGTGAGGCATGTTACAAACAAGATCAACCTCTATATGATTCTAGTGCATCCAAAACATTTCGAATTATAGGTTGTGATCGACATGCTTTAAGGTGCAGGACTGTGGATCCAGCCTTTCATTGTAATGAAGAAAATTTTGAGTGTAGATATGATATGATATACGCGGATCATTCACAAACAAAAGGTTTCATAGCAGATGACGTGATTACTTTTACTATAGGCCATCGTCCGGTTAGGGTCACATTTGGATGTAGCAAAGATCAAACTGGTGAAAAAAATTTCAGTGCTTTCGCTTCTGGGATTCTTGGCCTTGGTCGCGCTGTTCAATATTCTTTACCATCGCAATTTGGGGGGCACGTAATGTCTATGTGTCTACCACCTTTTTATTCAGGAAAAGGATCCGTTCTTAGTTTCCATACAAGCAAGTGGCCATCAGCAAAACTGTTATTTAACTATAGGTACCCTTCATTTTATTATGTCAACCTTTATAAAGTTTTTATTAACGATCGAGAGGTTCCAGTGAGTCCCTCGTGGTGGAAGTTTAAACCATATATGAGCGGTGGAGTGTTGGTGGATACAGGGGCAAGTCTTACCTATTTTCCTAATGATTTTTATGTCGTATTCCGTTACATATTTAGAGAAGAAGTACAAGATATTCCTATGGTTGAAATTCCAAATAAACCTTTCGACACTTGCTATAAGGATGATCCGAGTGGTCGTGGTTTATACTTCCCTATAGTGAAGTTGTACTTTGGCAGCGTAAGCTCGAGTACAATGTTACTTCTGGAAAAAGAACGAGTTGTTATTAACTATCGCGGGCTCTACTGCTTGGCTTTTGTTGGATGGGATAGAGATCAGTCAGTATTAGGAATGATGCAACTCCAAGGTGTAGGATTAACTTTTGATACTTTAGCAAATACTTTGTCATTCGACATTGATGCATGTGATTGAGTATAAAAATTGGTTGTGATGATAATAATAATGCTCTATTTATTTGCAAGCATGGTTCTACATTACTGCTTCTAATCAGAGGCGGAGTCAGAATTTTTTAAATTATTCATACGTATTAAATGATTTTTCTTTTTAAAAAAAAACAAAAAACAGGATTTAGAACCAAAGCTACTGAATTGCCATATTTGTCTCTGCCCATGCTTCTAGATCTAGTCCTTGGGCAACTGCATTTCAGGGTCCCCTGTTTGGTCGTGGACTCGAGCAATCCCAGCATAAAGTTCGATTAATTTTGATATATCCGAGGGGATGGTTCGACACATAGCTTATTATTTGAACACCTTATGGAAACTCAAGTCTCAAGACTTATGCCTAAAACTTTGCATATGAAACCTTAAGTCTAATTGTCGAAATTTGGCCAAGAAGACGATATATTAAAAGGTCGATTGGCAAAAAGTATAAATATGCACTATTTGTTAGAAAACGGGGTAAATATGTATCACTTTTTTAACGATGGTTATACACACTCCAAATCGCAAAGTTAACAGAGATATTTTACCCCATTTCCCTATCTTGTATGACACGAATGGTTCTTTACGAAAAATGTTTTTTCCTAAAACTTGGTCTGCTAAGTGCGAGAAGGAGAGCGTTGGTCACTGGTTCAAGCCGGGCAAGTGAAAACTCATAAATAGCAAAGCAGTACAAAGTCTCCTTGAAATATGGAAGGAAATACCCTTCTTCTAAATGGGCTCTTATAATTTTAGCCCAATCCTATCAAATCACGTTGGGCTACGCTAGCTCAGCAATACAAGCCCATATTTTGCCAACAAATTCATGCTTGCATTAATGAATGATTCCTAAAAAGAAATACTTTAATTTTATTTGACAAAATAATAAACTATGATCCTTTTGCAGTTATGGTGATATTATTCATTTTGTAGTTGGTCAAAGAGAGAATTAAATTTACATATTAATTCATATATATATATATATGAGTGCAAGGAGTGGTAGACATATCTCAAACCAAATCAAGTTAGAAATATAATGGAGAAGTTCCTCCATATTCACCTTTTGATTTCAATTATTTTCTCAATTTTGATTGTAGTTTTGGGCTATGAAAAATATTTTTCATTCCTTAACTCAAGTTATATCATGGATGCTAGAGAAAGATTTATGTCTTTTGATACAACTAATCTTCTCGATCCTCCGAGGCCATCCTATACTTTTTCCATTTACAATCGTGCTTTGTTTGAAAAGTCAAAGTTCAAGGACTACGACTCGTTACTTGAGAGTAACCTAGCTCGTTCTCAAGCTAGAGCAAATCATTTTGCATCGATTCTTGAAAATGGTAACGCGATTGGTGCAAATGGAACTCTTACAAGGCCACATGAGAGTAAAAGGGAGAAAGGAGAGGTTCCGAAAAAAACAAGTGTACATTTGGTAGAAGGTGAGTATGTTGCAACATTTACTATTGGCAGTGAAGAAACAAAATCTTTCTTGCTAATAGACACTGGAAGTGATTTAGTTTGGTGGCAATGTAAACCATGTAGACCAAATAAGTGTTACAGTCAAAAGAATCCTATATATGATTCAACTAAGTCTAGAACATACCGACAACTCGATTGCATTGTGGAAACTTCTAGTTGTCATGTCGAGTCCGGGGCATATCAATGTACTGTGTTTGGTAATGAGTGTCTCTATGATTACAAATACGTGGACGGATCGATGACAAAAGGTTGGATTGCAGAAGACGTGATTACTTTTTATTTAGACCTAAGTCGGGTAAGGATTCTTTTCGGATGTGGCATAGATCAAACGAGTGGAATGCAATTTAATGGTGAATATTCAGGAATTGCAGGGATCGGGCGTAGAGTTTTGACAGGTGGATATTCTTTACCATCGCAATTGGAGGCATACATAATGGCAATGTGTCTACCGGGAACTTACTCCATGAAAGCATCAACAATTAGCTTCCACACGACGCCATTTAAGAAGAAAACATCAGCAGGACTAGTACCAAATTCCAGATTCCCTAATTTTTATTTTGTCAACCTTTATAAAATTTTCATCAATGATAAGGAAGTCCCATTTTTCCCATCATTGTCGCGGAATTTTGGGAATTATGACATGAACGGTGGTTGCATCGTGGATACAGGAACAATTATGTCCCATTTCCCAAGAGATTATTATATTGTATTCCGCGACACATTCAGAAAGGAAGTACAAGGTATACCTATGATGGAGGTTCCACTTGGAGCTTTCGACACTTGCTATATAGAGGATCCAGGTGTGGTACCAACTTTTCCCGTTGTGAAGATGTACTTCGGCCACCAAAGCCCCGATAATTTGTTGTTACTGAAACAACTGCGAGTCGTGGTGCACATTAGGGGGCTATTCTGTCTGGCATTTTTGCCATGGGATCAAAATGTCGCAATTATAGGAAATCATCAACTTCAAGGTATAGGATTAACTTTTGATACTGGAAAAAACACTTTGTCTTTTGACTTAGATGCATGTTAATGAGTGTATCTATAAAATTTCTCTATGTCGAAATTTAATTCAATCATAAAATAAAGCCATATCCACATGGGGTATTGTTTTTCAAAACGACTTGTGATTGTGGCGTAATTATTGCATTCTAGAAATACATACATATATATATATATATATATATAATTCTTCAACATAAATACACGGTTTGAGCCAAAGCTACACGTCCCTTTGGTGGCTCCGCCCCTGCTTCTAGTCCAAGTGCAACTGTATTTCAGAGTCCCCTGTTTGTTTCAGCAACAGTCTCATACACTTGTTGCATCGTTGCCCTTTGATCGGGAATGAATTTCATGTAGTTACTTGGAAGTTCAAGTAGTTACATTACCATATTATCAAATCCTTGGCCTATACAGTAGTTTATCAACATCAAGAGGATTGGCAATAGAGCTACTCGACAAATTTAGACTCGAGCAGCTCAATATGTAAGATTCTTATCTCGTTAAAAGCTCGAGAAGCATAACACCAAATTCGGGTGCCTTATACTACGTACATAGAGTTGTGATCTCAACAAACTCTTCCTCCAAATCCTCTGAAAAATGAAACCTCTTTATGGCGACTATCCATCCATTTGGGACCAGTGCTTCGTACACTTTCCCTAGCATTCCGTTTCCGATTTCATTGTCTTGGCTGAAATTCAAAGTTGTTTTCGATAGTTCCATAAAACTCATTCTTGTTACAATCTTCTCCATTTTTTTTCGTCCACCTGACATAGAGAGTGGTGTGCATTCTCTCAAAGAGAGTGAGCAGCCTAAAATAACTGATATAATTTTATTTTTATAAGTATTTTATTATAAAATATATTTTTTAGTTTTCTTATTATTTTAACTTCTTTTCCTTTTTATTTTTTCTCATTTTTTCTTCTTTCTTTTCAAAAATTCATTGTCATCTTCATCTATTGAAACTTCTTACTTTCATTGTCACCATTTTTACCATAACTTCACCTTTCTTTTTTTTTTTTACTATCAGTTTACTCTCTTTAATTTTAAAACTTTATCCAATTTTCTTACATTTCGAACAATTTAATAAACTCATTAGTTTTCAAGATGATTAGGAAGTATCATATAGTTTTTTTATCTGATTTCAATTAAGTTCTTTCAATTTTTGGAAAATTAATTGATTCTTTTAAATTATCATTTCTTAATTTGAATTTGTATGAAAATGAGTAGTTGATGATACCTTCAAAAATTTAAATTTTCTTAGAAAAATAATTAATTTTGTTATCAATAATTCAATAAAATCTAAATAATAGAATAAATTCTATATTAAAAAAAATTGACCGGAGAAGAATAAGAAAATGAAAAGAAAAAAAATGGAAGTAAGGTTCAATTTGAAATGGGAGGTGGGAGGTGAAGAAAAAAATGAAGAGATGAATCACTTGAAAGTGGGAGGTGAAAGATGAAATGAAATTTAAGATATATCAAAATTAAAATTCAAAAAGTAAGAGAGAGAGAAATAAAGAAAGAAAAAAGATAAAGGAAAAACTTAAAATGAAAAAGAAATTACATTTTAAAGTAAATTAACGTGTGTCATGTAATGATTGATGTGTGAACTCACTTGTTTCTTAAAAATTGGGGCTGATAAAAAAATGGTATAATAATATATGTTCAAAATTGTTTGGTGGAATAATATGACAGTCGCAAGAAGACAATTTTAAAACATGTAGTGTTAAACGTGTCATAACCCTTGTTCGGCTTTAAAAGCTTGTCACTAAGAGTAAAATGAGAAGTTTAAGTATTTCCATGTGATTTATAAGTCACAGGTTCAAACCATACAAGTGAAAACTCTTAAGAGCAAAGCATTACAAAGACTTCTTAAATTCTTTTTAAAAATATCCTTTTTTTCTAATGTTGTTCCAAAACAAGCAAAAATATGGAAGGAAATACACCTTCTTCTGAATGAGCTCTAATAATTTTAGCCCAATCCTATCAAATCACGTTGGGCTGCACCAGCCCAGTAATACATGCTCCCATTTAAGAATGATTCCTGAAAAATAAATAATTTAATTTTATTGGACAAAATAATAAATTTTGATCCTTTTTGCATTTATGGTAAGAAAATCTATTATTTGTCTTAATAGGGAATATTATTCATTTTTGTAGTTTGTCAAAAAGGAATTAAATATACATATTAACTAGTATATATATGAGTGCAAGGAGTGGTAGACATATTCAAACCAAATCAAGCAATTGGAAAAACAATGGAGAAGTTCCTCCATATTCACCTTTTGATTTCAATTATTTCCTCAATTTTGATTGTAGTTTTAGGCTATGAAAAATATTTTTCACTCCTTAACTCAAGTTATATCATGGATGCTAGAAATAGATTTATGTCTTTTGATACAACTAATCTTCTCGATCCTCCGAGGCCATCCTATACTTTTTCCATTTACAATCGTGCTTTGTTTGAAAAGTCAAAGTTCAAGGACTATGACTCGTTACTTGAGAGTAAGCTAGCTCGTTCTCAAGCTAGAGCAATTCATTTTGCATCGATTCTTGAAAATGGTAACAGGATTGGTGCAAATGGAACTCTGACAAGGCTACACGGCACAGATGAGAGTAAAAGGGACAACGGAAACTTTCCGAAAACAACAAGGGTACATTTGGTAGAAGGTGAGTATGTTGCAACATTTACTATTGGCAGTGAAGAAACAAAATCTTTCTTGCTAATAGACACTGGAAGTGATTTAGTTTGGTGGCAATGTGAACCATGTAGACCAAATAAGTGTTACAGTCAAAAGAATCCTATATATGATTCAACTAAGTCTAGAACATACCGACAACTCGATTGTATTGTGGAAACGTCTAGTTGTCATGTCGAGTCTGAGGCATATCAATGTACTGTGTTTGGTAATCAGTGTCTCTATGATTACAAATACGTGGAGGGATCGATGACAAAAGGTTGGATTGCAAAAGACGTGATTACTTTTTATTTAGACTTAGGTCGGGTAAGGATTCTTTTCGGATGTGGCATAGATCAAACGAGTGGAACGCACTTTAATGGTGAATATTCAGGAATTGTAGGGATCGGGCGTAGAGTGTTGACAGGTGGATATTCTTTACCATCGCAACTTGAGGCAGATATAATGGCGATGTGTCTACCGGGAGCTTACTCCACGAAAGCATCAACAATTAGCTTCCACACGACGCCATTTAAGAAGAAAACATCAGCAGGACTAGTACCAAATTCCAGATTCCCTAATTTTTATTTTGTCAACCTTTATAAAATTTTCATCAATGATAAGGAAATCCCATTTTTCCCATCATTGTCGCGGAATTTTGGGAATTATGACATGAACGGTGGTTGCATCGTGGATACAGGAACAATTATGTCCCGTTTCCCAAGTGATGTTCATACTGTATTCCGCGACACATTCAGAAAGGAAGTACGAGGTATTCCTATGATGGAGGTTCCACTTGGAGCTTTCGACACTTGCTATATAGAGCAACCAGGTGTGGTACCAACTTTTCCCGTTGTGAAGATGTACTTCGGCCACCAAAGCACCGATAATTTGTTGTTACTGCAACAACTGCGAGTCGTGGTGCACATTAGGGGGCTATTTTGTCTGGCATTTTTGCCATGGGACCAAAACATCGCAATTATAGGAAATCATCAACTCCAAGGTATAGGATTAACTTTTGATACTGGAACAGACACTTTGTCTTTTGACTTAGATGCATGTTAGTTAGTTTATCTATAAAATTTCTCTATGTCGAAATGTAATTGTGTCTTTTGATCTTTAATTCAATCATAAAATAAAGCTGAAAGATTATTTATACATATAAAATGGTTCTTCAACATAAATACATAGTTTGAGCCAAAGATACACGTCCCTTTGGTGGCTCCGCCCCTGCTTCTAGTCCAAGTGCAATTGTATTTCAGAGTCCCCTGTTTGTTCATGGACTCGAGCAATCGCAGCAACAGTCTGATATACTTGTTGCATCGTTGGCCTTTGATCAGGAATAAATTTCATGCAGTTACTTGCAAGTTCAAGTAGTTGCATTACTATATTATCAAATCCTTGGCCTAACAGTAGTTTATCCACATCAAGAGGACAGGCAAAAGAGCTGCTCGACAAATTTAGACTCGAGCAGCTCAATATGTAAGATTCTTTCCTCGTTAAAAGCTCGAGAAGCACAACCCCAAATCGATAAACATCCTTTTTGTATGTTGTGAAGTCTATAGACTCGACTATTGGAAATAGACTCAAGTTTGAATCTATGTCATTTGTTTTTGCAAGTGTTGCCTCCCAAAAATTGGATAACTTAGGATCGAAATTTTCATCGAGCAAGATACATTGTGTGCTAATGTTACTATGCACGACATGGAAATTTCCACCATCGTGAAGCCAAGCCAGGGCTTTCGCGACACCTAAAACAATTTTAACCCTTAGATGAAAGTCCAAGAGTCTTGCCTTGTCGTCGGTTGAATGCAGCCACTCATGTAAGTTCCCATTAGGCATGTATTTGTAAACCAGAATTCGCTCGTCCCTCTCATAACAAAAGCCGATTAGAGGTACCAAATTCGGGTGCCTCAGACTACCCAGAGTTGTGATCTCGGAAACAAACTCTTCCTCCAAATCCTCTGAAACATGGAACCTCTTTATGGCAACTGTCCATCCATTTGGGACCAGTGCTTTGTACACTTTCCCTAGCATTCCGTCCCCGATTTCATTGTCTTGGCTGAAGTTCATAGTCGCTTTTGATAGTTCCATAAAACTCATTCTTGTAACAATCTTCTCCATCTTTGAAACCTGAGGAAAAGAACATAGCTACCATATTTAGCAATAGTTCGACTAAGTAGTGCCCTTTCGTCTCAATTTATCTGACATAGTTTGACTGGACACAAATTAAACATCGCATAACACTTGTATATGGCTTTAAAAGCTTGCGACTAAGAGTAAAATGATAAGTTTGAAAGCAAGTGTAATGTTTACCTTAGGATCGTTGTTAACTTCTTCTCGTTGAGGCCATTCATTTTCATCAATCACCATTACCTTTGTTCTCTTTTTGATGAATAGAAGCATCTTGTTTACGCGAGGTAAACCGAAGAAAAAAAGATATATACCAAGTACAGTAAAAAGTGACCAACCAGTTACAAAACCACAAGCAAACTGTACACGACGGTTCATTAAAGTACTTAACATATTTTGATGGAACCCGACGCGTTTTGTAATTTGCAATGTTACTTGGGATCGCGCCTGAAAATTGGTTGCTCGAGAGATCAAGCATTATAGTAAATCCAATTAATTTTGATATATCGGAAGGGATGGTACCATATAGCTCGTTGCTTGAAAGATCTAGAGAAGTTATAGAAGTGCAATTTTGTATGCCTCGCGGAAACTCACCTTTTAGTCCCATGTCTGGAAGACTAATGGATAAAACTCTGGTCTCATCATCATGCCAGCATTGTATTCCTGTAAAGTTGCATATAAAACCTTCTATCTGATTATCGAACTTCCACGTTGTATTCAAGATGTTTGAAGGGTCTTCGAATGAATCTTTTATCGATTTCAAGCAATCTATGTCACTCTGTACCGCGTTACATCTTAGAGAAAGGCTGCAAAGTAGTATGAAAAATGGTAGTACTAAGTAAAGAATGTTGTATATGTACATTGTGGAAATGGAATTTGTTTTAGTTATTTGCTTTGGCAATTGTGGTGTAATATATATACTTATTGATTTTTGCAAAAATGTTCAAGAGTTTACTTGGTCAATTGCATGGTAGCATATTTCCAATACATTTTCCACAACTTTGGGTGCGGTCCTTTTCTAAATCCATGAAAACACGGATACGTGGGACACTACTGGTCTATATATAGATACTAGTTCTCGAACACTTGCCACGCACGTGTATTTCATATCATTTTAAACTACACGAACACAAAGTCAACCATGAACCTGTGTGCTCCAAACATAGTCCATACTTTTTTCAAAGTTCAAATATGCTAAGGCATTCACAGATTAACTTATATATGAATTTGCGTTTTATTACAACATAAGTTTTTCATAAATAAACATTATACTAAAAAAATGAATATGCTGCTAGCTTAGCAATAATACAAAAAAGTGTTGGTCAATATTTGTAGCTAAATCAAATATATTGGAGGAGAAATCTAACCAAAGAAGACAAATGAAATAATTGGACAAACCCACCTTATAATACACTTTATAGAGTAATTAACAAATGTGAAAATATTGATCAGAATAAATATTATTGAGAAGATTAAACTATGTACAACCAAAAATAACAAAGAAATTTTATATATTAAAATATGAATGAAGATTGTAAAAAGAAGTTACTATTGGAAGATGAAAGAAAGAAAATTTAATGAGTGAAATAAATTATAGAGTTCCTACACAAAAGAATTGTAGGAATAGTAAATAAAAAATTTTCTTGAAAAAGTTAAATTTATAGAACAAAATTAGGGAAACATGAAAAGGCACATGAAAAATTGAAAGATCAAATACTATTAAAATAAATATAAAAAAGATAGAGATAAAATTTAACTTTAAAAGATACATGAAGCTACTTTAAATTCTTGTCTTTAAGGAATAATATATGATTTATATTTTTTTTTGAATTTGTGTGAGAAATTTGAAAGGTCAAGATTTTGAAATGAGAATAAGAAGATTATATATATATATATATATATATATATATATATATATATATGAAAATTATAAAAGTTTAAATTTAGTAGAGGGGCAAAATGGTAATTCACTTTTTACTTGGACCTTCACACACATATATATATATATATATATATATATATAAAATAGTGTATAAACGCGTCATTTTAACTTAACTGATATCAACTAATATCTATGCCCTCTAATTTTAAATTTGCAGAAGTAAACACTTTAATTTGTATAAAAAATAAACATGTGTGTCATAATACACGCTAAAATTCCACGTTAGAGCGTTTGTATATCACTCATCCGACATGCAATATTCGAGTGTTTATTTGTTCATGTTGTGACTAGTCAAAGTTGGCAATTGTGGTGCAATTTACTGATTGATTTTTGCAAAAATGGACAGCAGTTGACTTGAGTCAATTGCACATTTTCCCAACACATTCTTTACTCAACATCTTGTCTATATTATCTCGGTTCTTCCTCGAACTCTACGCAAAAATTATTACGTGAAGTTACTATTGTTTTTTTAAAAGAAAATTTATACGACTAGACATGGAGGCTAAATACCAATAAATACAAGCAAGAGAGGCTAGATCTTACCTTACCAATCCTAATGAGATACCTATCCTTCTACTAGTTAACCATCATGAAAAAATATGAACTACAGAGAACTAGATATTCTATGATTATCACAAAGTTTATAATAACACTCTGTGATGATATTACAAGAGAGGATTCTTAAGTAATATAATGAAAAGCCAACTAGGTTGGGGATTGAGGCGTAGTTATTACATTTAGGAAGACATACATTTCTTGCTAAACAAAGCAACCACAGGAAACACGATTCCAAGCTGAAGATTCAGAATGAAATCGCATGTCCAAACTTTGATTTTATCTCACGATTTTATATCGTGATATGCATTTATCTTACATAGTTTGATTATGCATAAATTTTAAGGAAAAAGGAAAGAAATTTTTTAAACTTGGTGTATATATTGGTGGATATGCAAAAAAAAAAAAAATATGGGCCAAAAGCCCAAAAGCTGTGTGCAGCAGCAGTGAATTTTTATGTGTAAATTTTGTATATAACATTTTATACAGTAATATTATCAAGTTATGGCATTAGATTTTTAATTTTATTGTGTAGCATTTAATATCTCACTCTATAGCATTTTATTAATAATTATATTGTTAATTATAATTTATAAAAAGAAACAATTAATTAAAAATTAAGGGGATAAAGTAATAATGGATAATTAATGTTAATAATTAACACACTGACAACACAAATCATGGAACTTTTGTTTCTTTATTAATTGCTACATTTAATGCATGTAGACACGTTTGTGAATATGAATAGTTGCACTTTTTAGGGGTTTAATTAAAGTTAAATATATGATTAGCACATTTTTAGGGATATTAAACATTTTTAAATTATCATCATTGCCTTAAATATCTCTAGTTAGTTAAAATTATATTTTTTTTGAATTAATTCCTTAAAAAAACGTTTTCAACCAGATAATAACACATAATATTTTTCAGATTTGCATTTTCAATCAAATTTGGATCAACGTTACAATTATTATTCATTCCAAAATTTCACTATTATTTTCAGATTGCTTTCAACGTATAAGTCATTTTTTTCTAAAAATTCAAGAATATTTTCATAGCTGCATATTTCACTTCTTATTTTTTAGTAACCTGATAAATTTTGGCGTACAATATATGTTTCTATTTAAATTATAATATATGTTTTTGTATTAATTTTGTATTAAAAATGTATTGTGTTTGTTTAATTGTAGTATTGTATAGGACAGTGAATGATATATTAACTGTGTATGAAGTGTGTATGAATTATATGAACGGATTATAAATCTGTGTAACGTTGAAGTCTGAATTTTTTTTAATAGTGTATGAAGATTATACGAAACGTGTATCATTGTGTATGAAAATCCATTTATTTTTTTTCAAAATTACAGTATATGTTTCTAATGAAATTAGAATATATGTTTTGTATTAATTTTGTACAGTGGGTAGACCAAAACTTGAAAGATGGAAGGGATTTGCTGACGTGAAATTCAAAAGGACAAAAATAACTTGCAGTAGATGCCGTCAAGTTGGACACAATAGAAAGACATGCTCAAATTATCTTGCGCAAAACAATGATTTCCTAATGTTACATTTGTTATTGTGTTGTTTTGAATGTTAGAAACACGTTTTGTTTTATTGAGTGCAGTTGTTATCATTGACATTTATAAAGTTTGGTTTCGTAAAAAATTGTCATATATATATATCATTTATTTCTGTTACATATGTCAAAGTTCAATATGACATTCATAATTCATACAATGTTTATACATTATAAATATACATTGAACTATACTGTCATTCATAAAATGTTCATATAGTATTCATACAATGTTCATACAGTATTTATACAATGTTCATATATGTACCATTTGTTTCTGTTACATATATCCAAGTTCAATATGAGATTCATAATTCATACAATGTTTATACATTATATATATACATTGAACTTTATTGTCATTCATAAAATGTTTATATAGTATTCATACAATGTTCATATATATACCATTTGTTTCTGTTACATATATCAAAGTTCAATATGACATTCATAATTTATACAATATTTATACATTTTTCATACAATGTTCAAGTCTCTAAACATGTTTATCATCTTACCTTGAGAAGCTCATATATGTAGTACCGTATGTCATAGTCTGTTAACATTGGGTACAAAACCTTTGAAATCTGTGTTGTTCACATACTCAAAAATCAAGCTTGGAGTTTTTGAATGCTGATCTCTGACGATATCAAGGAGTTTGACAATATTTGGTCCACCACAGAGATTTTGCAATATCTTTATCTCTCTTTTGATCTACACGACACCACTAATGTCAAGTCAAAATCATGTATATTTTTTCTTTTTTTCGTACAAAGCACAATGTTACAAACTAAAACAATGTTAATTTAAAAGTTAAGTTAAAGAAAGGATAGGAGAGAAAAAAACTGTATGAACAGTGGATGCATAACACTACCAAAATGATCAAAAAATGTCATCAAGAGATGACCTAGTAAATGTTGTTGAGGATGGCTAAAATTTTTTCAACTTATGTCACAAACTGACCAATTTTAGGCATTATACATTTCGTAGAACATAACTGAATTTTTTCCAAAGTTCTAAAAAAGAAATTTCACTTATTTCTTTGACACCCTATTAAAGCATGGATAGATAATTGAGAGTATTCTTTTTCATGATTTAAATACAGATTTTTCTATTAAGGCTGTCAATGTTGATGATTCTCAATAGATACTAAGCCCCTTTATATGAGGTAAATATAGATTCTTCCATTAATGTTGATGATTCTCCATAGATATTAAGTCAGACAAAAAATAAGTATTGCATTACAAAAGAACTCTTCCTGCAAACTTCTTCATTTTTTTTTCCTTTTGAAGCAGAAAAATGAAATCTTCATTCAGCCAAAAAACGTCATACCTTTTTCTTCTTAACAGGTTTCAGGATCTTGATTATGCACTTCTCGCTGCTGTTAACATTTATACCTTCAAAAACTTCACTGTATTTTCCTCTTCCAACTTTTCGAACAACTTCATAGTCATCCTGATCACTACAATAATGAATATGACATGCACTAGTGAGGAACTGATCTGAGAGGGATGTTTGTGTTTTGGGATGAACTGATATGAGAGATTGGAATAATGGGGAAGATGATTGAGGCCGGATTTGGGTAAGATCAAAAAATGATTGCGTATTGGAACTGATCGCGCGTGATGGGAAGAGATGGAGTGTATTGGGGGAAGATGATTGTGTATTGGTTGAGATGGGGGTGGATAGTTATTGGGTAACCGTATAATAGGGAATTAATTAAAATCAAATCCCTATTATTTAGATATTGTTTTTTAAAAGGTAACTATATAATGTGAAGTTTAATTAATATTTAATTAATAATAGTTTATTATTTATATTAAAATCTTTAAAAGGTAATTGATTAATCAGTAAAAATTTAAAGAGTTTGGTTTATAAAAGGTAAGTGAATAAATAAAAGCAATTATTTAAACATATTAATTATTATTTAAATAATAAATTAATTTTTTTAAAATTAATATATTATTAATTGATATGGTATAACTTTATAATAATATGCTATAAGTAGTTTATTTTTAAAGAGTATGAATTAATTTTTTTTAATTAATATATTATTAATTGATATGCTATAACTTGATAATAATATGCTATAAGTAGTTTATTTTTAAAGAGTATGAATTAATTTTTTTTAAATAATATATAATTAATTGATATGCTATAACTTGATAATAATATGCTATAAGTAGTTTATTTTTAAAGAGTATGATTATAACTTGATATTTATCATTTTAAATGTGTGTGGAATGTTAATTTTACAATTTTTATGGGCTCAATTAAGTTGGGCAAAAATTGGGCCCTTCTTTTTTTTATTCGATTGTTTGTGTTTATTCTAACTTTTGTATTAACTTAATTAAATTTCCCGATCCATTTTATGTTATATTTATTCATTTTTTTATACTTGCGAGGTGTTACAATTTCTTTCAAATACTATCATGCCCCAAATAAATCTAATTCCAAAGTTAATTGGGCAAGAAAAGGCTACGAGGTTGACTGGTAGCTCTAATAGGTTGACTCGTAGATAGATAAACAGAGGCGGAGCTAGGTGAGGGTTCATGAATTCGGATGAATCCAATAGATTTTTCGTAGATCAGATGTTCTTGTGCTAGAAAATTATTTAAATATACATGTATATTTATTTGTGAACTCCTAACAAAATTGATTGACGATTTTAAAGAAAATTTAGAACCCCCAAACTCCTTATATTGGTTTCGCCTACATTAACAACTCTTATAAATAATTAGCGGTGACTTTTTTGTCCTTTATTTTTCTGATATTTTTTCTTTCAATTAGTTATATGATTATATTATTTGAGCATATCATTATCTTTTCATTTGAAATGATGATATACTTATCAAATTTAGTATCTATTTAATACCCTTTGTGCACCGCGCGTGCATTATGTGTGTAGCACGTATATTATGTGTGTTGGATGTATATTATATATATGTATATTACTTTCTAATATTTAAATTAAATATTAATCCAAGAGATTTGATTATATTGATTTATTTTGTTATATGCTTGACTTTGGCTAAACATTTATTTCTCATCAAGTGGACCCTTGTTTAGTCAAATCAAATAATATATGTTATGCAATGCAATAATCAAAAATAGTAACTAGATCTAAAATTATCTTTAGTATGTAGGTGCTATATTAATGTAGCTTATGATTAAGATTTACAGAATAATCAATAATTGGAGGTATCTTCATTTTTATACCAAACAAAATTAACTTTGAGTGCATATATATTTATACTAGGCGAGTCACCTAAGGTGACTATCGCGATAACGGAATGTCATAGACATTGCTATCGCGTTAAGTCAAATTCTAATCATGAATTAAAACACAAAAAATCAAAATGATGGGTTGGATGGTCACATTTACACACTATTATTTACATATCATAATTCTTGCTATGAATTCAAGTTATAAATATTGATATAACACCTTCTTTCTAAAGTTATAACAAATGTATTCAAAATTTAAATATTTCTTCCTTTTCATAAAATATTTTCTTTTCAAAGAAACAAATATTTTATTCTATTATTATTTTGAACTTTTTTTTTTAACTTGGACAAATATGATTCATCTATTGTATTGTGCCTCTATATAAAAAAATTTGAAATGATTGAAAAATAGTATTAACTTTATAATACAATTAGCTAAAACTTCAGTACTGTATTATCGAATACCATATTGAATCAAAATTTAATTTTCCGAATATCAAGTTACCAAATTGAAATTTAAGATTTCGATACTGTTATTTGGTATTTATTTTTTTCTACTAATTGCTGAATTACCGAATTACCGAATTACCGAACTCAAAATTTGATAATCCCAAACCGAATACCAAACGTCCACCCCTACGTAAACTTCCATTTTGGACCTTTCTTTTCTTTAAATAAAAATAATAGAAGGATGTTACAATATCCTATTGGTATATTTGATACTTGTTACAAAGAAGAAGAGTGAAGATATGTATTTTCCAATTATAAGGTTTTATTGTTTAGCATTTTTGCCATGGGATGATAAAACAAATTTATAGGCTCACATCAACTTCAAGGCACAGGATTAACTTTTGATTTCAAAAATAATGCTTTGACTTTTAGTGTTGATGCTTGTGATTAATGAGCTATGTATAAATATTATTCAATAAATAAATTATATGCTTTTTTTTATTTTAGCTATACCAAATACTTTGTTATTTATCATTGATGGATGGATCATTGTGTTGGATTCTTATGGATATTGTAGTTTTTGTTAAGTCTAAGTTAGAATACTTTATGAAATGGATGGAGTATAAATCTCATTCTTTCTTGCATCTCGATTGTGTATCTGATATATGTGGCACACATACATCCCGTGATACGTAAAATATGTGTGTGATGCACACAAAGCAATATACAAATGCATATACACGGTGCAATCACAAATGTAATGTATACACAATATATGTATATGTATATATATAACCAGCTATTAATATTTGTGACAATAATGCATTGGGTTCGTGCGCACACAGACGATTGTCGTCTAGTGTGTGAAAGAGAAAGGAATGGGATATTGGGAGCGAATTAAAGGGTATTTGGGCAGGTTGGAGGAAAATTGGATTGGATTTGCAATTGATTTGGGCTAAGAAAAAGATTTATCACTCGAAAAAATCATTTCATGATCCGTTCAATCCATTTATGTTTAGGCGAGTTGATAACACAATCATTTCCCTTTAATTACCTGAGCTTATTTCGATCCATCAATTAATAGTTTTACACCAAATTTTAAATCTAATACATCTATATGCATATATTTTGTTACCAGAATACAAATACATAATGTTACTTGGATATATGGATATTGTATATCTTGAATAAATTACACCTATTTTAACTCAATATATATGAGATACATGTATCTAGGGGCCAAAATCTGACACGAATAGTAATTGTAAGAACTCACAAGCAGATATATGATATTAAACCCTAAACAAATGAAATATATATTGTTTGGCCTTTTGAACCTGAGTTTAAATGTTCACCAAACGAGTAGATACCAAACCGTGCACACCCCATGTGTGTTTACCAAACAAGTAGATAAGTTATACATCAATTTGACCAGTTTATAAGTTTAGTCAAACATACGCGTAAATCATAATATCTTGGCACAACTAAAAGTTAAAGGAGTCTATATGTAATTACTATAATCTTTTGGGGGCTAAAGTGCAATTATCTTGTACAAATGCTGACCAAATATACTAAAAAGAGAGAGAGGAAAACAAAAACATAGTGATAAAGAACTCATCACCACAGAGAGAGAAGAAGAAGAAGAGGGGGAAAAAAATGGTGCTTAGTGCTTCAGTAACCATCATCAATGGAGGTATCAACATAAGGGCAAAATCGGAATTTCATCATTCACCTGTTAGAAAGTGAGTTTGCCCTTGTTTTTGCTTTTTTACAAGTTTTATTTGCCTGTATTTTGTTGGGTGTTTTGTGTTTATGCTTATTATTAGAGAAATTTCAGGCTTTAGAATTTTCAAGAAAAGTTTTTGGTGTGTGAAAGTTGTAAAAAGATTGAATCTTGGTTAGAAATTTGTGATTTCACTGTTATATCTTTGTGTCTGTTAGAGCAGTTTTGAGTTTTTAAAAATTGTTCAAGAAGAGTGTTTGGAGGTTGAAAAAGAGAGATTGAGAAGAAGATTTGTGTGTAAAATTCTAAAAAGATTTAATCTTGGTTAGCTATTCAAAATGAATCTTGTTTTTACTGTATGAGAATTGAGAAGTAGTGTTAGTCTGAATGTTTGTGGATGGTTTGTGTTTTTGCTTGTTATTTCTTTGTCGACGTGTTTTCGTTGTTATCTTTTTTGTCTATTAGAGCAATTTCAGCTTTAAATTGTTCAAGGAAAGTTTTCGCTTTAGGCCCTCAATCTTGTTGAGTCGGCCTTGTGTATTTAGCTGATCAAATGAAACTCAAACTAGTTACATTTACCAACCTAACACTGGATGGACAGCCCTGATCCCACCCTCCTGAGTCCCCACTTCTGGGACTATACTCAGTATGTTGTTGTTTAACCATAGAGTAAATTTATCCTCATTCACAAACATGAAACACTTCCGTTCCGCTCTTGCATTGCTTCCAATCAACTGTAGGTATATGTGCCTGATTAGGCTCTATTGTCCTCTATCTGTTATTTGCACGTGCTGCATTGTTTCTCTTGCCCGAATGATCTTCCTCACTTGCCAGCTAGCTTGTTGAGGTATAATCATACTTTCAGTTTGATGCCTCTTTATATAATATGTTTATATCCATTTTGTCTTGGTTATGTGTGAAATCCCAATGTCTTGGCAATAGTTTCTTTATTCCATCGACAAAAGTTAAACGAGTCCTAGGCCCTCAAATGATTTTGGCAGACAAACTTTATCCCTGGATAGTAATGCCTTCTGTTGGCTCTCCATTAATCACTATTGAGTAATTTACAGTTTTCACACATTCCATAACCCAAGTGATGAATTTGGTAAGAATTTGAGCTTCTCCGTTACTTGTTGTAGAAAGATCCGTTCAACAGAATCATATGCTTTACTCAGATCTATATTGATCATACATCTTGGGGACACATGCTCTCTAGTATAGGCTTTCACTGGCTCGGGGGCTAATATGTGATGTTGTCTGCAATTCTTCCTATTATTTAGCATTCCACTCAAAATCTACATTGCTCGGACTCTTCAAACATGTTGTTGGGTGTGTGTTGGATCCACCAGATGAAATGTATTGTCTAAGGATCCGACACGAGTGCAACAACAGTTTTTGAGAATCCGAGCAACAGATTGTCCCAATAGAATGACGAATATTAATCTCACATGACAATTCCATTTTATTCCCTGTTAATAAGCAAGCTTTTCTGTGTCAGGTTCGAATATGGGAGTACACAGAACACTGACTTGGCGTCATGGAAAACCAGGAGTCCAGCAATCCGCGTCCTGGCAAATCCCAATGTATGCATTATGAAGGCTTCCATGTATGTAATACTAGTAAAATTGGTCTGATTATGCCCAAAAAAACATATACTTATAAAACAAAGATGGTTTTTAAAATGTGGAAGGTGGTAAAATTATGTGAACGGTGATTTGATAAAACTTGTTTCTACTTTCTACTTTCTTGTTTATATGGCTATTATATCTTCGTCTTTGAATGTGTGCGCAAGCCAACCTAAACACCACGGTCGTAAAAAAAAAAGTAGATAATACTCTATGCATATGTACAAAAAGACAACCCCGTTGATGTTGTTTGTTTGGTATTAGAGATATCTTCATAGTGACTCGAGGTCGTTATCTATCAACTTGAGTTTCTAAATGAAACCTTCTTTGTCCGCAGGCATCTCCAGGGAGAGAGAGAAAAAAGAAGGAAGTGATCATGGTGGATCCTATAGAAGCCAAGCGATTAGCTGCAAAGCAAATGGAGGAAATCAAAGCTAAAGAGAGATATCAAGTGAGTAAGCCTCAATTATATTTCATGAGTACTGAATCTCTGTAACTTGGCACTTCTCGACTCCTAGGTGCCTCTTAGCAGAGTTAGTAGTTTCGGCTATTGAATTCATATTATTAGCTCAAGGTAATCATTCCCTCTCTCGTCTCTGGTAGTATATCGACATTGAACATGATGCTTACCTCTAAGCACATTGAGTATAGGATGTTGAGTTCACATCATTGCTAAAAGGTAATTAGTGATCCAGTTCTCATCTCCCGAATGGTAGTAAAATCGGCCCTGAATGTCAAGTTATTAGATTATTTCCACTTTATGTGAGACAAATCTTCCAGTAACGCTAAACGTTTAAGTCGGTTGTTCCCTATAAGCTATACTAGGTTGCTTAACTCTCCACAAAATGTTGTGACAGTCATATCAGATCCTCCATAAATACACCACTTTTGGAGGATCTGACACACGCCTATCGATATATTTTAAGAGTCTGAGCGACATTTCCTACTAATGCATACTTCTACCAAGCGTAACGTAATCCCCACTCCGTCCTACCTTGCAAATTTCTGCATACTCAAGTCTTGAATGATGTAACCTGGATAAAAATACCATGTCCTTTCCACCTTTGAAGATTCTTGGACTTGTACAAATGCTCTTGACACTTGTTACCGTTGCTTCGATTTTACATTCTCTGCTCTGAATATTCTTACAGAGACGGCGACAAATAGAAGCAATTAACGGTGCGTGGGCTATGATCGGTCTCACGATCGGATTAATCATCGAAGGACAGACAGGACTCAGCATTCCATCTCAGGTAAGAATACTACAAAAGGTGCATTTGTCCTCATTCACATTTACCTATGTTGCTCGGTCTCTTCAAAAATGTCGACAAGTGTGTATCAAATCCTCATGCATTTTGGAGGATCCGACACGGTGAAGCAACTTTTTTGGAGAGTCGAGCAACATAGACAGTTGCACATAAATGAAGTTCTAACTTAACACACCCCTTCTCGGGAAAAAAACGTTTTTCAGTTGGCAAGCTACATATCTGCAGTCGTTGGGATCTTTACGAAATAGATACAGGCCAAGATGAGGAACCAAAGAGACTATGATCTAAGTATTCTTAAACTCGAAAAACGTGAGATCGCACAGACTGTTAATTCTTGTGCAGGATTTTGGTTTTCAATCCTCTGCATTCTTGATTTGTTATGGTTACCATAGTACATATCTTTCCATTCAGGCTAAATGTCAATAAAATGTATGATCATACTGTTATGTATTATTTTTGGAAGTTTGAGATCATTTACTAAACAACTCAATTCTTGTCACCATTAGCAGAAATTAGTTTCATAATGTATCGTATTGGATCTGATTATACTATATTGTTTGATGAATATAGTGTTTAGATAAATTGTTGTTTTTCGTCGTGCCATAATGTCACGCACCAAGAATAATTTATTTATTTTTGTTTTCCGGTGCTTGGAGCTCCGATTATATTTGGATTCGCAATGCAGGCTCATTTGTGTTGGTGTTTCCAACACGATTTTCTCTATACTTAGTGCTCAAACTCGAGACATCTAGTTAAGGTGGAATCACCACTGCCAATGATCAGGGGCGGAGCCAGCCCTCTGTTAGAGGGTTCATTCGAACCCCTTCGACAGAAAATATTAGTCTATTTATATATGGTTAAAATTATTTTTATGTATATGTAGTAGATATCGAACTCCCCTCGGTTAGTTTGTGTGTCCCAATTTATCAGATTTTGGATCTCTTATTAAAAAATTTAGCTCCGCTATTGCTTAAAATGCATTAAAATGACAAAGTAGGGTATGAGGAAAGAGTTATTTTATAAAGAATAATAGGATAAAGAGTAAAGTAGTGTTGTTTATAAGGGCAAGATACCAAAGGATCACGTCAAATCGATCGTTATTCGTTATATAAAATAGTACTTAACAATGTATCAATGATTTCAACAACATCGATATCGATTTAAATAACAACAAAAAAACATTGTAAATAAAGTAACAATTTGATACAATACAGTAATGAAAATTAACTTAACTTTCGATAGGGGTGGCTAGACGGTGTGAGTCTGAATTAATCGAGTCAGTAGATATCGTTACTATATGGTTTAAATTAAAATAATCTTTTTATCACTTTTAAGTTCTTGAGTTTTTAATGCTTTTGAGGAAAAGCCCATTGGGCTTTTAGTCCTTAAAAGAAGATTTCAACCACTTCTTCCCTTACTATCTTCTTGGCCCAAAACCAAAGCCCATCATTGAACAAATTATTTTTTTTGGGAGCATAAATATTCTCTTTCTTGATCGAACGCTTATACCAAATCAATAAATATAAGTCTTTTATATACATACGATTATATCATGATCGGGTGATATGTATATTTTTTCATTTTAATTTGTTAAGGTTACGATTAACTTTATTGATTTGACGATAAATATAATAAAATGTCTTAAATGTTTGAATGACTCATGATTAAATGTTTGTGGATAAGATTATTGACCAAAGTATGAGTTTTTGGATTATTATTATTGCAACTTAGATAAACATGTTTCTTCAAAACTTTGAATTAAGAGAAAAACATGGTGGAAGTTAGAAGACTTTGAAAAGACTATTTAATTGGAATATGTTGTTAGTAGTCCAATTTTGACAAGTTAAAACACAATATCCAACAAAATAAATAATTTTTTCAAGACTTCAAAGTCAACGTACGTTATGTATGAATGCAAAATATTATAGTTTATTAAACCAAAACGTTCATAGTTGTGTGACACTAGTTTTGATAATATAGACATAAAAATTATACATAAAGTTAAACTCAATTGTGATAATGATCAACTTTTGTTTCATTAGCTAAGTGAAGAATAATAGTTTCAATTAATTTCAATTTGTGTCATGATCATTCAGGAGTTTTTTTTTTTATAAAAATAACTCATCGTCAAAGATTAAGTTCGAGACTTTTGATTAAAAATGAAAGAATCATATTCATCGTATCATAACCTTCCGAAATAAATAAGGAATGATTATATTTAACCAATTATGCGATAGAGAAATTAACTATTGTAATTTCCAAATTATTATTTATGATCTTTTGTTCATTGTTGATAAACCTTATCACAAAATTTTGCTTCTTCAACATAATGGGACTTTTACTTGTCAAGTCAATATATATTATATATAGACTATATTTATTTTTTATTTTTTTAAAGCTTCTTCCACGTTTCTTCTTTTATTTTATTTTATTTTTTAAAAAAATCTATTTTACATTGCATCATTATCTTTTATTCCCAATAGTTAGGCTAAATGAGTCAAATATAATGGGTAAGAATCTTTTCTTTTTTTTAAAAAGTCAACGTGGATAAACATAACGTGTCTTTGATATTTTCCAACAAATAAAAATGAGACCCTTTTATTGTCTTTATCCTTAAAAAATAATAATTAAAATATTGAATTGAAGTTTGATTTAGTAATGAACCAAATATTGTGTTGATCCGTTATAAATATTATTTTAATTATATTATCTTTTTAAAAGATAATTGAAATCGTTATTATAATATTTTCATTTTAAAGTTAATTTACAAAAGAATAATAAACACAGTCAAATCTTTTATAATGATATCATTTATCGATATTTTTATATTGGTACAATAAAATATTATTATATTACTTCAAAGTAATCTTTACGACAATATGTGTATGAGATAAGGACTTTCAATTCCTTTAACAACGTTATAATAATTAGAATTTTACTTTGAAATATGACTATATGGAAGTTGAAAGTTTGAATGTTTGAAACTATATAATATAATAAAAAGTTATCCACTTATAACTTTTTTAAATTTTACATATTATTCTTATTATTATTATTTTATTTAGTAGATAGATAAGAGAAGACATTTGATGACAAAGATCAATTCTTATTTTATAAAAAATAGGAAACAAGCTTCCTAGGATTGAACAAGTAAAAGAATTGCACAACAAATATATAGCATTAATTAATGATTTAAATATAGAAAATAATTGTAGATAAGTGCAAAATAGTATTATCTCAAGTTTAAATTTTTATATAAAAAATATATATTATTTAAATTAACTCGATAACTGAATTTGATAATATTGATTGGTAACCTAAGGTAAGTCCTGACTTATTATAATATGTTAAATTATATCGATACTGTAAATAAGAAATTAATGTTTTTAGTTCTCTTTTGACGTTTCATATTCATTTTGAAATTTCGATCAATGAAAATTTTCTCATTTTTATTATTTTATCTCAAAGTAAGAAATTTCAACACTATTATTTCATCCTCTGTCAAAAATAACTTATCCTTGTATTATGAATTAATATTAATCAGTATAATTTACTCCAGCATAAATAATCAAACGAAAAAAAAATGATAGTTGTACCAAATTTTTACCTCACAACTATTTATGCTTGTCCAACATGCCAAACGTCTCTCCCGCGCCTCTGAAGTATATTTTAAAGAATATATGTACTAGGTATATTTTTAATTTTTTTTTTCTTCTCTTACCAAATAATTGAATAAATCATGGGGTTTCTTACAGGTCACAGTTGTACAACATGAGTTATCTTTAAAACTAAATTTGAAAGGACCATTCCAAAGACTGACATGTGGATCAATTACAAGACAACAATCAACATCTTTGTAAAGTGTACTTTTTATAGGATAAAAAATTAAATATTGTATTTTAGTTTATTAAAAATATTATTTTAAATTGTATTGTAAGATTCTTTTCATAACGATGACAATAACGCAATAATAATATAGTCAATGTAATTTTATAACGGTAGACTAGAGAGAAGAACATGTATTTAAAATGGTATTACTCTCTCTATTTCAATTTATACGACATATTTTATGTTTTGAGAGTCAAACAATTTAAGTTTGACCGAAGATTTGCGCATAGAATCTTCAATTTTTTTGAAATGAAATTTATATATTTGTAAACTACTTAAAAAAATATTATGAGTCACAATAATTGATAATTCAAAATGTTCAAAAGATTAATGAAAACTTTACGGTTAAAAATAGACTTGTTTGACTCTTGAAATCTGAAATGTGACATATAAAATAGGAGGAACGGAGTGCATGGTATGTTTGTGGAATTATTTTGCTTAATTCAAATTGTAAATACGTATAAGAGATTATTTAGGTCATGAAAATTGATTAAAATGAAGATCATAAACGTACACTTACTAATCAAGTAGATGTTTTTTTGTTTGTTATAATTTGTTTCTTTTTCTATTATATAAGGATACTTACTTAAAGAAAACATGATTTTTATATTAAGACAAGCTATAATAAAAATAAATCATAAAGATAATTAAAAATAAAGAATATTCTTTTAATTATGGTTTATTCGTTTTATAAAAAAAAAACAGTTCTATTGATTTAGCAATCAGATATGAAGGGAGTAGAAATTTTATCTATAAAAGAAAACGATAAACAATTATTTAATAGACTTTTATCGATATATTACTCAGAGAAAATTCATAAATTAAATTTTATAAGTAATATATGAACCAAACGTGTCTAAGTTTGTGATGGAAACAATTCATTCAATTAGTCTAAAGTCTATTTAATTAATAAGAATTTTAATTTCAATTTTGGAGTATAAAGAAGGAAAATGTATCAAGTTACGTATTTAAACACATGTCATGTATTTATAATTTAATGTATGTATGAAATAGAAAAATATTTCATTCGTAATACTTAACTTATTTAGTTAACACGTGTCCATGCCAGACTCTTATTGAACATGATAATCTTATTTAGCATTTTTAGAAGTTTTATACATTTCTAAAATGAAAAGATTATACTAAAAAAAAACTCAATTTCATTTATTTATTTATTTATATATATCCATCAATTTCAATTATTTATTTATTTATATATATCCATCAATTTCAATTTCTAGATTGATAAGAACTACTTATATGATTGCACAACTTAATAAAACAAAGATAATTAATGTTTATTTCCTCCAACTTTCCTACCCACACAAAAAGATAAAATAAAAATACAACAATTGTACTTTTTTTTCATTTTCATTTTATATTAGATACAATTAATGATAATTTTCCATTTTGGGGGGATTCTTTATATTTAAACTTTTCTATTTCTTTGTTAATGTCATGATCTAATACATATATTAAATTTTTTGTTCAATTAAATATACAAGATAATATTGGTAATTTGAAGTTGATATGAAATGACATTTTCATAAGGATAACTAACAAGAGGTGATACATAAATGGAAGCAAGTTTCCTATGAGTGAGTATTAATTACTCAACCACAATATCCACAACACAAAAATATCATTTTAAAATTAAATATTCAAAAATCTTATTGTAATTGATAGCATAAATTGACCTCAAAATTATCCACAACCTCTTCTTCATTTTATCAAATAACACTATTCTCTCAAGATACTTCTCTCAAACGTGGAAAATTAATATACATATATATGTCCTTTTGTCATTATTATCAACATAATTTCAAATTCTTAACGGGAGTCTTAGAATAATGGTAAAATTATTTTTGTATAGTTCATAGTCAGAAGTAGTAAAATCAGTCACTGATGTTTATTGATGCTTATATTAGGATAGAACGTGAAAAATTTAATATACATATATATGATACTTTTGTCATTATGATAAACATTAATTTCCAAATTCTTAAGATGAGTATTAGAATAATGATAAAATTATTTTTGTATAGTTTATAGGTCACGAATCAGTTACTGATGTTTATTGATGCTTATATTAGGATAGAACGTGGAAAATTTATATACATATATATGGTACTTTTTGTCATTATTATCAACATTAACTTCCAAATTCTTAAGATAAATATTAGAATAATGATAAAATTATTTCTGTATAGTTTATAGGTCACGAAGTAATAGAATCAGTTACTGATATTTATTGATGCTTATATTAGAATAGCATATTTACTATCACATGACCCGTTGATGTGTTATTTTCGAACCCTATTAATATGAAATATTTTGTGTATCGAAATAATATTTTATTAACTTCTTATCCTCTATCTATATGTCCTAATCTTTGGAAGATAGTAGAAGTTATTCACAAAGTCACTATTAAAATATCTAAAACCAATTTTGAGGGACCAATTGATAACAAGCAAGCAAATTTTGGCTTCTCAAGTGACCAATTACATGTCAACATGTCAATGTCCTTGTAAAGTATGCTTTGATGGGATGGAGCATTGAAAAATAACAATACTTCAAAACTAGATATTAATTTTTTTATGCTTTCTTAGACCACTTCATTTCTTTTGTTTTCTTTATATTTTAAAAAATCCTTTAGAAAATTCTAATATTTTATTAGCAAAGGGACAAATTTGGGGGTTGTTTGAACCATAATGGACAACATATAATATATATGAGTTTGTGTTTTGTTTTACATAACTTACATGTCTTTTTTCTCTCTTTTTTTTTATCGATATCGATATATATATATATATATATGTACAATTTATTCAAAATATTATTCACAATTTTTCTTTAGAAACTTGCGAGTATAAATTTATAATAACTACGTTATGTTTAACTAAGGATACTAGTGATTTTTTTATCCAATTTCCTTCCATCTCAAAGGAATAGAGACAATAGTATTGACCTGATAATCGAAAGAACCAGCATTTAAGCTCTAAGAATAGGAAAAAAATCTAGTAATTTTTTTTTTCTGTTTAATCATTTTACTTAATATGAATCTTGATTGATCGAAATTTCGAAAGAAATATCAAAACTAAAATTATTCCTATAGGCTATAACATATATCCAAAAGTTCAAAAATCTTAGCACCTAATCAATCTTACCACTTAACTAAGGTCTCATTAGCTATAAGACTTGACATATGATTTGGTGGTTGAGATTAATTATACTAAAATATAATATATCAAATTAAATTAAATTTAGTGTATATTTTGAAGATATATATTAAAAGAAGTCGACATGAGATAATTATAAAATTTAAATATATTCTTCACGTGATTGAGAAAAATTCAAGAAAACGTTGACCCCCCCAAAAAATACAACTAATTCTCCTATTATTTTTTTTATATAAAAAAATCCTTGTATGAATAAATGAATATTTCAATAATTATTATATTTATATATTATTATTATTATATTTATAACATGACAATATTGTCAACATCCCAAAAAAGTACTGTTCGTTGGGATAGATAGAATGAAATTTTCCAACGTTGAAACGAAAAATATTCTTTTCTCTTTTATTAATTTTATGTGGTGTTCATATTATATAATACTCTAATTTTTAAATATGTTACAATATTTCTATGACTTTAAGAACATAATATTAAGAATAAAAAATATTAAAATTATTTTTTTTAGGGTGTTATTGTTCTCTAAACAAATTTTAAAAATATAAGAATAAAGGGTCACATACATAAAATGGACAAACAAATTTCTTCAACTTTTCTTTTTAGTTTGTTTAAGATTTTTTTTTTTTTTTTTTTTTGACAATTCTCTAACTCCATCTATCCAAATATATTTAATATCAAATTAAAGGATATTTCCGTATATTTTACATATCTTTTGTTGAAGATAATTATAAAATTCATCTTTTTTATTTTTTTTAAAACTCAGTATGAAATCAAAACGAGACAAACAAATTGAAATGGAGGGATAATTTTCTTTCTTTTCTCCGTTTTATGGTTCTATTTTTCTAAAGTTTTATGTGATTTATTACAAGATATCACGAGGGATTGTGTTTGAACCAAGAGACAAAATTGGCTAGTGTGTTTCTCAAAATTGTTACAAATTAATCCAACAAAAATTAATAAGAAGAATAAATCTAGACACATACATGTTGTTTAATTGATAACGTTTGACTTTGAAATCCAACTATTTGTATAAGTTGTAGGGTAAGAATGATCATGAGGTGTGTCAAGATTTTAGGGTACTCAATAAATGTTCATGTGTTCTATAGTATATCATAATTTTAGGTCGAGAGTCGGATTTAAAATTTAAATATGGATCAAGAAATTTAGTTATAATTTTTTGATATATAATAATATATTCATGTAATTTCATAATAGAATTTAAAATATATAAAATATATACGTATATATTACCTCTATCAAAAGCTATTTAAATATACTAGACTAAAAAACTTTTATTTGTATCGATCTACTTAGTAAATTTTTTATTACAAGTGCAAGCCAAAAATAACTTTGGTTTATTTAATAAATTCACATGTATATATGGTGATCTAAGATTTTAGGTCATACATATATTATATATCCCAAATATGAATTCAAATTAAAATATTATAGGTTCTAATTTAAATTTTTTGTCACAACCTATATAACATATTTAATTCAAAAAGGAAATTATACTTATTTAATATATTTCTTAAAATATATAGTATAATAGCAAAAAATCACTGGGTTCAAATAACTTCATATTTATTCTTTAAATTCATCAACGTCCATTAAAAACTCTATTCGATCATACTTATCTCCAAATACATATCGACTATCTGAATATTATGGGATCGAGTTTGAAATTCTATCACAAACACATTATATGTTTTGAATTTCTTTTAACATTATTTATAATTTTTTAAATAATTTTATGTAGCACATGATACAAGGTCCACATAAAAAATTATTAACTTTGGAATAAACCTATAGTTTTATTTACTAGATAGGGCCCTAGGCCCTATGACTACCCCTAAATTAATGGCCAAATTGAGCAATATATGTAGACTTTTGAGTTTTCATATATATACATGGTATTTAGACAAATATTTGACTTTTTGTTTGTTTAGGATAAGAAAATGTTGATATGTCTTATCAAGGCAGTAATATAAGGAAATGATAGACATAGATTTGATTTTTAGAGATAGAATTTAAGATTTAAATTATGTAAATTTAATTTTTTTGAAATTTTTAATATTAAATTTTGTTATATATTAAAGTCATAATTTAATGGTTATTTTTTTTTTCACAATTTTGATAATTTTTTATACCTAAATTTGTGCTTCACCTAAAAAGTTGTAGGTTTAGTTAAACTAACACTAGTAATGATACATCCGCCCTTATTTATTCTGATTGAAAAAAGAATAAGCTATTATTTGATTCAAACTCAAAGTTTTCTAGTAATTTATATCCGTTGAATAGCACTATAATAGCTAGTTAAGTTTCTTTTTCACTTTTAACTTAGCTAACTCGATAGGATGTTCTAATAACTATAATAGAGAATGAGTCTTTACCTCATAGAATTTTATTGGGATCAATCTCTTTTTAAGTTTTCTAGTGATACATGTCAAACATTAATACTTATATGCACATATACATATTTTCATCTTTAATATTTTTATCGAAATTTCTAATCACTAATTAAAAATAAAAGAACTTTACTATTCCATTTTTTTTAAAACAAAAAACACTAAGTACAAGTAAGTTGCACTTGGGAAAAAAGAGAACAAATAAAGAAAGTAATGTATCTATTAATCTTGTCCATTATTAGGCACTAGGAATATCGTGTAAGTTAGTCCTATTTAGTTCCAATTGTATTTTACTTATCGAGGCACTAAAATTGTTTTGTGGATATTAGACGTAGATATTATTTAAATTTGAAATATAAAATATTTCATATTTGTGTACGTTCGAAGAAAAAATCGCATCTCAAGAAAGATATAATATTGACAGACTACTCTGATACAGGTCAAATTTTTTTATCATTGCGCCAAAACTTCCAATAAAATTGAAGTTATCAAAAGAAAAAACTTCAAAGCAAGAAAAAGACAAATATTGGATAATATTCTTTGGTATGAAACCAATACTTAAAAATGCTTTAGATAAAGAGAATGAATGGGTATTAGTTAATCTTAGCCTTGTTCTTTTTTTTTTCTTTTTTTTTTGGGTCAATGGTGAATTCACTCTTTTTGGAAATTCCAATTATTATAGTTAGATATCTTTGGACACTATCTTCTAAATATATATATATATTTAGGTTCTATTTATCTGTCACTTTAATTAAATAATTTAATTCGTTATTTATCATTTCAAAAAATCAAAAAATGTTCTTTCATTTCAATTTCTACCATACTATTTCAAAAAGGCATTTGGTCAAATATAATACGCTTAAATCTTAATGATTAATGAATTTTTAACAAGCATACCAAAACTATAATAAACAACATATTACAAAATACCAAAGAAAATTAATACTTCCATTTCTAGACTCATAAGTATCAAATATTCAAACATCTACATCTAGTTTTGGTCATAGAAAGATTACTCATTGGTCTTGCTTAATATTTCATGTCAAAGTTTGACCGTTATAAATCTATTTGACTATTTATGTAAAAATTCTCAAAAATTGTGATGTGACGGACTAAAACCTATGGATATAATCACAAATTTCAAATTTCAGCTCCTGACATGAAAAATATCTTTCTAAGGAATACTTATTCTTTTACTGTATCTTGCGTGACATAAATCCTGATTAATTAATTAGTTTGATTTATTTTTTTTTGAAAAAAAAGAAGTACTTGATGTTGGAAACCATATTATTGAAAAAGCATATTATAAATTTGGTCCAAGAAACAAATTTTAAGGTTATTAGAAAAAGGAAAAGGTTCCACTATTAATGCTCAACAAGTATGAAACTTTAAAATTTTTGAGTGATTTTGTTTGACTATTATAGCAAAGGTGTACTTATACCTCCAACTTGTTTGTTTGCTTTTTTGCATATGAGAATCATTTTATAGGCTTTGAAATTTGGGACATTGATTACATAAATTCAGCCGTTAATATTTCCAAAAAAAAAAAAAAAACTATACACTAAAATTAAATCCCATCTCAAGATCATGTTTGCTTTAGAAAAATATATTATAAATTTTCCACACTATAAGATAAAAGAGTAGGACCGTATGAATATTAATTGAATCTATTCTATATAGTCTTATTTTATATTTTTATAATAAATTGTTTTCATATTATACCAACAAGGCTCCCCTTCAAGCTTTATATTTTATATGTTCAAGAATAAAATATATCTTTATAGATATCGAACGCAGAATAAAAACTCGAAAAACATAGTAACAATGTTTTCAATTAGGTCTTAGAAAAGGAATTTCGGCTAGCATGAGCACCAAGGAAAAAAGGCATGATAAATAAAAAAAATGCAATTATTCTATAGTATGAAAAGTATAAAGGATAAGCTTTTAATAGATATTACGTTACGTTACTTTAATTATAATGTTTTTGACAATATTTTTTTGGTGAACAATTCTTTGTATATGGATATTACTCCTACTATAGAAAATTGATAAAACGAAAGTTCAAGATTTTATGCATGAAACATATTCTAGTGCTAAAACAAAATTCATCAAATTCATTATTAAAAAAATGTTAACTTTTGACGATTTCTCGTGGATATCTATCTCGTCAGAATTTGGTTCACGATCAGTAATATTAATTATTTTTTATTGTCAATAAGCTAAATATTAACGATACGTCTATCAATTCGATATATATATATATATCATGTCTAGTCAATATATAATAATTGTCTCAATTCAATTGGTAAACCCAAATCAAGTGGAAAAAGAATGAAACCCCTTCAAGTACAAAAATAATTAAAAGCATACATTTATGCGTGGTTCTTTGTCTAATCCATGAGATTAAATACAAATACATGCATTTTCTCCATGCAATTAAAAATAAATTAAAGATTTTAATTTATTAGGATTAGTCGGTTGACTTCTATATATATCAAAAAAAATTATTTAATTTGCCGCATTTATAAATATACCTAATTCAATGAAAATAATTGAAGTTGTGTAATTCAGTAATTCGATAATCTCTTAAATTTATTGATGAATTTTTATATAAATATTTAAATTATAGCATGTTATAATTGACATATAAATGTACATAGTAATATATTTTTATTAGATATTTCTGACTCAAATAACGAAAAAAAGTTAATTCACATGTTTTAAGCGCTCATTACGATAAAACTAAACACTTAAGTTATGTGATCATCTTCTTTGATAATACACATTAGTCTCGTAAGACTAGGGTAAGTATGTTTAATAAAGAAGTGTTATTTCACTTCAAAATAAAAGAAAATAATTGTGGAAATTCATTTATTTATTTTTGGGTAGAAATGAATAGATACATTTTTTTCTCATCATCTAGTGTTCGAAGTCTGCATTAGAGTAGTTTCGCTAAATTTGAATTGCGTACTGTAGGATTTATTAGGAGTGATGCCCATAATAAAATCTTCTCCATATCAAAACTCGAACCTGAGACTTTTAATTAAGAAAGAAGCAATTACACTGCATTACAATTCATAGTGGTGAATATATAAGTTTTATCATATAGCAATGAGTACACATTATTCATTTTTTATGATCTTGGTAATGATATTTTTTATATCCCATAAATTGTTTCAACAATATGATAATTTGGCATCTCATTTTAATGCTATGTCTGCAAATTGCATGCAATCTTGGACATTTAATTTACAGAATCAACATTTCATCAAATTGATATAAAGTCTATAGTTTTTAGCCACTTTTTTTCCTCCATAAAATTGATCTACATATCCCAACTCTACTTTGCCTATATATGGTTTTTCCTATTAATGAAAATAAATTAAAGTAATTTTTTTTATAAAAAAAAACATGATTAATGATGTAGAACATAAATTTAACCAAATTTTTTCGTTATTAAACTTTGGGTAAGTAATAATAAATCGTATTAATCAATTTTGTTAGTCGATAATGGTAAATCAATACAACAAATATTATTAATAATAAGGATATGATTAAGTCAACAATTAGCAAAAAACCATATAATTCCACAAGTGGTGTTTGGAGAGGCTGACATGTACACATCCTTAATTATCCTTATTCTGTAAAAGCAGAAAAAATATTTTAGATAGATTCTCGATGTCAAGGGTGGACCAACATTGGAGCTTTCAGGTGCTCAAGCACCCATTAATCTCGTATCAAATTATTTATATTTATATATAAATTTTAACAAATGGTATAAAATTAGCTGATTGGTGCATCAGTCGTTTTGGGTGCTCAAAACCATATGTTACATGATTGACATTTTAAAATCTTGAATTCGCCACTCTCGACATTCAAGTAAAGAAATATCAAAACATAAGAGTATAAAACAAATACAATAGAGGAGTGCTAAAAATAATGGAGAAAACAACATAACAACTAAAGTAAAAAAAAAATCATATAATACTAAATAAATAAAAAATAAGATACTAAGGGAGCAATAATAATAATAATATCAGAAAGAGAATAAACGCTCTATCATCTACTAACCTTCAATTTTAATCCTCTCTTTTTATTTAGAATCAATTCTCAATAAGCTTGCATATCTGGTTATCTTTCTTCATGATATCTTTTAACTATCTTTATTTTTTCTAATAATACGATATAAAATAATATATTTTAATATAAATATCAAAATATGGATATATAAATAACTATAATGTAAACACAAAAATAAAGTGGAGGATCTTCAACTTTGAAAATGAAATGAAGCAAAATCTATTTATGATAATTACTACTAGCACATAATTTTATTGAAGGAGCCAAACCTAGCCGACCTTCTACTTTCTAGTACCTAATTATTTTTGTAATAATCATTACAACTTTCAAATAATATAAAATTATAAACTAAAACTATATTATTATTTTTAATTTAAAAAAATATTATCATCAATTTCTGAATTCAGAATGGATAAAGTGGGACCTCTAGTTGGGCAAATAGCTACCTGATTATTTATTTATCGTAGGTCCTACAAGTTGGCCTGTTAGTAAGTGGATAACTACCTAATCCAACCAACACAAGTAAGAGAAAATATCGTGGTACATTAATAGGATTGTTTTATTCGTAATTAAAAATTTAAATTCGAGCTTTAAATACTATTTTTTTTATTAGGAGCGATATTTTTAGATTAACGTTATAGTGTGTAATTCGAATTTCATAGAAACTTCAATATAAATTCCAGACATCAAATACAAGTTAAGTTTGATACCACATCTAAAATATAAAAAAGAAAATTATGAATTTTCTATTTGTACAATCAGGTATTTATGTTTTAATCTGTTTGAGTTATATCAGTAATTATTTATTAAAATACATTTTAAAGTTGACGAATTGAATTTAAACAATACTTTCTTTTGATGCATATTTACTGCTTAGTCATGATTTTTAAGTGATACTTTCTTTTGTGTCAATATATTTCATGTCTTACTTTTTTTTTTTACGTTTACTTCGAGGATTGCGCAAGTCATGAGATTTACCCAACATTATACGAGCATAGGGCACGAGCTCACGATAGTCATGATCCGTGCGTGTTATTGAAGGTACTTTTCTATTTTAAAAGAATTCTCAAATTAGTTTTTTTTTTTTTTTCATCTAGCTATTAACTTTTTTCATACGACATTTTTAATCATAAAATTTTGAGCACATTTAATACAAGTTAATTCAATACCACATCTAATATATCATATATTTTTTATGAATTTTCCATTTGCATGATCAGGTGTTTATGTTTTTGATCTGCTTGAGTTATAAAGATTATTTATCAATTACACTTTAAAGGTGATTAATTGAAATTAAACAATACTTTCTTTAGATACATATTTACCGCTTAGTCATGATTTCTAAGTGATACTTTCTTTTGTTTCAATATGTCTCATGTCTTAATATTTTTTTCGTTTGTTTCGAGATTGCGCTAGTCACGAAATTTACCCAACATTTCACGAGCTAACGATAGTCATGCACCACTCGTGTCCGTATTCTTGAAGGTACTTTTTAAGAGAATTCACAAATTAAGTGTGTGTTTTTTCTTCATCTAGCTATTAACTTTTTAACTACATTTTTTCACACGACATTTCTAATCATTAAATTTAAGCGTATTTATTATACATATTTTTAATTTAATATTATTAAAATATATATATAAAAAAAAGATAAATTAAACTTTATGATACATCAAATTAAGAAACATAAACAAAGAGCCTATAATATTACTTATATATACATAACCTATAATTATTATTTTTTATGATCGAATTATAATTTCGAAATAATTTATTTCACAAACGATAATATAATTACGTGACGTGTTTGGGAAGGAAAATGATGGGTCAACAAAAAAGTGTAGTGAGCTGTTACGTGATATATTTCAATTTTATCCGACCAAACTGGACACTGCCACGTGGCTATTCTTTAATCGACACGTGGCTACTTCTAAATGTGGGCTTCTCCTGCCTCCATATAATTATTTTTTGAGAAATAATGTTCCAAAAATAATTATATATACATGTAATTTAAGAATATATATGTTAAATTAATATTAACAAATGAAATTACATGGAAAAAAAAAGTATTTTTTTGGTCTTATTTCAATTTAAATGGCACAGTTAAAATTTAGAAATTCAAATTTTCAAACTTTGATTTTAATTTTGAGTAAGTTTATTTAAAATCAAATTTTGTCAACATGAAAACTACATTTTAACAAATACTATATGAACACAATAATTAATAATTTAGGCATATAAAAGATGTTGACTAAAAATAAAATGAATTGACTCTTAAAATATATAATTTTTTCATTTTTAAGATTTAAATTATGTGAATTTAAAATTTTAAATATTATATAAATTGACTTTAAAGAAGTGAAAAGTGATATATATTATAATTTATAGTACAAGGGAATATAATTTTTTGGTCCAAAAGGTGCACAAATTGTTAGATAGCTGTTTACTTTAACTCTTTTTTCCTAAATAAATTAGAAGGCAGAGTAATTAAATTAACCAATTTTAGATATGGATAAGTTTGAATTATATTTATTTTGAATAAATGAAATGACCTAATCTATATTATTTTGGTTTTAATTTTTCTAGATGTATTAGAATTTTATTTTATTTTTGCCTTACTTTCTAGATTGAAAACTATCAGTATTTTATAAGTGAATTATGATTTTTTTTTTATAATTATTAAAACTCAAGTTATTTGAATTATATAAATATCTAAATTATAATATTATTATTTCGATTTTCATATTATCAAAAATAATATTAAAAAATCTTTTTGATTTTTTTATTATATATATATATATATATATATATATATATATATATATATATATATATATATATATATATATATATATATCTATTTGATATCAAATCTAATATTCTACAATTACAGCACATTAAAGTCAAAATTTACTGCCAAAGTTAGAACAAATCTTTATAATTGTCAAAAAGTTAACAAATTGACCTTATCCAACTTGGTATTATCACCTATATTAGGTGCCTAATTACTTAAATTGATGATAAATTTGATGAGAAAAACAAGCTTCAAATGGTCCAAAATTGGAATAATGTTTGAAAAAAATATCTAAATCTTTTTAACACACAATAAACAGTAACAAATATTATAGGAACTCTATCGAAATTCAACGATCAATAACTATCTAAAAGAAAAAATTATCTGGTTCATATATTATTTTATCTACTTAAAGTAAAATTATTAATGCGTTGATAAAAAGTAACAAATATCTCACATAAAATTATTTGATATTTATATTAGTGAAAAATATCAAACTATACTGTAAAATTAATCGAAATGAATACAAATTAGTCCGATTACTTAAAAAAAATATTTTCCCCCACCCCCACCCACACCCCCACCCACACATGGCCAATTCACAACTTATATTTTTCTTTGTTTGGTAAACCACACAATTTTAATTATAACATTTACACAACCAACTACTATAATCTAATAATACCTTTTGTCAACTCATTTATATGAAAGGAAAAATATATAAACTTATAATGGACATAATGTTAGTATCAAAATAATTAATGCATTATATTTCTTTTTTTAGATAAAGTTTAACGGATTAAATTTCACTTGCTGAATTTTATTGACTGTAACGGCAAAATTATTAACTTTATCCATTTTACAATAAAGTCAATATACGTTAGAATAATTTAAATTTTATCTATTATTATAATAGTGAAATTGCTAAAACTCTATCTACTCCTAAGTCCTAATATAGAACAAATCCAATGGATAAACTTCAGTTATTTTTATACATATTAATTTTCTTTTCCTCATTTTTTTATATTCTCTATAAAACTAATAAGGTATATAATATACACACCTTTTCCAAGAAAAGAAAAAAAACAAATAAGTGAAAAAAAATTAGTCAAGATTTCACTAATTAGTAGTCAAAACTTCTAGATAATCACAACTTTTTCATTCACTTTTACTCGTTCAATATATTAATTATTATTTTTACTTGTCACTTTTATCTTATAAATAATATATATTTTCTTTTAATTTATTCTCATGTTAATTACTCATTCATCAAATTATTTTTTACGATATAACATTATGAATCAATTAATATTTGTATTGATCATCATTTTGCGTATAAATCTAAACTGAACAAGTAAAAATAAAAATAAATAATTATTAGCCTAATTTTAAAGTGAAAATGAAAATATATACTAATGAACTTTAAATATTGTATTCTAATTTGTAAGGTTGTAACTCTTCCATGAGAAACATCAATCCTATTTTCACCATCCATTATGATAGAATATAATATTTTTTTAAATTTTATTTTTAATAAAAAAATTTGAGTTCGACGTATTTTAAAGTCATCTTTTGAAGAGAGCGATCTGTTTCAAAAAGGAGACTACATAAAATAAAATATAATTTAATTGAAGTTCACGATAAATATCAAACACTAAATGAGGAATCAAAAGTAAAATATAAATAATTTTATTTAAATATTAGGGTAGGTTTTTGGCTATTAAACACATGAGCTATAATATTTTCTTTATCTCATAATCGGTATTGTATCAACCAAATTAATTTGATGTAAAATAAATGTCGATTTAATGTATATATATAGCCAAATGAAAGTCTAATCTATATTGTAGGTCTTTTGCTATTGAAACATGTGATAAATAATATTTCCACATGCTTCAAAATAGGTGTTATTTAAATTAATTTGGTCCAAAATTAAATATATCATCTTAAAAATCAGGTTCAAAATAAATATTGTTTTAATCAAATTAATTTGATAAAAAAAACATGGTTTTAAAATCAATAATGTAATAATATTTTTTTAAAAATAATTATAGTAAAAAAAAAAAAACTCTTATAATTAGCGTACTTAAATAATCCTTTTAAAAGATTGTCTCAAAATCTTAAAAAATAATTATTTTGGATTTAAGGTAGTAAATTTTCCCAACGGATATGTACTATAGTGTACTTTTGACATATAGTACACAAAATAATTCCATTTATCGACTGTGCATTTATATAAATAAAATAAACATGTTGAAGAATTAATCGATAAGTACGGGTTGAAGAGGGTAAAATATACATAAATTTTATGTCAGCTAGTTTATAGAAATAGAAAAGTTATTTTCGAAAGAATTAAGTGTTCCAAACGTTACCTTTAACCGTGGAGACAGGAACACTATTTCGAAGTTTTTTTTTTTTTGGGGGGGTATTTCACTAAGTATTCGGAGCTAGCATTAGAGCTCCGCCTAAATTCGAATCGCGCATTGCAGGGGCCATTTGAGGGTGGTGCTCTCAACGGGATTTTCATCATATCTAAAGTTCGAGCTCTAGACTTTTGATTAAAAATGAAACACTCTCATCAGCACCTCACCCCATATTATTGGTCTATTTTGAAAAGTTAAAATATAGGCAAATTTTATAGTATCATTCTAAGTTATATAGTAATATTTGATAATTTAAATATTTTTAAAAAAAATATAATTAATTTTTTTTTTTATTGAATCTCGATATTAAAGGCGGAGAAATAATTTTGTCGACATTACACGCCTAACCAGCTGTTCTCTTTATTTATCCAAAAAATAATCACAGTGTCGATTTGTCACAGCTGTTAAAAACAACCAAAAGGTCCCCTTCAAAACGTGTTGCTATTATTTATTTATTATTTGCCTTATTAAAATATTATTTCTTTTTTACTAACTATACTTTAATAACTTCTTCTTTTTTAATCTGAAATCTAACATATATATTTTAAAATTAGACGTTATAAAGTTTATTTCTTTAACAAGGTGTATATTAGAGTCAGGATAGATTATTAACGCATTTAGTATTAGATAATATATGTTCGTGGAGGAAGATCCTACGATAGATCGTTCACACGTTTAATATCGAAGAGTGTTTAGATGGAGTCGAGGTAATTAATAGAATCCCACATTAGTGATGGATGGGTTCCTTGGACTTTTTGTATCATTTAGGTAACTAATCACCCTTTAAATTAACTTTTGAGATTAAGTTAGATGTAATGTTTATTTAACAATAAGTATTGGATCGTATTTGACTAAATTAAACTTGTATCGAGAATTTTCATGTCATGAATAAAACGTTTATAGCAAAAACTATTTAATATTTATCCACATGTACACGCATTTCATCAAAAAATAATATTATATATATGGTCAAAAAAACTTTACTTTTCCTATTAATTTTCAAATTGTGTCTACCTTTAGTGAGTTCTCTAATTAATTCTCCAGCTTGTTACAGGCTTAATGCTTTAAAAGATAAAAGTGAAGTTGTTGATACCAATTAATTATACAAAGAAAAATTCAACAAAGCTTTTAAAATAGTATTTTACCTATTATTGTGTATAAGTTGATATGAATAAAAATTTATTTCTACTCGATATTTATACTAAATATACTTCTTAAGTTTAAGTAACGTATTGAGGACTTGAGGTTAGAATATATATGAATTAACTCAATGTGCTCTAGTGATAATATTGCTTGTGAAGTTGCGCAATATGTAATTATTAGTGGATGGTCAGAAGTGAAATGTATTCTATCTTTATTGATTTTTTTATAAAAAAAAGTGAAAAAGTTTGGATTTACACGTGCTCTAGTGTTAATAGTGTGTGTAAAGTCACGCAATATGCATTTATTCAATCGATGTAAATAACAAGAAGTAAACAATTGTAATTCATATCAAGCGCGGGTGAATACTGTCAGATCAATAAGTGAAACGTATTTAAATATCTCTATTATGGGAAAAGAAACGTGAAGTATCTTTAAACTATGATTTTTTAAAAGTTTATATTATACATTAATTTGGATCAATTCACACTTTTATTTATTACTAGTTCTTGAACACGTGTATTGCACGTGTATCTCATAGTATTAATGTTCTAAAATAATATAAATATTGACATATGAATGTGATGAAAATTGTAGGAGAAAAATACAAATGTGAACTAATGAATGATTTGCTACAATTTGCTTACCAACTCTTTCTTGTGTGGTACCTCAAATTTCGTTAAACTTCGAACTTATTAATTAACTGGTACAAAAATAAAATTGTTATAAGCCTATAAAACATGAAAATGTTTTGATTAATGTTGAATGCCAAACAAATAAGAGACAAGTGATATTCAAGTTACAAATTTGTGTATTTCTTTTCCTTCTAATATAATAAAAACAAATAATGAGATAAATATCATAAGCCAATACGTAACTCCTTTGCAATTATATTTTTATGCATGAGATCAAAAATAATAATTAAAATATGTATTATCAACAATAAGTTGGGAGAATGTCGAAACTATTAATCATAATTTGATTTTTTTTTTTTACTAAATTGATCTAATAAAGTAAATCAATTTCTAACTTTTTCTTTATCATTATAAGTTTTTTAGATAATCGTAATATATTATTTCTTCAAATAATCTCTAAAAGCTTATCCTGACACTATAATTTCACGCAAATATGTTTTTATTCAATATTTGAAATTTGTTTTTTTTTTAATTATAAAAATATAAATAAATTAGGCGGATCGAATTCGACAAATTAAACAATCAATTGTTATTCAGTAGCAAAGCTACCAACCTTGTTTTCTTTTAATCATTTATCAAGTAAAATTGTAATATGATTATTTTCTCCAATCAATTTTTAATTGCACTAAAATATGATGATAGTGCATTAATATTATCTTTATTCAAATTTAAAATTCTAAAACATGTAATATTCCACAAAGCAACCAGTTGTATTTTATTACCTGTAATTATTATTATTTTGTCGCTATATAATCCCATAAAACGAGAATGGCAAGAGTAACATCACGATATTTTTACTTTCTTAGAATATTCTCTCAGATAAATTCGGCGGATTGAATTCGACAAATTAAACGACCAATTGTTATTTAGTAGCAAAGCTACCAACCTTGTTTTCTTTTGATCATTTATTAAGTAAAATTTTAATATGATTATTTCCTCCAAAATATTTTTAACCACACTAAAATATGATGATAAGTGCGTTGACATTATCTTTATTCAAATTTGAAATTCTAAACTTATTTATTAAAAGTATTAAAGACAATACAATTAAAATAGATAGGTGAGATTCCACAAAGCAATCTGTTGTATTTTATTGCCTGTAATTATTATTATTTGTCGCTATATAATCCCATAAAATGAGAATTGCAAGGAGTTATAACATCACAATATTTTTACTCTTTTCAAATATTATCTGACAACTGACTCAAACACGTGTCGTACGCCAATTTTTAATTTTTTTTTATAAAATATTAAAGACAATACAACAAAAATTGAGAGGTGAGATTCCACAAAGCAACTAGTTGTATTTTATTACCTGTAATTATTATTATTTTGTCGCTATATAACCCCATAAAACGAGAATGACAAGAGTAACATCACGATATTTTACTCTTTTAGAATATTCTCTGACACCTGACTCAAATAAACTAGGCGGATTGAATTCGACAAATTAAACAACCAATTGTTATTTAGTAGCAAAGCTATCAACCTTGTTTTCTTTTGATCATTTATCAAGTAAAATTGTAATATGATTATTTTCTCCAAATAATTTTTAACCACACTAAAATATGATGATAGTGCGTTAACATTATCTTTATTCAAATTTGAAATTCTTAACTTATTTTTTAAAAATATTAAAGACAATACAATCAAAATGGACAAGTGAGATTCTACAAAGCAACCAATTGTATTTCATTACCTGTAATTATTATTATTTGTCCCTATATGATCCCACAAAATGAGAATTGCAAGGAGTTGATAACATCACAATATTTTTACTCTTTTCGAATATTCTCTAACAACTGACTCAAACACATGTCGCACGCCAATTTTCAATAATTTTTTTTTGTAAAATATTAAAGACAATACAATCAAAATAGACAGGTGAGATTCCACAAAGCAACTAGTTGTATTTTATTATCTGTAATTATTATTATTTGTCGCTATATAATCCCATAAAACGAGAGTTGCAATGAGTTATAACATCACGATATTTTTATTTTTTTTGAATATTCTCTGACAACTGACTCAAACACGTGTTGCAGCTAATTTATTTTTTAAAATTGTAAACGACAATATAGCCATAACAGACATATCAAACTCGACAAAGCCACCAATTGTCCTTTACCAGCTAAATAAATGATTACTTTCTCCAAACAATTTTTAACTACACTAAAGTATGATTATAGTGCGTTAACCCATAAAACGAGAGTTGCAAGGAGTTATAACATCACTAGATATTTTTACTCTTTTCGAATATTCTTTGACAACTGACTCAAACACGTGTCGCACGTCAAATTTTAAAATTGTAAACGACAACATAGCCACAACATACATAACAGACACGACAAAGCCACCGTTTATCCTTTACTAGCTAAATAAATGATTATTTTCTCCAAACAAATTTTAACCACACAAAAAATGATGATAGTTCGTAAACATTATCTTTATTCAAATTTGAAATTCTAAACTTATTTTTCTAAAATATTAAAGACAATACAATCAAAATGGACAGGTGAGATTTCACAAAGCAACCAATTGTATTTTATTACCTGTTATTATTATTATTTTTCGCTATATGAATCCGTAAAACAAGAATTGCAAGGAGTTATAACATCACCATATTTTTACTCTTTGCGATTATTCTCTGATAACTTAATCAAACAGTGTCGCGCGTCAATTTTTAAAATTTATTTTTGTATGATATTAAAGAAAATGCAATCAAAATAGAATGGTGAAATTCCACAATGCAACTATTTGTATTTTATTATGTGTAATTATTATTATTTGTCGTTATATAATCCCATAAAATGAGAGTTGCAAGGAGTTATAATATCACGATATTTTTATTCTTTTCGAATATTCTCTGACAACTGACTCAAACACATGCGCACACCAATTTTTCTAAATTTATTTTTTAAAATTGTAAACGACAATATAGCCACAACAAACATATCAAACTCGACAAAGCCACCGATTGTCCTTTACTAGCTAAATAAATAATTATTTTCTCCAAACAATTTTTCACCACACTAAAATATGATGATAGTGAGCTAACATTATTATCTTTATTCAAATTTGAAATTCAAAACTTATAACCCCTGTAATTATTATTATTTGTCGCTATATAACCCCATAAAACGAGAATTGCAAGGAATTATAACATCACGATATTTTTACCCTTTTCGAATATTCTCTGACAACTGACACAAACAATGTGTCCCACGCCTACTGACACAAACAACGTGTCGCATGCCAACTTTCAAATTTATTTTTTAAAATTATAAACGATAATATAGCCACAACAGACAAATCAGACTCGACCGAGCCACCGATTGTCCATTACTAGCTACATTGTAAATACTTTATCCTTTTACCTTTTTTTTTTATTATTAACACGGATCGCACGTCAATTTTCAAAATTTATTTTTAATTTTTTTTTGAATCAGATCGCAATATATTTAGCTTCCCAAAATAACCTCAAACTTCCTCAAACATTAAAACATGATTTTTTGATGAACTTTATTTCTCAAATTTATTTTTTTAAAATTATAAACGACATTTAGCCACAACAAACATATCAAACTCGACAAAGCCAGCAATTGTCCTTTACTAGCTAAATAAATGATTATTTTCTCCAAACAATTTTTAACCACACTAAAATATGAAGATAATGTGTTAACATTATCTTTATTCAAATTTGAAATACTAAACTTATTTTTTTAAAATATTAAAGACAATACAATTAAAATGGGCATGTGAAATTCCACAAAACAACCAATTGTATTTACAAAGCAACCAATTGTTTTTTATTATCTGTAATTATTTATTCGTCGCTATATGATCCCAGAAAACGAGAATTATAAGGAGTTATAACATCACGATATTTTTTACTCTTTTCGAATATTCTTTGACAACTGACTCAAACACGTGTTGCACGTCAAAATTTATTTTTGTAAAATATTAAAGACAATAAAATCAAAATAGACAGGTGAGATTTCACAAAGTAACTAGTTGTATTTTATTACATGTAATTACTTTTATTTGTCTCTATAAAATCCCATCAAACGAGAGTTGCTAGGAGTTATAACATCACGATATTTTTATTCTTTTCGAATATTCTCTGAAAACTGACTCAAACACGTATTGCACGCCAATTTCAAAATTTATTTTATAAAATTATAAACGACAATATAGCCACAACAGACATCAGACTCGACGAAGCCACCGATGTCCTTTACTAGCTTAATAAATAATTATTTTCTTCAAATAATTTTTAACCACACTAAAATATGATAATAGTGTGTTAACCCATAAAATGAGAGTTGCAAGGAGTTATAACATCACTAGGTTTTTATTCTTTTCGAATATTCTCTGACAACTGACTCAAACACGTGTTGCACGTCAATTTTCAAAATTTATTTTTTAAAATTTAAACGACAATATAGCCACAACAGACATATCAGACTCCACAAAATCACCGATTGTCCTTTACTAGCTCAATAATGATTATTTTCTCCAAACAATTTTTAACAACAATAAAATATAATGATAGTGCGCTAACATTATTATCTTTATTCAAATTTGAAATTCAAAACTTATAACCCCTGTAAATATTATTATTTGTCGCTATATAACCCCATAAAACGAGAATTGCAAGGAATTATAACATCACGATATCTTTACCCTTTTTGAATATTCTCTGACAACTGACACAAACAATGTGTCCCACGCCTATTGACACAAACAACGTGTCGCATGCCAACTTTCAAATTTATTTTTTAAAATTATAAACGACAAAATAGCTATAAAAGACATATTAAACTCGACAAAGCCATCGATTGTCCTTTACTAGCTACTATAACTACTTTATCATTTTTTCCTTTTTATTTCATTATTAAACACGGATCACACGCCAATTTTTTAACTTTATTTTTTTGAAATTTTTTGAATTAGATCTCAATGTATTTAGTTTCTCAAAATAACCTCAAACTTCCTCAAACATTAAAACATGAACTTTATTTCAAAATTTATTTTTAAAAATTGTGAATGACTATATAGCCACAACAGACATATCAAACTCGACAAAGCCACCGATTGTTCTTTACTAGCTAAATAAATAATTATTTTCTCCAAACAATTTTTAACCACATAAAATATGATGATAGTGCGTTAACATTATCTTATTCAATTTGAAATACTAAATTATTTTGTAAAATATTAAAGACAATACAATCAAAATGGACAGGGAGATTCGACAAAGCAACCAATTGTATTTTATTACCTGTAATTATTATTATTTGTCGCTATATGATCCCATAAAATGAGAATTGCAAGAAATTATAACATCACAATATTTTTACTCTTTTCGAATATTCTCTGACAACTGACTCAAATACGTGTCGCACGCCAATTTCAAAATTTATTTTTGTAAATATTAAAGACAATACAACCAAAATAGACAGGTGAGATTCCACAAAGCAACTAGTAGTATTTTATAACCTGTAATTATTATTATTTTCGCTATATAATCCCATAAATCGAGAGTTGCGAGGAGTTATAACATAACAATATTTTTATTCTTTTCGAATATTCTCTGACAACTGACTCAAACACGTGTCGCACGCCAATTTCAAAATTTATTTTTTAAAATTGTAAACGACAATATAGCCACAACAGACATATCAGACTCCACAAAGCCACTGATGTCCATTACTAGCTAAATAAATGATTATTTTTCAAACAATTTTTAACCACACTAAATATGTTGATAGTACGTTAACCATAAAACAAGAGTTGCAAGAGTTATAACATCACTAGATTTTTACTCTTTCGAATATTCTCTGACAACTGACTCAAACACGTGTCGCACGTCAGTTTTCAAAATTTATTTTAAAATTGTAAACGACAATATAGCCACAACAGACATATCAGCTCGACAAAATCACCGATTGTCCTTTACTAGCTCAATAAATGGTTATTTTCTCCAAACAATTTTGACCACACTAAAATATGATGATAGTGCACGAACATTATTATCTTTATTCAAATTTGAAATTCAAAACTTATTTTCTAAAAATATTAGAAACAGTACAAACAAAATAGACAGGTGAGATTCCACAAAGCAGCTTTATTACCTGTAATTATTATTATTTGTCGCTATATAACCTCATAAAACGAGAATTGCAAGGAGTTATAACATCACAATATTTTTACTCTTTTTGAATATTCTCTGACAACTGAAACAAACAACGTGTCGCACGCCAACTGACACAAATAACGTGTCGCACGACAACTTTCAAATTTACTTTTTAAAATTATAAACGACAAAATAACTATAACGGACAGATCAAACTCGACAAAACCATCGATTATCCTTTAATAGCTACATTGTAACTACTTTATCCTTTTTCCTTTTTGTTTCATTATTAACATGGATCACACGCCAATTTTTAAACTTTATTTTTTAAATTTTTTTGAATTAGATCGCAATATATTTAGTTTCTCAAAATAACCTCAAACATTAAAAAATGAATTTTTGATGAACTTTATTCCTCAAAATTTATTTTTTAAAATTGTGAACGACAATATAGCCACAACAGACATATCAAACTCGACAAAGCCACCGATTGTTCTTTACTAGCTAGATAATGATTATTTTCTCCAAACAATTTTTAACCACATTAAAATATGATGATAGTGCGTTAACATTATCTGTATTCAATTTGAAATACTAAACTTATTTTGTAAAAAATATTAAAGACAATACAATCAAAATGGACAGGGAAGATTCCACAAAGCAACCAATTGTATTTTATTACTTGTAATTATTATTATTTGTCGCTATGTGATCCCATAAAACGAGAATTGCAAGGAGTTATCACATCACGATACTTTTACTCTTTTTGAATATTCTTTGACAACTGACTCAAACACGTGTCACACGCCAATTTTCAAAATTTATTTTTGTAAATATTAAAGACAATACAACCAAAATAGACAGGTGAGATTCCACAAAGCAACTAGTAGTATTTTATAACCTGTAATTATTATTATTTTTCGCTATATAATCCCATATATCGAGAGTTGCGAGGAGTTATAACATAACAATATTTTTATTCTTTTCGAATATTCTCTGACAACTGACTCAAACACGTGTCGCACGCCAATTTTTAAAATTTATTTTTTAAAATTGTAAACGATAATATAGCCACAACAGACATATCAGACTCCACAAAGCCACTGATGGTCTATTACTAGCTAAATAAATGATTATTTTCTCCAAACAATTTTTAACCACACTATAATATGTTGATAATGCGTTAACCCGTAAAACAAGAGTTGCAAGTAGTTATAACATCACTAGATTTTTACTCTTTTCGAATATTCTCTGACAACTGACTCAAACACGTGTCGCACGTCAGTTTTCAAAATTTATTTTAAAATTATAAACGACAACATAGCCACAACAGACATATCAAGCTCGAAAATCACCGATTGTCCTTTACTAGATCAATAAATGGTTATTTTCTCCAAACAATTTTGACCACACTAAAATATGATGATAGTGCACGAACATTATTATCTTTATTCAAATTTGAAATTCAAAACTTATTTTCTAAAAATATTAGAAACAGTACAAACAAAATAGACAGGTGAGATTCCATAAAACAGCTTTATTACCTGTAATTATTATTATTTGTCGCTATATAACCTCATAAAACGAGAATTGCAAGGAGTTATAACATCACGATATTTTTACTCTTTTTGAATATTCTCTGACAACTGAAACAAACAACGTGTCGCACGCCAACTTTCAAATTTATTTTTTAAAATTATGAACGACAAAATAACTATAACAGACATATCAAACTCGACAAAATCACCAATTGTCCTTTACTAGCTACATTGTAACTACTTTATCCTTTTTCTTTCTTTTTATTATTAACACAAATCACACACCAATTTTTAAAATTTTTGAATTAGATCACAATATATTTAATTTCTCAAAATAACCTCAAACTTCTTCGATCATTAAAATTATACATCATAATCCTCATTTTTTTTCAAACAAATAATTTTCTCCATATTTTCCCTTTTCCTTCCCTTTCTTTTCCTTCCAAATATTGAAAATTTATTAATATACATATTATTTTATTCCCAAAGATAGAAAAAGAATCATAGTATTAAAATTTTAGACCAATTAGCACCACAAGTAAACTTCGTGTATAAAAAGACCACGTTATCTAACATGTGACCTAATATATAATCTTATAATAAAAACCACCCCCACCCCCCTAAACCCCTACCCCACATTAAATTTTTATATACATATTGACCTCTTAAACATATAATTATACACTATAGATATAGTGAGAGAAAATAAAGATTTTTTAGAGAGATAAAAGGCGTTACAACTCACCAAATAGATTATAAGGAAATAAATTTATTTTTAAAAAAAAAAATCTTTTTTTTTGTTTTAATTAAGAAAAATAAAATAAAATATATATATATATATGATCTTGTCAAATCTTGACCATCAAAAAGTAATAAAAATCAAATCTTGGCCATTCATTAGAACTCTTTACCCCCACCCACCCACCTTTTACCCCGTACCCCCACCCCACCCCACCCCCCTTTTACCCCCTACCCCCACCACCCACAAAATCTCAAACCTTCCAAAAACCCATTTACGTAGTAACCCATATTGGTGTAAAGTCGGTCTTGTTCCCCTTCGTTCTTATCCTCAATCACCACCACCTTCCTTGTGTAGAAAATATATACATATATATATTTTATATATATATATATATACATTATATATATAAGGGGTTAATTAATTTTTGATTAACTTTCCATATTTGGTTTCTCCATGAAACTTTTATATAGTAGTTTTTGGTTTTTAATCAAGTATAAACTCTTCATTTGTAACACCCATCGATAAAAAAAATCTTCAAAAAAAAAAAAAAAATCTTCAAAAACGCCCATTTGAATTTTCAAGAATCCATTGGAGTTTGCTGTTGTTTATTGGTCTAAAAATGGTATAAAGCTCTAAACTTTATCTTTAAAAAGTCTTTTTTTTGCATACCCAAGTTCTTGATTTTGTGTTTTTTATGTGTTGTGTGTTTTTAACTTGTTTTTGGAAGTACCCTTTTGGTTTCATCATTTGAAAATTCAAGAATCTTTGGTGTTTGCTCTGTTTTTGGTGTAAAGTTGTAAACTTTATAGTTAAAAAGTGTTGATTTTTGATACCCAAGTTTTGTTTTTGTGTGTTGTGATTATGTTGTCAAGATCTTGTTTCAATCTGCTTAATCTTGATGACTGTTCTGTTACTGATCGGGCTCGAATCCCAAAGTTGATGAATGTTCCAGGGATTATAACAGATTTTGGTGGAGGAGGAGGAGGAGAAGAAGAGAAGGGGGAAGTTTCACCTGGTGTGAAAAATGGGAGTAGAAGGATCATTGTAGCAAATCAGTTGCCAGTGAAAGCTTTTTGTAAAGATGAAAAAGAGGGGAAAAAATGGTGTTTTGAATGGGACAGGTATGCTTTAGATACATTGATTTTGCAGCTGAAAGATGGTTTATCACCAGATTTGGAGATTGTTTATGTTGGTTGTTTGAAAGCTGATGTTGAGTTGAATGATCAAGAAGAAGTTGCTAATTTCTTATGGGAGAAATTTAGGTGTGTACCAACTTTTTTGTCATTAGATTTGATAAACAAGTATTACCATGGCTTTTGTAAGCATTATTTATGGCCTTTGTTTCATTACATGTTGCCTTTAACATCTAGTCATGGTGTAAGATTTGATAGGTCTAATTGGTTGGCTTATGTATCAGCAAACAAGATTTTTGCTGATAAAGTTTATGAGGTGATTAATCCTGATGATGATTATGTTTGGATTCAAGATTATCATCTTATGATTTTGCCTACTATGTTGAGGAAAAAGTATAGTAGGATAAAAGTTGGGTTTTTCCTTCATAGTCCTTTCCCATCGTCTGAAATCTATCGAACATTGCCTGTTAGGGATGAGATTTTAAGGGCTTTGTTGAATTGTGATCTTGTTGGTTTTCAGACATTTGATTATGCTAGACACTTCTTGTCATGTTGTAGTAGGATGTTAGGTTTGGATTATCAGTCGAAAAGGGGCTACATTGGTATTGACTATTTTGGTAGGACTGTGACTATTAAAATCCTTCCTGTTGGTATTCACATGGGGCAGATCCAAAATGTTATGTCTTTGCCTGATACGGCGAAGAAGGCAAAGGAATTGAAAGAGAAGTATGAGGGGAAAATCGTGTTGTTAGGTATCGATGATATGGATATGTTTAAAGGGATTGGTCTGAAGTTTTTAGCGATGGGACATCTTCTTGAGCAATCACCGTCGTTGAGGGGAAGGGTAGTGTTGGTTCAGATTACGAACCCCCCGAGAAGTAGAGGAAATGATATCAGAGAGGTTGAAGAAGAGGTCAAGAAGATTGCCAGTGAGATCAATATGAAATATGGGAAACCGGGGTATGAACCGATTGTGTGTATTAACGGTCCAGTTTCTACGCAGGACAAGATAGCTCACTATGTGATTTCTGAGTGTGTTGTTGTTAATGCTGTTAGAGATGGAATGAATTTGGTGCCTTATGAGTATACAGTTTCTAGGGAGAGCAACAGTAATTTGGATAAGGCCTTGGGTCCAGGTTTTAATGGAGGACGACGAAAGAGTATGATTGTTGTTTCTGAGTTCATCGGCTGCTCCCCGTCTCTCAGCGGTGCCATCAGGGTCAATCCATGGGACATTGAGAGTGTAGCCACTGGTATGACTTCAGGAGCCATGATGAATGACAGGGAGAAAGAATTGCGTCATGAGAAGCACTATAGATATGTTTCTTCTCATGACGTTGCATATTGGGCGAGGAGTTTCGATCAAGACCTCAAGAGAGCTTGTGAAGAGCATTATCACAAGAGATGTTGGGGTATTGGCCTTGGTCTTGGCTTCAGAGTTGTTGCCCTTGGGCCGAATTTCAAGAAGCTTTCTGTAGCCCATATCGTCTCCTCTTATAAATTGACGAACAGCAGGCTCATCCTACTCGACTATGATGGTACTATGTTGCCAGAGGATAAAGTGGACAAAGCCCCAAGTCAAGAAGTCATCTCAATTCTGAATGGTTTATGCAGTGATCCAAAGAACATCGTGTTTATCGTGAGTGGCAGGGGAAGGGATACTCTCAGCAAGTGGTTTTCTCCGTGTCCGGAACTTGGCTTATCAGCAGAGCATGGTTACTTCACTAGGTAAGACCTCAATCTATATAATTCAAGATTATATTTTTATCTTTGTGCTGTTATTCATTTTCTCAATTGCTTTGTATTTCGTAAAGGTGGAGTAAGGATTCCGATTGGGTATCTCGTCTGGTACCTGCAGACACTGAGTGGAAAAAAGTGGTCTTGCCTATTATGAAGAAATACACCGAGGCAACAGATGGTTCATCGATAGAGCAGAAGGAAAGTGCACTAGTGTGGCATCATCTTGAAGCTGATCCTGACTTTGGCATTTGGCAGGCTAAAGAGCTTCTCGATCACCTCGAGAGTGTGCTGGCTAACGAGCCTGTGGTCGTTAAACGAGGCCAGCACATTGTTGAGGTGAAACCACAGGTACGGAAACTCAATCCTAATACAATGATCTTTCAATTGAATGCAAACTCATCATGCAAATGTATAATAATCTATTGCAGGATGTAAGCAAAGGTCTGGTGTTTCAAAGCCTCTTGGCGTCGATGCAAAGCAAAGGGAAGTCACCCGATTTCGTGTTGTGCATAGGTGATGACAGATCAGATGAAGACATGTTTGAGAGCATTGCAAGTTCTTTAGACAACAGTTCTCTGCCTGATAATGCAGAAGTCTTTGCCTGCACCGTCGGGCAGAAACCGAGTATGGCTAAGTACTATCTTGATGATCCAGCTGAAGTTGTAAAAATGCTTCAAGGCCTTTCAGCAGCTTCTACAGCAATGCAGCTACCACCTAAGTCACCGATCCATCAACTCGCCTCTGTCGAAGATCTCTCCATAGTTAAGAATCATGTATCCTTTGTATAGACAGAAGTTCATAGTATACAGAGGTCATCCAAAAGAAACAGTAGTTTTTAGTTTTCAGCAAATTTCCATTTTCTTAGCCCTATAGGGAGTTTATAAAATTTAGCAAAATTTCTTGGTTCATAGTTGCTCTTTTATATGACTTGCTTAGGCAAGTTATACATAGTGTAGTTACTGGATTATCAAGGTGATAGTACTACATTTATTTTTTGGGGTAAAATTTATAAATGGCTCATTTGAACCTTCTTGTTTTTCCTAGTTATCTCATGTACCCCCGCTCCATCAGGAATATTAATAGCATTCTCACTTACTCTCTCAGCGTGGCTGAAAAGTCGTAGCCAAGTTTGATGGTGAAAGTACTCAACCATTAGAGTAGTTGTACACCAAATAAGTTAGTTCTTTATGTTGCCTTGGAGGCTTGAGAGGCCTAAGTTGCTTAGTTTTTTTTCTTTTTGATGAGATCGATATCGAGAGTGAAAATGACAATTTTTATGATGCTGAGTGGTCAGGTCTTTGTTCGATGGATAAATTTTCACTAAATAATATAGAATTTCGATATGAACTTTTTAAACATTCGAATTTTGAATTCACATCTAGAAGTGACTCTACACCTACAAAATTTAGGGCATACATAATTAGAAGTCCTCAATTTGACTAGATCCTCAAATGCTTATCCATTTCTTGGAAATGACTCAAAATGGGGTATACTAAAAGCATATCCTAATAGATAATAATGTACTATATATACCAAGAATGTTCCAAAACTTTGCTTCTTCTTGTGAACCTCTTTTGGATGTTGTCTCAAATTTCAAACATTTGGATTTTTGTACCATTTAAATATTATAATTGCCTTCATTTTTTAATCATTAAACCGTCAAAGCGATCACAAATGCTTATTTCTTGGGATACGAATCTTCGCAGACTATGTTAACACGAGATAGTTTGTGTAGCGAGTTGAGTTGTTTATCTAATATGGACAAAACAGAAGCTGTTTGGTTCATTTTTGTACCAATTCAATGAAAACATTAAGTCAAAAATAGTTTGGCCTTGGCATGCTTAGTTTCTAGTCATTTTCTTTTCTCTTTTGTTAGTATATATATATATATATATTTTATTTTTTACATAATATGCCAAAAGACTTGATACAATGAAGAAAAATGCATATATATCACTTCTGTTTTTCAAGATTAAAATTATTTACTTTCTTGGTTTTATTTTATGTGATATATATATTTTTAAGTCTATTCCACTAGTAAACACCTCTCTATATTTAAAATCAGTCATCTTTAAACTTTTTATTTTACTGTGTATAAAGTATTGATAGTCAAAATATCTCTATAATTTATTTTAAACAATCACTTTGTACATTTTTGTTATATTTTTTTTTTGTAAAATTATGTATTCGATAAAACAAGACCACATAAAATGAAAAGAGAAAGTATAAAATTAATCATGATAGGACAATACTCCTTGACAAGATAAGGATCTAATTAATTGAATATAAATCGATAGTACGAAAGGATAAATCTTGATTTCTATTTTCTTGTCAATGAAAAGATTGGTTTAAATAATTATGAATTTGTGATGGGAAGTTGGGACCATACAAATAAAAAGAAGAAAAAGAGAGGAGAAAAATACATTTTTTTCAATAAATGTATAAGCTGATTAAATTGATTTACGAATATTTTATAAAATTTATTTATGTGTTTGACGAAATTAAGGTGTTCATAAGTTGAAATATATCAAAATTATAAGTTACATTGCTGATCTCAAAGCTTATATTAAATTTTTCAGGTTACGAGCAATTTTATTTTATTGATTTTTTTTTTACTATTTTATCTTTAAAATCTTAAATAATGTTCTAAATATCCTTTAAAAAAAAAGAAAAAAATCCTAACTCATTCTTTATGTTGTTTTAGTCATTCAACTTTCTCAACTTTAGTCATTTTTTAAAAAAAGAAATATTTATTTACCGATATATTTAATCGAATATATCAATTAGTTATTATCAATTTCAACATATGTATTCAAGCGCGTAAATATGTAGTTATAAAAATTAATTTCATTATGTTGTAATTTACACTATGTAAATGCCCGGGAAATTTTAAAACAATGAGATTATGCTTATATTATATTTGTTTGGTTTGGAAGATAAGTATTCAATATATTTTTATTATATCTTTACATTGGTGCTTGTTTGTTAAATTTTATATTCTTTTAGTAGGAAAGTTCTCTAATAAAAAAACTTTAAATGTTATATGTTAAAGATTAATAAAAAAATATTATAAGTACAAAGTATAAAACTTACGATATGTCAATTTGCTAAGATGATAAGATAAAAAAAAGTTTATTCTAATAAGTTGGTAGTACTATTAAGGATTAGAATTATGTTACTAACTTTCTTGTCAATGAAAAAATTATTCCTCAAAAAATTCTACCTATACTTTTATTCATTTGAATCATTTTTTTAAAAAGAATAATCATATATATATATAATTTTTTTATGAGTATATATAATCGATGAAAGATACTTGAATGAAAATGTCAGCTACTACTAGGTAGAGATGACAATTATCGAAAATTTGTTCTTCGTGATATTATATATCTTTTTACTTTAGAAGAGACAAAAATTTGATCAGTAACCCATAATTATTACACAATAATAGAGAAATTCTATCATATGGTATCCCCTCAATTTTGGATAAATTAATTACTGATGTCCTTCTGTAGTTAATATGCGATGAGTGTTCGATTCTTTGATTTGAGTTTATAAAATTTTGATTTGATTTACAATTCGATTTTTTTTTTCCAATAACAACACCTAACATACATAACAGCAACTTGGATTTGGACTGCTGCTGAAAAATTGGAACAAATTAGGGGTATGGGCTTGGATTGTGAAAAGTTTTGAGCCCAATTATGAGTATATGTAACTTTAATATTTTCTAAAAAGTTTGAGCTCAAACAAAGTTTATGACACTTATTCCAAAATCAAGTAAACTTATATAAATTTCATTAGTTTAGGAGCTAATTATTTAGATATATTCTAGATCATAATATTACATATTTTATCAGTTTTTGATGCCTCCAGATATGTCTAGATACATGTATCTCAGATACATGCGGTGAAAATTAAAGTAATTTGTTCTAGACATATTCTAACCAAATAGACTTAATGTACATGTGATACATAGACAATCTCGCTCGCCACTTCCCATTTATTTGATATCCAAATACATGTGAATTACTCCAGATACATACATATACATGTATCTAGAGTGTATATAGTGTGATCCGCATGCATATGAGAGATTCATACGAATTTATTCATCTCTCTTTCTATTTTTGTGCAGCAAACATGTATCTAAGTGTATTTTCTTCAATATATAATAAGGAACTCTTAATTAGTGTTAAGCTATGTAATATTTTAAAAGTATGAGTAATAATAGTATATATGGTAGCGAAAATGAAATGAACGAATACATATGAAAAATCGAGATAATTCTGAATTCCTTTTTAATGATACATAAACTTTTAAAACATAAAATTTAATCTCAAACAAAGTCGATCACATATATTTTAAAAAGTTCATAGACTAATACTGACAAAAAGTTGGAATAGTCCTTAATTCTTATTTGATGACACATATGCTCCATCTTTAAAAAATAATGAATATCATTTAATAGATCGTCACCAATCCATCATTTCTTTTTTCATTATGGGGAAAATTAAGAATAAACAAAGAAAAGATTAGTAGGTCCACTAGTAACCATGCCTCCAATAAGATAATCAACTTTTTTTTTGAAAAAATAAAAAATTCTTTCATGGACCCACAAATGAATATGACTTCACATGATTTTTTTTTTAAAAAAAAATGCAATTTATTAATTATATATACAAATAGTCCTGTTCTGGTCAACATTTCTTGACTAATTGCATCTGCACCTTAATTAACACCATAATTTAATACTAACAACTAATACTAATTTATTAAAATAAATTAATTACTTTGAAATTTTCCAAATCTAATTCACTCTTCCTCTTCACACTAAAATTATTTATTTTATCAGAATTTTACAGAACTCTGCAAATCTTAACTACAAAACATACTTTCAAGAATGTTTTTTAATTTTTTAATTTTTTTTTCTTGATTAAAGGGCTTTTTGGGTATTTTTAGTTTAGTTCACTGTTCCCTTCTGACCACTTTTTTTTTTCTTTTTTTTCTGAAGACTTGTTTTATGTTCACATTTAGAAGAGATGAAAGAGTAAAGGGGGGTTAAGAAAACCTATTCTTGATTTTTTTTTTTGTTACCCTTCTTGGAATGGAGCTGAAGAAGGAGAGGTTTGTAAGGTATGTGGTACTTTTTTTTTTTGTGTGTGTGTTTTTTGTTTGTTTTTGGTTTAGTTTCTGTGATTTGATGAATTCTTGTGTAGTTATTTGGATAAAAGATGAGATCTTTTTTGTTTTTTGGGTGATAGATTGTAGAAATTAGAACTTTGGTTGTTTAAAGATTGGATTTTTTTTGGTTCTTGATTGTTTTGGATGCTAGATATTGAGATATTTTGTGTTAATTTCTGCTTTTCCAAAATATGAAGTGGAACATAAGCTGGATTGTGCAATTTTGTGTTTTGATTTCTTTGCTGGAAGATCATTTTGGTAGTTCAATGAGGTTTTGTCGACTGCGCGAAGCGCGGGCAAGTTTTCCTAGTTTTATCATGATCAAGAACCTACTTTGATTTGATGTATTTGAGCTGAGGGTCCTCCGGAAACAGGTAGAGGTAGATGTAGAGGTAAGGTATGCGTGCACTCTACCCTTCCCCGACCCCATTTGTGGGATTTCACTAGGTATGTTGTTGTTGTTGCTGTAATCAAGGACTTCCTTGTTTAGCTCATGAGTAGTTGATTTGTGCATTTTTTTGTTCTTTATTGTTCTGGATGCTAGATACTGATTTCTGCTTAATATGACTTGGATCATAAGCTCGATTGTACAATTTTGTATTTGATTTCTTTACTGAAGAGTGAAGATCATTTAGTTAGAGTTCAATGAGGGTAAATTTTCCTAGTTTATCATAGTTAAGGACCTACTTTGATTTGATGTACTCGAGCCGAGGGTCACTGTACCCTCCTTAGACTCCACTTGTGGGATTTCACTGTGTATGTTGTTGTTGTTGTATTATAATCAAGGACTTTCTTGTTTAGCTCATAGTTGATTTATTCATTTGTTAGGTTCTACTCTGGTGAAAAGCAACAAGGTAGTTTTTTGGGAGGAATAGCAGACAGTTCGAACGTAGAGAAAAAATTCTCACCTCCATTATTGAACTCTGATGGCAAATATAAAGTCACTGATACTCTTATGTTTGGGAGGCCTAAGAAGGTGTATCCCGAGGACCATGAGTCCTGGAGGAAGCGAATACTTGATCCGGGGAGTGACCTTGTAATCCAGTGGAATAGAATTTTTATTATATCATGCTTGCTGGCACTGTTTGTTGATCCATTGTATTTCTTTTTGCCCATCATACAAGGAACGAAAGAGTCGAGTTGTGTGAAAACAGATTTGAATTTGCGAATTGTTGTCACCATTTTCCGAACTATAGCGGATTTTTTCTATCTATTACATGTGTTCATTAAGTTCCGAACTGCTTATGTTGCCCCAAATACAAGGGTATTTGGGAAGGGTGAGCTTGTAATGGATCCTGGAGAAATTGCTCGAAGATATTTAAAATCTGACTTTTTCATCGATCTGATTGCCACTCTTCCTCTACCTCAGGTATGTTGTTCTATTAGAAGAATTTTACCGTATAAACATTTCACGAGCTCCTGTACTTATTGGATTGCAATTTGATCTCTTTGTTGACTTCATTGATCTCTTTATGGTCTCAAGAAGTCTCCTAGAGTATAATTTGGTTGTATTTGAATTGTCGTGCAACAATTTGAATGATTCAAACATAAGCTCATCATTCAGTATTCTATAGGCATTAATCTCATGACAAACATATCGTTTTAACTGTTTATTTGATGACATTGTTATCACAAGTAACTGTCATGAATGCATAACTTAAGCAACATATATCAAGTCAATTTCATGTTAAGGATTTGGGGAAGCTGAAATACTTTCGAGGCATTGAGGTGATACAGTCTGATAATAGCATTGTCATCTCATAAAGAACATATGCCTTAGATATTTTGGAAGACACAAGTATGTTGAACTACACACCTGTAGACACTCCCATGGATCCAAATACTAAGCTTGTTCAATGAATAGGGGGAGCCTCTAACGGATCTAGGTAGATATTAGGGACTTGTTAAAAAACTCAACTATCTTATGATCACCCAACCAGTTCTCCAATCACCTTGTGATAGTCACCGGAATGCAGTATCTCACGTCCTTATATATTTGAAAGGCCTCTAGGACAAGGTGAATTGGGGCAATGGAGATGCACACGTTGGGTATTCTGATGCAAATTAGGCAGGTTGTCCCTTTGATAGACGGTCCACTTCAGGTTATTATATTTTATGTGGCAATGTTTGACCAAACATAAGTTTAAAAAAGAATGGAGGAGTTTTGAAATTTTTGGTCTAAAACAACCTTAAACATTTATGTGAACGGGGAATTTTAAAGTTAAGTCGTTTCTAATTATAAAAAGGTAACATTCTTATTGGTATAAACAAAAAAAAGTGCCTCATAAATTGGGACGAAGGATTGATTTATGATAATCAACCCATACTACATACCGTTTCAAATCTAGTCTTTTATGAAAGAACGAAACACATTGAAGTGGATTGTCATTTCATTCGACAAAAAGATTCAGTTTGGGTGCATTGTTACGAGTTTGTCAACTCAAAAGGCCAATTAACTGATGTTCTCATAAAAGCACTGTGAGGATCCGAAATTGACCACATTTATGGCAAGCTAGGGTCATACTTATATACACCCATTTTGAGGGAGTATGAGATATGGTAAAAATATATACCATGTAAATATTGGATGATTCTCATATATTGTAATTAGGAAGTTTTGTAGGAATGATGGCCTGATTTTGGAGTAGTCACTAGTGATTTTGCCGCATAGTTCCAGTTTCTTGATTCTAGTTGGTAACAGGGTATTTGAATCATATGCTGGTTAAAGGTGGTAGCTTTACATGTGAAGAAATTGATAACACGTTCTTCTAGTTTATATCTCATCTGTCCTTAAAATTTCTTTATTTTTACTGTAGTAGAGCAGTGCATGATGAAACAGTAATCTTTCTTGCAGATAGTCATCTGGTTCATTATACCAGCGACGAGAAGCCAGCATGCTAATCATAACAATAATGCTCTTGCACTAATTGTCCTAATCCAATACATCCCCAGATTGTATCTTATATTTCCACTAAGTTCACAGATAATCAAAGCTACTGGAGTTGTCACAAAAACTGCTTGGGCAGGGGCTGCATATAATCTACTTCTCTACATGTTGGCAAGTCATGTATGTAGCTCCAACAACTTTATTTCCAAAATTGATGCGTTAAAAGTCCGGTTAGTCGTAGTATTAACTTGTGACTGTCACAAAGTATTGGTTGAAAACATCTGCATTTATGCAGGAGTTTTGCTTCTCTTTGTTTCTTTTTGTTTTCTTTTCTTAGAGTTGATGTAATGACAGAGTATTTATTTTTCTTTCTTTTTCTTCAGGTTATAGGTGCAGCATGGTATTTACTTCAGTTGATCGATATACTTCTTGCTGGAAATCAATATGCCGAAAGGAAGACAGCTCTACGCAGTGTGTGCTTCGCTACTTGGATTGTGATACTTTTGACCTAAATCCACGTAAGAGTTGGGCAAATATCACCAAGGTATTTGAAAGTTGTGATCCAGATGGGGATAGTACTTTTAAATATGGAATATTTGCAAGCGCAGTTAAAAAGGATGTTGTCTCCTCAAGTTTTATAGCGAAGTACTTCTATTGCTTGTGGTGGGGCTTACAACAGCTGAGGTAATTTTTCTATGGGGTTGGACCAAATAATGATGTCATTTACATTTATAATGTTCTTATCTAGTGTTTTTGCTGTAATTTATTGAAATGATAAACCAATTAGGCATTTCCAATTTTGGAAGTGCACCCCGGGGTGTAGTCTAGTGGTCAATGAAGTGGGCTGAACACCATAAGGTCTCATGTCCAAATCCTAGTAGAGGCAAAATAGGTGATCTTCCATCTGTTTTAGCCTTGGTGGATAGAGTTACCTAGTACCTGTTGTTGGTGGGAGGTGGCAGGTAGCCCATGGAATTAATCGAGGTGCGGGCAAGCTGACCCGGACACCATGGTTATTTCAAAAAAACCTTGTTATCTGGCTTGTGAGTGACATGCTTCTCAACACCTAACATGGATGGTATGAGTTCCAGCTATCTAATTCGCGACATCTTTCTTAGGGAGTTTCTGGGGGTGATGTGATTATTCTTGTCATTCCAAGAACAGTCGTAGACGTTCACTGATTATTGTGGGTACTGATCCATACATCTTTTGTTTCATTAAACAAGCTAGCACCTAGAAATGTTGATAGCGGGATATGTAGTCTATAAATCATGGTTTTGTCTGCTTTTTCTTGAAAATACATGATGGAGTCGTTAAAAAAGGTTCTTAAGGGTGTAATAAATGTGCCAGTTGCCCTTCTAATCCAATTTTTAACGAGCCATTTGAAGGAAGATCTGAACTTCAAACCTTTCCTTTTCTTGTGTTACAGTTCTTATGGGCAGAATTTGTCAACGAGTACATTTATCGGGGAGACTTCCTTTGCTATACTTATTGCAATTTTGGGTCTGGTTTTGTTCGCACACCTTATTGGGAATATGCAGGTAATTTAAAGGTTCTGCTGCTATTTATCCTCCCTGGACACGAGCTTGTTTTATTAGACCATTGTACTTATTTCTCTTGACTGTTTATTAACAGCATGATCTTGACCAACAGGTGGACAGTTATAATTGTTGTTCTTGATTTGACATATCCTAGATTATGCTTGATTGGTAAATTTTTTTGCATATATTATTACTCTCTATAGATTTATTTGTTAGTAGAAAATGTAGAGAACTTCTAGAGTTAAAGAAACTATTATCGTTTTATAAATGTAATGTTTGATTCATATGGGCTTACTACATGGACCTTGAAGGTTAAACATAGCCGATACCAACTTGCTTGGAATTAACGTGGTAGTAATTTTATAATTCCTCCTTACATGCATAAATTTTGCATGAATGTCATGGGATGCTTAAGTTTTTGAGTGCAACTTAACAATATCAAGGTTTACATAATAACAGTTGCTAGAGTATCAAACTGCTAGTTCATGCAACTTATTGTTAGTATGAGATGGTTTGGTCATGTTCTGTGTTGCCCTCTAGGTGCACCAGTCAATAGGCATGAAACCATGATGAATATAGGTGTTAAAAGGGAGTTAAAATCACACGGAACAGGAAGATGTTTGAAAGACTAATTTCTTGGAATCGATGCAGACTTAACGAAAGAATAATACACTACAGAAGAAAAAGATGTGGTAGTAATTAATCAGGGATACATTTTATATATTGGCGGTACTAATTAATTAGGAATATATTTTGTTCATGTTAGTACATTTATATTAAGTGCTATGATTTCTAGGAGTTCTTTTAAGCTCATTCGAGACTTCTATGCTAATGGAAAAGAACTTTTAGTATTTTTATCTTTTAATTTTTTTTTTGTATAATGTTGGCCTGAGATAGTATTTAAATGGAGAAACATGATCACTAAGGATTCATACAGTCAACCTTAATTTGTTTGGGACTGAATCATCGTTTGTTTGTAGCATCGTCATGAATAAAATTAGTAGTATCTAGTCATGTGGTTTTACAATTTATAATTAGTGGGTAAGACTTTTAAATATAAACCTTTGTGCTCTTCTTTTTAGGTTTTTAAAAATAGTCAATCAAAATTAATACATGTTGCTCTTAGGAGCATGTAATTACACACTTTATCGGACTTAGTAAAGCAAATGACACATAAGCTTGGTCAACAATCAGAGGGATTTAAAAACAAGCTGTTAACGAATTTAGGTGCTTTAATGAAACCCCAGGGGGTAGGAGGGGCGGGATGTCAACAGCGGAACAGTAAATGTGTCAATTAGGATATCTGGCCTTTCAAGAATGATCTTTTCTGCAAACTTCAGTTATAAGGTGGTGGATAGAGGAGCCATGCTCAAGTTTTACAAGCTTGGTTGGCCTTGTTTGATAAAAAGAATGATATTAGTTTATTAAACGATAAATAATGTTATACTCTATCGGAAAGAGCCTCTTTACCTCACAAGGTAGGGATAAGGTTTCGTACACACTACCACTAGACCACTTGTGGGATTACTGGGTAATGTTGTTGTCATGTTAATACTCTAATTGGGTGCAAACTGCAAGTTGTACATAACTTTAGGACTTTGCAAACTTCTTCTCATTCATTCTATTTGGATATTAACTCTTAATTTTTTTCTTGCATGTAGACATACTTGCAGTCTTTGACGTTGAGGCTGGAGGAATGGAGACTCAAGAGAAGAGATACTGAAGAGTGGATGGAGCATCGTCAACTTCCAGAAGATTTGAGAAAGCGTGTTAGACGTTTTGATCAATATAAATGGGTTGCTACTAGAGGAGTAGATGAAGAGACAATTTTGCATGGCTTGCCTACTGATCTTCGTCGTGACATCCAACGCCATCTTTGCCTGGATCTTGTCCGAAGGGTATGGTTTTCCTTCATCTTGACTGATTCTTTCGAAAGTGTTTGGTATATTTATCAAAAAGCACATGTTCGAAGGGTGGCCTCTAAAAAGATGCACACTTATATTGAGTATGTACTCAATATGCTATTGCACCATCCTTTTTGGCCCTTGTATCTTGCATATGTTTACTTTCAGATAAACACATTTTTATATCGAGTTAATGGTAAAACATAGCTGAAGTTTCACGTTTTTGCGGTTTCTACCTGAACTATCAAATAATCAGTTTTCCTTCCTAAACTCACCAACTATTTATCTAAACACACCTTAACTATTAGTTGTTCACTTTTCCGACCTGAAATATCACCATTGTTCAGATTGGAAAATGGAACAACTGATCGTTGAAGTGTGTTTTGATAAATAGTTAGTGATGGTTCAGGTAGGAAAAGTGAACACCTTTTGATAGGAAACTCGCTAAAATGTGATACTTCAGACGTGTTTTTGACCATTATCTCTTTTATATTTTCTCACTTTTCGATCCGTATAGGACAGATATTTGTTGATTCAGTTGCAATTATATAAACATTTGTTACGGATGCATTCTTTGTCGTTGTTGATTCCTTCTTGCATGTTAAGCTCATCCTGACTTATTTTGTTTTAACTATTTAGGTTCCATTTTTCTCCCAAATGGATGATCAATTACTTGATGCAATATGCGAACGTCTAGTCTCGTCCCTAAGCACAGAAGGCACTTATATTGTCCGTGAAGGAGATCCAGTCACGGAAATGTTGTTTATCATCAGAGGTAGGCTCGAGAGTTCTACAACGAATGGTGGTCGGACTGGTTTCTTCAATTGCATTACATTGAGGCCTGGAGATTTTTGCGGAGAGGAGCTACTCGCTTGGGCTTTGCTTCCGAAATCAACGGCGAACTTGCCTTCTTCGACCAGAACAGTCAAGGCGCTTGTTGAAGTAGAAGGATTTGCTTTGAGAGCTGAAGATCTCAAGTTTGTCGCCAACCAATTTAGACGCCTTCATAGCAAGAAGCTCCAGCATACATTCCGGTTCTACTCTCACCATTGGCGCACATGGGCAGCCTGTTTCATCCAGGCTGCATGGAGACGACACAAGCGGAGAACAATGGCAAAAGATCTTGCAGCACTGGAATCATTTTCTCTGGATGAGAGTACGGTCGATGAAACAGAGCAAAATGAGGAGCACGATCAAGGTAACGCTAACTCAAATCCGTCCCCAAGAATATCACACCTCGGAGTCACAATATTGGCTTCAAGATTTGCTGCTAACACAAGAAGAGGAGCTCAAAAACTTAAAGAAGTAAGATTACCTAAGTTACAGAAACCTGAAGAGCCTGACTTTTCAGCTGAGCCTGATGACTAGATTTCAACTGATAGTTTCATTGAGATATCGATACGATGACCAACTCTCAGATTGAAGTTCTCCGCGATACATTCTTACACTCAGGATCATCGTTGTACATGTGGAACGCGCGTTTCTTAAAGATAATAGTGTTGCAAGAGAGGGAGCTTTTGGCAAGGGAATGTGGTTTTTCATTTTCCCTTTTGGTTAATGTAATTGTATTTAAGATTAGTTTTTTCAGTAGCAGGATGCTAAATATGTACTTGTATAAACTCAATAACATCTCAAGTCATTTGTAAAAACTTAGAGTTGCCAGTTCCATAGCACAAGTAAATATGTATTTTATCAAAATTTTACAATGTTTCATGTCCTTTTTTCCCACTCTATCTTGCTTCAAAGGTACTTGGAGTCTGATTTTGGTTATGCTTATAAATTTGTATCCACTGAGGGTCTTTCGGAATTAGCCTCTCTACCTTTGAGGTAGGGATAACCGGATAAGGTCTATGTACACTCTATCCTTCCCTAATAATACATGGAACGCAATGCAGGCCCTTAACTACTTTAAGGGTAAAATAGAAAAATACTATAGATTTTCGCATAACTTATAGCCTTTGAAACTCGAGGATGATGAGTTCACACATCAAGAGTTGGTTCACACAAACCTGTGACTTAACACACAAGTCCCTCAACATTTGGTCAAGGCTATAAGTTTCACATTTTCCCTCAACTAACTACTCAACAGAAGTCCAGATATATTGAGACACTCCAGAAGATTGAATAAAAGCAAATAACACAAAAAAAGATGGCAGTTGTGTGCCTGCATTTACACAGATCTAAGAAACATGTACATCTAAGTTAGTATTATAGAGAAACTAGGATAAATTGATTATGAAAAGTAGGGGGTGGGGGGGGTGGGGAGTCGACAGTAGAGTCTCTCAGGTCCAGATCAAGTTTGTGTCGTGGCGTTTATGTTCTCTTTATGTAATACAATCTCATTTCTCCAGCTTTAACCAGAAGTCTTGTTTCAATATTTATTATCAATGTCGTAAAACTCTATATTCTTGTACTTTTGGGATATGATTTCCGCTTGCACTTTCCTTGCAGTGTCTGTAGCACAACCAACAAGAATAAGCACTGACGTGCCTGCAAAGCCTCGGAAAGCAGTGAGGTGTGTGGCTTGTTCAATCACAGCAGGGCCAGCAGCAAGAAGTGCCAAAAATGCTGAACCAAGAACTGATATCCGGCTGAGTACCTGTAAATCCCCATTTATGGCATGCATCAAGACAAAACACTTTCATCTTTGAACCTTAATAAGATTACCACGTGCAGCTATTTATACGGTATATATGTGGTACATCAATTACCGATTCTAGAGAGTCAAGTATACAGAAAAGGGACACTATCCTTGCTAGAAAAGAAACGGTGAAGTGAAATCGCTCTACCAAAGGTTGTGGTGGGATGGATAGTATCCTTCAACCCTTGACCAGAGATCTCTGATTCGAGCCTTGAGAATGGAGAAACTCCTAGTAGGGAGCTTCACCCTTTAATAGGCCTTATGCGACACAAATTCAGATCAACCGGGTCAACGATTTCAAACACAAGATCCAACTGGCTTAAAACAGATGAAGATCCCAATATGGTGGCTAATCTAACCACTAAAGGTAATATATACAGGCAATTGACGTTCCCGGACAAAGTTACCAGGGGATATGACACTATAACTATGGGGGTCAATCATTTTTTTCTTTGATGACAATTTTTCCATCTTATTATCTTGAATTATTCTTATTTTAAGTCGAGGATCTATCAGAAACAACCTTCTGTGTACCCTCTACCCTCCCCAAACCCTCTATATTGCGTATTTTGTTGTTGTTGTTGTTGTTGTATTATCTCGAATTATTGACCATTGTGACTTCTATTAATTTTATGCAGTTTCGCATATACGTTATTTTCTTTTAAAATTTTGATAAATCTGAGTCCAAATTCCCACCGAAAATTAGGTGCTTTGAGTCTCTCTCTCCGAACTTATTCACATAGAATGGAACAGAGAGAGTACTTCTTTTATATAAATATCCAAAATATATTTACAGTTTTCTGATATCTCCATCAAAAGATTCAAATACCGAAATGCTCATTCTCACTTAAGAAAGAGCGCCGGTCCTGCTAGATTAATTCTAGGATGATTTATAGTTTCTTAGTGCAGTAACAACTGAGCTTACCAAAGCTGTGATATAATTTCCCATTAGATGTATCAGGGTCATTTCGATGTTATGAAAATGATGGTTGAACACTATATTTGAGAATCAAGATAGGCATTAAGCAGAAAGAGAACACGACTATCAAAGAAACTGGAGAAGGGAATAATACCGTTTTGATGAATGCCGCTGTGCTTTTACCCGGTCTAACAAGTGGGATTGAGGCACCTTGTCGTTTCAACTGATCACTGACATCATCAGGGTCCAATTGCAGGAATGTATAATAGTAATTGAAGAAGGCAATCAACAAAATGTTTGTCGGCAGATAGAAAGAACCTATAAATGAACAACTGTTTAGTTGTAGCCCTCAAAATGTTACAAAGTGAAAAAATTAAGTCCACACATGCATGTGCCGAAAGAAATGCACTATCAATAATAATACGCTAATTCTCATTGTTTTGCTTATTTCTTTTGTTGAAAATACAAAAACCAGTTTTTATCTTTTTCCTTTTATTTCCAAAATGACAGTCACCGACTCACCGATAATCTCCCTCCAGGGAGTAGATTTAGACCACAGCCCCATGTAAAATCAAATATTCCTCTGTAGTGCAAGGCTTTAATAAGAATACCACCTAGTCCACCTTAGACAAGTCACTTTCCCATTTCTGCCTCTAGTTGCTCCATCTTTTACGTATTACCACTTAACTCAAAAGTATTGCACAACAGGTTTTACAAGACTAAACCTCTTCGCTTATAGATAGTCGGCAATTGGTTTCAAATTTTTTGTACCTCAGGAAAGGAGATGCATATGCATCATAACTTCAGACGGAGTCGAGTTTAATGCACAAAACTTTTTTCAGTGAAAGGTGAACGTGAAGTAAGGTAACTGCACTGTTTTTTACTTACCTCCAGGGTTTAAACCTGCTGCAGCGTTTCTCAGAAAGCCTACACCGGTGAAACGTGCCAAAGTGCCAGGAAGGGCTAGTGATGATGTAGAGAAAATAATCGGCATTACTCCTGAACTGTTCACCTGTTCATCGTAATATATCTGTAAGTTTTAACTAAGAAGGATCATAAATTTCTAAGTGCAAAAGAACTTCACTGCACACTTCCATCACAAATATAAGGATTAGCAGGACCGATGTGTCTCCTTGTCTTATTCACTTGAGCTACCAAACAATCTACAAAAAGTACTGGAGATTACCATATAATGACTCTGATAAAAGCATGTGCATGGAAACAAAACATGACTATGGTCTAAGTTGCTCAGACTCAGGTGCAGGTGTCCCGTGTCCGATACGGGTACGGATCTAGAATTTTAAGATTCGGGGGTATAGATCCAAGTGCCGAGACGGGTGAGGGGATTTGGCTAAATTTAATTCAAATATCTAAGAATAGAGTTATATGTCTAAATTTTGACACAATATGTGGAAAACTAACAAGGTATTCCGAGGAGAAAAGATTGATCAAGAGGAGAATCCTAGAAGTAGATAGAAAGAAAAGGATTGACAGAGAAATTTCTATATACAAAGTATTCCATTTTCTTCAATTTCACCTTAACTTTTGTTTTAACAACAAAAAATCATTGTATCTGTCTCAATTTCTCTGTCAATTTTGGTCAAAGTATCAAAAATTGGTTGCCAGATCCAGTAAGGATCCATACCCACACCCACACCCAGACCAACATCGTGTTGATACGGGTGCGGCACTGAAAGTGAGAAGTTCGAGCAACTTAGACTGCGGATGTAGAGTTGGGTTTTTTATAGGGTATTCGGAAGATAAATTGTAGTTCTGAACCTATGACGCAATAGTCGCACTCACTTCTCCCACACATGCTTGCATGTGAAATGACTTATCCGATGACTAACCACAAAGGAAGCAAGAGGAAATTTCAAACCAGTACTAAGTAACTTCTTCCACGGGGAAACAATTACAACCCTCACTCCTCTCATAAATTAAGAGTCCGCGCCTCACGTTTATTTAGCATTAAAATCCTTCAAAATAAACTAAATGAAATGAGGGGACAAAAGACTACTAACTTTAAACGGTAAGTATGCAGATTTTTGAAGTCCTCCTCCTGTTCTGCCAGTATATCTTGATGCATAATTTAGGGGAATTTTCCTCTCTGCTTCCTGAAAAACTTGGTTGAGAACGCTGTTAGCAATCAACGGTATGCCAATAAGTTAAATGCCAAGTAATTCAGACATAAGAACATACCTGAACATATACAATGCTAAGGACTAGCAGGAAGAATGAGACTAGGATGCCAACGAGCCCAACATAATTACCATCTTGATAGGCCTGTGCGACTGTCCTACCAAAGGACGCTGGCAAGTAGGAGATGATATTTGTAAAGATCAAAAGAGATGTACCATTTCCAAGTTTTAAATCAGTGATTCTCTCCCCAATATAGGTCGTAAATACTGAGCCGAGGGTCAAAAGAACAACGGAAGAAATTGCCCACTGGGTACTGAAGTCATTAACATAAGGGCGAAGGAACAATACTTGGCCAATTGCCTGCCACAGAAGTTAAAGATAAGTGTAATTTTCCAAATGATTCTGCAATTATTCGACCACGACTTACAAGTGAGATCACATTAAAAACAGACTAAAGATACTGTTTTATTCACGAAATATCTTATTCAAAAGGTATAATACATAAACAGATACTCAAACATGGCCTTAGCTGGCAAGTAAGCACTCCAACTTTGAGTATGCACATCAAGACACCTCAACTTGTCAGCACTGTCAGTTGAACACTCCAACTTACAAAATGATCATCTAGACAACTCCAAAACATATGTGCCACATCAGCATCGAGTGCCCACAAGACACAGAGGGGACAAGTTAGAGTGTCAAGTTGTCAGTTGCGACCAAGTTGAGGTGTCTGCACTCTCGGAGAGCTTACTTGCCAGTTGAGTTCAAGCTTGAGTGTTTGGTTGTGTATTATGCCTAATCGAAATGCTTCTTCATTCAAGTAATAACAGTTTTTCTTGGAAATATTACCTGTACTATGGCAAATCCAACAGAAGCATAGCGAGTATACTGGAGAACTTTCTTTCTTCCAGCTTCACCTTCTCTTTTTTGAAGTTCTTGCAACTTGGGGTAGATTTGAGCAAGAAGTTGAAACACAATTTGTGCATTAATGAAGGGAACAATACCTAGGGAGCATATTCCAAGGCGACCTATACCTCCACCGGAAAAGGAATCCAAAGTACTTAAAATACTATTCTCATCTAAATTGCCAACAAAGGCCTCCCGATTTACTCCACCGAGCGGTATATAGATCCCGAGTCGTGACAAAGCCAAAAAGCCTAATAGCTTTAGAAACTTTCCTGGTAAAGGGCCTTTGAAGAAGTCTCCAAAATCAATGCTAGTATCTTCAATTGCAGCTGACAGTGACAAGAAATCCTAATCAAAGGTTAAGATATATGGGGTGTTGTAAAAAATATAAGAGCACAGTATTACAGATTAGTTAGACTACCTGCCAACCCTCTAGCTGATGAATTTTTCTCTTTTCTAGTGTTTGAGGAGCTTTCAAATGTTTGAGAGAGCAAGCTCACTAAATTATCCCAGGATGATTTACCTGAATTGATACCCAATGGATCAAATACTGAACTATCACAGCTGGAGAAAGAGGGTAACAGTCAGAAAGAAGAAAAAACTAAAGATTTAGGAATTTGTTGCAGAAATAGTTAAATCAATGAAATGGATCGACAGAATATAGTGGCACAAAGAGATCAAGGAAGGAGAAAGTGTAAGATTTCATGCAGCAATCCACCTACTTCACAACCTCAAAATCATAAGAAGTATGTGTATGATCAACAAACAAAAACAGAAAAATAAAAGCTGATATTCAACCATGACAAACTTTGATGTCCCGAATAAGCATATCCTTCTATAGTTCAAGTTTACGAGTTTTCTTTCTAGTGAGCAAGTGTCTCAACACTCTAAGTGACTAGCTTCTTAAATAAAGGCCAAAGTTCAAAAGAAGAAGAAAAAAAGAACTTCTGAGCACTTCTTAAATCTTCCCATATGCAGTCAAAGGCACACTTAAGCCCTGAAGCGAGGCTCAAAACGTGTTGAGCGCTTCACCTCGCTTAATGTGCATTTTAGTATTGTCAACAAAGCTCTAAGGCATACTTTCCCTTGCCAATGAGCCTCTTCTAAAGAGGCGGGACCAAACAATTGATGTTTCACTTTATCGTAAAAAAAGTTCAATCTCCTTGTCCATATATTTGTCATTCATGCTTATAATTAGTCTTGGACTAAGCATATATCCTTTTGAGCCTTTTCTCATTAAAGCTCACACTTTATTTGCATTTTGCGCTTAAAGCCCCAATGGACCTTAAAGCTTTTTTGTGTGCTTGATAACGCTGCCCATAAATCGCACCACTCTCTAGGTCTGAACTTTCTCTAGATTCCCCTCTCATAAGTCCCTTTATCTAGTTTCAAGATAAGGGCCCTTTAGACCAACTCTTACATTTCCTCTATTGTTCTCAAAAAAAGAATATACTCAATAAGTCAAAGATTTATTGAACTTCCTCCGCGGGAGAAAAAGAGACTATCCGTCTCATGCATTTAACCGGAAAAAAGCCTTCAGATTATAATTTAGCTATAGGACCATAGTAAAATTCTCCAAAACAAACAAGCATTCAGATTCAGTAATTCTTTTCAGGGAAAACACTCAACATGAAAGTAAATAACACAACCCCAGAAAAGGAAAGGCAACACAAATATCTTAAATTCCATAAAATTAGAAGCTCTATACAAGAATCATCACAATAAACAGCATGGAAGTTCAAGACTTGTTTGAGGAATCAATGAATTAAAATTTAGAAGTTTCAAACATGACCCATTACAACAAATAGTAAGAAAGTTCAAGTGTTTATCTACATAACATATTTTTATCGAATTGAGCAAAAACCAAGGCATCTAAGAACAATGAGACCAAAAGGGTATATTCCATTTTCAACAAAGTATCTGTTTGTGGAGTGAAGAAGAGCAATATGAACCGTTCAAGACTTGTTTCAGATTATATGAATCAAAATTAGAAGTATTAAACTAGACCCATTACGTCAAACAGTGAGAAAGTTCAAGTCTTTTTTTTATAACCGTGGTGTCAGGGCTAGCTTGCGCACACCTCAATTAATTCCACGGGTTCCCACCTCCTACAAGCAATAGGTACAAGGTAACTTTGTCCACCAAAGACAAGAACCAATGGAAAGAAATCATCTAGTGTTTTCGTCTCTGTTGAACCTGAGACCTTATCATGCTCAACCAACTACATTGACCACTAGGCCACAGCCCTCGTACGCAAAAACTTCAAGTTTTTATCTTTTTTCACAGCACATTTTTATCAAATTGAGCAAAACCCAACTCAAGTAAGATCAAAGACACATTTTTATCAAGAAAGTATCTATCTTTGAAATAAAGAAGACCAAAATGGTACATTTTATTTTCAAGGAAGTACCAAAAAACCATTACAACAAGCAGAATAAGAAAGTTCAAGTTTTTTTCTATTCACATCATATATTTTAATCAAATTGAGTAAAATCTGAACAAAGAAACCAAAAGGGTACATTTTATTTTCAAGAAAGCACCTACCTTGGAGCAAACATAACCAGGATTAAACAAAAAACATTACAACAAACAGAGCAAAAAGTTCAAGTCTTTATATTCACAGCACATAGTTTTTATCAAATTGAGCAAAAAACTGAACTTTGGGTACATTTTATTTTCAAGAAATTACCTGTTTGTGGATTCAAAAAGACCAAGATTCCATGATGGGGCAGTGGATTTTTTATGGAAACTGAGGCTGCTGGCTTTACAAATTGGGGTGACCCTATTAACCTTTAAAGAGTTTAGCTGCTTGTAATTGAAGCACAGAGAAGAAGAAGAAATTTCTCTGACTGTTATCAACATTATCCTCTCACACAGACACACACTGTTCAATTTTTATCTTGAAATTTTATTTATGAATTACATTATTCTTGAACTAGAAAGAATATATACTTTAGCTCTTTCTCTATATAAGTTCACTGATGATCACTTGGGTCCTTATAGTTTATAACTATTGGCTTTTAGGTTTCCTTAGTTTAAGAAATTTTTGTCACACTTTTTTAATTCAATTTTAAAAAATAAATATTTTTTTAAAATTTATAAAAATATATCAAATATTATTTAATTTTGACCTTTAGCATGTTCTTACACCAAATTTCCCTTCCATAAATTAAAAAAAAAAAAAAAAGAATAAAGAAAAAAAAAACAAGTTTATTAGAACAGTAAAATAGAACACCTCACCAAAAACTAAAACCCTACTTCTCCTGTAGTCCTACCAAGTTCAGCTAAAAAAAAAAAAATGGAACTTGGAACTTCTTTCAGTGCTTCAGGTGTCAACAAGACAATGTTTTTATCGAACCCCATTACCCAAAAATCCAACTTTCTTCAAAATTCTTGGCTAAATCAATTGAATTTTTCGTTTCCAGTAAGAAAAATCTGTTCTTGCAGAGGAATAGCTAAAGGGTCTACTATCAGCTCTTTGAAAACTCAAGAAAAGGTTAGATTTTTCTTAATGTTTTTTTTTTTATATGAGATGAAGTTTCAATTTGTGGTGCTTTCTTTGAAGAGTTCTTACTTTTTATTTGTTAGATTTTTATGCTGGAGACTGGTTTTTTATTGTGTTTGTGAATTAGTTTTATTAGTTTTTATGTATTTGATGATGTGAGCTAACACCAATAGTATACTTTGTGTTGGGATGTTATGGCACAAGTGGGGTCGGAAGAGGATAGGATGTACGCACACCTTACCTCTACCTTTACGGGAAGAGGGAATGCTGTTTGAATCTTAAAGAATCCATATAACAGCAGAGTTGTTGGCAGTTTAGGAGTTCATAGGGAAATTATGTTTTAGGTGCTTGCTTACTAGCTCCGAGACTACTTTGTACTAATAGAAGAGAAATAGTTTTTTGGGAGCATTCTTGTATGCATATTTCCAGATGACAGGTTGCTGATTAACCTTCAATGTGTTATTTGTGTCTTTTTTAACTATCTATTGATAGAAAGAATCTTCCCATTGTGTGAGAGACTGAGAAGTTGCGCATGGAAAATGGCTTTTTAGCTCTCGCATTTACTCATTTTTCCTAATCTTAAAAGCACTAGTTTGATTGGCATGGAGTTTAAGCGTAAGATACGCGCATCTAAGGGTGTAGTTTATTGGTCAGTGAAGTAGGTGCAAACCTTGGAGATCAGGATTCATATCCTAAAGAGATAAAGATATCCCTTTTAGTTGTATGTTTTCGTCCCGACTTACTTTAGTGGACTGTCTAACTTTAGTTCCTTGCAAACACATCTGCTAATGAGAACTGATCTTTAAAACATCAGCAACTGCGCATTAATACCAATCAAGTTGCAGGCTGCTATATGGATCTTCATTGTACATGGTGTTCTATTTAAGCTTATCTATCTATTTTGAGGATTCAACATAACTTGACTAGTTTTATTCTGAATGTCAAGTTACCACAACCTTTCTCCTTTATCACGGCTACCATCTAGGTCAATTTGATATATGATATATGCATATTACAGTAAAGGTGCAATCTTGATGATAAATAGTTGGGTTTTCATTCTCCTTCTTTTAGGATTCTCTCTTCCTTTGCCACTACTGGCACGATTCTTGTCAGCTTGTTGGGATGGGACAAAATTATTCAATCGAATTCAATGAAAACCACCTTTAACAACAACCATCACAGTTCAAAGCAGTAAAACAATACAGGAAAAAGTACACAACTTCAACCCAAAATCACCAGAGTCCTCCTTCAACAGCAATGCAAGAATACTTGTTTTTTAAGAGAAAGTGTATACAGCATAAAATAACGTATTTGGAGATCATTTCCACTAAATATCACTCTCTTCTTTGTTGTCACTAGATCTATAATTCCATGGTTTGAATATGATCATGTATATTTGCATCTGCTTCTATCCGAACCTAGGCCTTTCAGAATCTCTGCAATTAGTTGAACAGACTGTCCAATAAAGTGTCTATTCTTGTTACCCGCCAAAACAAAGAAGAAAAGAGACGATTGTTCCCTGTTTTTTATTCATAAGTTGACTAGGAAGGAATTGCATAGTTCCGAATGCTTTTGTGGACAACATTTTGATTTACCATCTTGCTGCCAATGCTCTATGGGAATTGATAATGTAAGAGATGTATCATTTGCTGGGGTAAGATGCAATTATGGAAAGACTCATTATGTTATGTAATTTTTCTTACAATTTCATATCTGTGTATGGAGTTCATTGTTACTCAGCTCATCTTACTATTATTATCTTGTGGAATGATGTCTCTTTCTTTTTTTCTTTTTTGGATGAATTAACGCTTGAATAATGTATTGATATGGTATCTTCTTGAACTTCTTAGGTCACAGGGATGTCTTCTAATCATTCTCAAGATCTAGAACTCTCAAGTTTAACAGCTTTATGCCCATTGGATGGTCGTTATTGGGGTAAAGTCAAAGAATTGGCTCCGTTTATGAGCGAGTATGGATTAATTCGTTTCCGCATTTTGGTTGAGGTGGTTACTTTTTCCTCCTTGACTATGTAGTAGTATTTAGTAAAGTTTAATTTTGAAATATTCCTTTGAGACTTTTTGAGATAAAATTAGATTACCGTGTGGACAAACATTTTGCAATATTCCTTTGTGATGTCTCTTTTTGTCAGATTAAGTGGTTGATAAAAATGTCTCAAATACCTCAAATTGTTGAAGTTCCAAGCTTCTCTGAAGAAGCTCAGACATTTTTGCATGACTTGATTGATGGATTTAGTATGAATGATGCCTTGGAAGTTAAGAAGATTGAGAGAGTCACAAACCATGATGTGAAAGCAGTGGAATACTTCTTGAAACAAAAATGTCAATCACATCCAGAGATATCTAAGGTATGAATAAATTCTTGTAATACTATTGTTCGGGTGTGTGGTTTGCGAGCTATTCCGTAGGAACAGGGTTTACTCTATGCGCACCCAAAGGCTAGTGGCATTCCTAGTCATAAAAATAAAATAATCCCTGTCATACTTTCCACGTGCATCTTCTTTCAATCTTAATAGGAAAATTGAGCTTAAAGTATTTCTATATGACCTGACAACCGCAGAAAGCTTTATTTTGCACATGCATCTCTCCTAAAGTCGTCCCTCTTTTTGTGGTAGGTGCTCGAGTTTTTTCACTTTGCATGTACATCTGAGGACATCAACAATCTTGCCCATGCATTGATGCTGAAAGGAGCTTTGAACACGGTCATCTTACCAGTCATGGATGAATTGATTAAAGCAATTTGTGACATGGCCACAACACATTCTTCTGTTCCTATGCTTTCTCGCACCCATGGGCAGGTATACTTTTTTTCTCAACAGTTCTCTAGTTGGTGTACTTTGAATAGGTTTTGATGCAAGAAGCTTAACATCCGTGGAAAATGGTGGTCTTATATGTATCCTCAGTGATTGCATAATGTAGTTTGCCCATTCTTTTTGCACCTTGTAGCCAGCTTCACCGACAACCCTTGGAAAGGAAATGGCAATTTTTGCTTATCGATTGAGTAGGGAAAGAAAGGAGATTTCTCAAATCGAGATGCTTGGGAAATTCGCTGGTGCTGTAGGAAACTACAATGCACATGTAGCTGCGTATCCTGAAATAAACTGGCCAGAAATTGCAGAGGAGTTTGTCTCGTCTCTTGGATTAGAATTCAATCCATATGTTCCTCAGGTTTGTTTTATAGGCTGATTCCTTTTCTTCTTTTTTTTCAATCAGCACCGTTGTAGCTTTATTGTACAACGTATTAGTAGTTTATATGATGGTGTATAACTTATGTATTGAGTTAAGAAATAAAGACTTCTATGCATAGGCCAAATGTATATAACACACTAAATTAACCCTTAGAATCTTGCAGTCTTCAACATGTCATGTCATCAGGGCGAAATGTGAATGTTGAAATCAAAGAATATCCAAATATGACATGTGTTGATCTTTTCGGAACAGAACAGAAAAAAAACATGTGGTATAAAATGGCAAAGAGGGTGTATTACCACATTAGCAACTGTTTTTCAACTTCTAACTCAATATCATTGTACTGCAGATTGAAACTCATGACTATATGGCCAAACTTTTTCACTCGATCGTCCAGTTTAACAACATTTTGGTTGATTTTGATAGAGATGTTTGGGGATACATTTCTCTGGGTTACTTTAAACAGGTGACTGCCCTGTATTTTAGATATATATTCTATTATGTTCTTTTGGCAGATAATGGAGTTCATAATTCTTTTATGTTACGTAGACAACTAAAGCTGGTGAAATTGGGTCCTCGACGATGCCTCACAAAGTAAATCCAATTGACTTTGAAAATAGTGAAGGCAATCTTGGAGTAGCTAATGGAGATTTATCCCATTTGAGCACTAAACTACCTATTTCACGCTGGCAGGTATGTCAAATCTGGTCATGTTATCTTTATCTTGCTAGTAAAATATTCTACTAAATAATTTTAAGCTTCATTTTCCGTTGATTAAACACATATTTGGGTGCTACAGTAAGACCTTTCTTATAACAACATTTCACTATAACGGCCAAATTCTTTTGAGAGCTGATTTTACATGTTATGGTATATTATATAACATTTGGCTATAGCTGACAAAAAAATCGAAATGAACGATGCAATTATAGAAATGTTTGACTGGAGTAGCGTTATTCGTAAATCGTGATGACATTAAAAAGTTTGAAAAGACTTGTATAACAACACATTTTAGAGCATGTCAATTTGTGGTGCCCTTATACGATGCCTTTAGTTGCTTGTCTGTCTTGTTCATAAATTTTTCTTGATCCAAATTGTCATTTGCAGCGGGATTTGACAGATTCAACTGTTCTGAGAAACATGGGAGTAGGACTAGGGCATTCTCTTCTTGCTTATAGAAGTGCATTACAGGGAATTCAGAAGCTTCAGGTAAGCAATACTTGTTGAAATTCTACTGATTAAAACTACTGTGCTGCACACATTTTTTTTTTTTTTGAGAAATACGACCCATGCTGAAGCATGAACTCATCAAGTTGTTCCGACTTTGCTGACTTATTTGTTTTGAATATAGGTGAATGAAGCTGCTCTGATGGAAGATTTAGACAAAACATGGGAGGTTCTTGCTGAACCAATACAAACGGTATGCAGCTTTTGCTTTATCTGGACTTTTTATCAGTAATAGTCACGCCTGAAAGGCATATGCAATTACTTCTATCCGAACTTGAGCTTCCATATATGACTGATGAAATATATTAGGTATAAAGCTGGTAGTGCTTGCAAAGATATGTTTCAAGGTCTGGTCTTTCGGAGAAACTAGCACCTAAACTACGAGTCTTTCAATAAACAGGAATATAGAAGTAACAAATATAGAATTCTGACCATCTATTGATATACAACAAAGCCTCCAATCCCAAAAAAGTTAGGGTCGGCTATATGAATCATCACAATGTTGTTCTAATTAAAACTCGTCTCAGGCTGATATTACACTAAATAAATACGAATAAAAAGTACTAGGATTTCTCTATTTTCAACTGGCATAAAAATGTCTGAAATGACTAGTAGAATTGTTAAAGACATAGGACCACCTAAAGTAAACATAACATACTAACATGACCCAACACATTTCTAACATATTGATATCGCCCTATATAGATCTATTTTTTCCTTCATTCCCCATTTTCGCTAGATTCACATGGATTCCGAGGAATCGTTGGTCTTCCGAGACAACTTATTTAACCGTGTGTATGAAATGACCTAATTTTACTGTCCAGTCTGGACTAATAAGTTCTCGTCCTCGACACCCATGTTTCTTGATGAATTATATGATAACATTTCTAATTTTTTTCGGTATTTAGGTGATGCGAAGGTACGGACTTATTTAGCCGTGTGTATGAAATGACCTAATTTTACTGTCCAGTCTGGACTAATAAGTTCTCGTCCTCGACACCCATGTTTCTTGATGAATTATATGATAACATTTCTAATTTTTTTCGGTATTTAGGTGATGCGAAGGTACGGTGTGCCAGAGCCTTATGAGAAGCTGAAGGAGTTGACCCGAGGAAGAGCGGTGAACAAAGAAAGCATTAGAGAATTCATACAAAAGTTGGACATACCAGCTGATGCAAAGACATCTCTCTTGAACTTAACGCCTCATACTTACGTTGGAGCAGCTGCAGAATTGGCTAAGAACGTAAATGAGGCCATATTTCTGTTAAGTAGTCCATATCTTTTGAAATGAGAGTTGGAAAACCTTGCAGCCCTCTGCATTGATGGCGTATGGAGCATACAGTCAACGGGTCCAAACTGAATCCAAGTATAGATTATATGTGAAAAGTCACTAAAATTTCAAGAAGTTATTGAATTTTGATCACCTAATTTCAGAAGAGATGCATTCAGTTGCAAGAACTAAATGTCAACTCCGTCAAATTTAAATTTTGGATTCGCTTCTGCTCTCCGTTATTTTCAGGGTCGTTCAAGATGTTGCATTCCGGAGATAGGGAAAGCAGAACAACATTATTTCCAGTTTTCCATCCATGGAAAGGTAACCATTACAATACGTATCTCATTTTTCGATAAACTTCATGTTACTTATCTCTGCGCGATAGATGCTATCGAGAACGATTATATGCTAGTGTAATACTATGCACTTGAGAAAATGGAATATCATGTTGTGATAAGTCATGTTGGGATGTTCATGAATTTAAAGTACAATTTTTATTCTACCTATCTTTAGATCATTTACATGAATTCAATGCTATAACACATTAGGCTAAAGAGCAGTTTGATGCACGAAGCATCTCGTGTTAGCAGAATTTGAGGAAAGGATGCACTTCAAGGTGGATGATGTACCTAATCTGCCAGACTGTTTTCACTACTCGAACCTGCGATAAAACATTAATTTCAGCCATGAAAAAGATGGACTTGGACCAAAGAAACAAAAATGGTTTTATTTATCACAACTTGAACCAATAACTTTTGCATAAATTGGTGAGAAAAATAATGACTGGATAAGTACAAAATTTGGGCCACATTATATGATTATATTTCAAGATATAACAGAAATACAAAAGGGTCATAATCTAATAATAGTAAAGGAACATGAATGTAGGCCAAAATGAGTCACTTCAAGGTATCTATTTCTATAATAGTTCAATGTAAAACACTTCATCATAAATACTCTCAACTCCTTTGAAGTAGTCAATGTTTCATCAACCATAATCATAATTATAATGTGATGGTTGGGATTTCTCCGCGTCTAGATTGAAATCTTTAATTTAATCGAACTCTGAGATAAAAAGGTATCTTCTAAGAGAGCGTTTTATCCTTTTTCATTATTTGTTCTGATATTTTACTATGAGTATTCAAGATTTGATATACATGTATAAAAATATTTTTTAACAAAGAGTATTCAATTGATTATCTTATATTGTATAAAGCTATTATATTAATAAATAGGCCTATTTATGAGTATGATTTGAATTAGTCGTATCAGTGAATTTTGAATATCGAAAAAAAAAAAAAAAGTAGTCAATGTTTTGTGTCAAGTTGTCTTCAATACAAAAGACAAACAAAGACAAGTTGGCAAGTTTCAAGCCATGCCTTAGCCAACTCTTCCATGGCTCCCCACATATTAAATCATGTGGTTGATCCTTTTATACTTTAAAAGCTTAGATTCTTTCTTTTTCTTATTCGATATTCAGTATTTATATTAAGATTTCTTACATCAAAAAAATATTCACGATTCGAATTTATGATCTTTACTTTAGATCCTTATTTTTTAAAATTTTCCATGTTTCTGTATTGGGACTTCAACTCATCCGAATCCACTCACGTGGTATAAAATCTATTAAAAAATAACTTTGTATCATAATATTTTTATGCTCAAAATTCGAATTCGAGACATATTGTTGATTCCATAGCTTTCTACAACCTGGATAAAAGAAGAAAAGTAAAGATTGTATTTTTGTGTGTTGGGGATTTGTGCCTTTACTTGCTCTGTAATGTCTCCTCTATTTAATGCCTTTACCCAACACATGCATGGGCTCTTTACCTTTTTATATATAAGACCCAATCAACTCTTTATTACTCCGATCGGTTCAAAATAAGTGTTATTTTAGCTCATTTTACGTTTATCAAATGAAATAGTAAATACAAAATTATAATTTATTAAGTTTCTCTTATTTTAGAAAGGAATGTCAATAATACATTTTGGAGTACAAAAAATGTGATAATTAAATGGAGATATAGGGGTTGTTACCTAAAAGCAGGGTCGGAGCCACCTTGGTTTCGACAGAAAATTATACTATTTATACATGATTAAAATAATATTTTTATATATATATTAGATGTCGAACCCCCTTTCGGCTACCCCGTGTGTCTATTTCTGTGAATTTTGACCCCCTTATTATAAATCCTATCTCCGCCACTGTCTAAAAGTACCTTTATAAATCTTGTTTTCTTGTGAGAGGTAAAATTACAAGAATGGCCATTGGGTTAAGAGATCGTATCAAAATCAAGAATTTCACTAAGAGTGTTTAAATTTTTGAAAAATAAATAACTTTTTAATGACCAGATACATTATTTGAGGAGTTACTTAATATGAAATTTCACGAAAAAAAACATTTTCAAATATTATTATAGTAATCGATAGAAGCAAAACGAATTTCACTAAACGTATATATATTAATAATTACCTAAAAGTCCCTTTACAAATCTTGTTTTCTTATATAGATATAAAAATTACTATAATATCCCCCAATCAAGATAGGGGGTGGGGTACAAATTGCTAATAATGTATTGACAAAAAAATAATAATAAGTGAGTGAAAAAATTATAAAATATATTTTTAGAGTTTTGGTTAGAGGGAACATGTAAGCATGGTACTAAAAAAGCCTGCATATCTACAAAAAGATGAGCAAAATATAAATTAAAATAAAAGCATGTTCTGATTTGTCCTTTTTATAACTTGTTCAAATAGGCACTCACATAAAGGTATTAACATTCCATTTTATTATTGTTTAATCAAAATTTAATCTTAGTTTATTTGATTGATTAAAAAGTAAGATCTATAAAGTTGATGCATCTTAATTATTTTATTAGTAAACTTAAAATAATTAATTAGCTAGTTGCTTCATTAGGTGGTTAATAGTACTTTTTGTTTGTTGTTTGTATCTTGTCCATAAAAGATATTATTCTTTATGTTGTCACATACATATATACTAGAGTTGAACTTTTATTAATTAATTTTCACGATAATTTCGTATTAATATATGACAATAAATAAATTCAACTACAGTTGAATATTATATGTCATGTATATATAATATTTGAGTCCACATTAGAGCTTTGACTAAATTTGAATCGCGCTTTACAGGATCTATTCAGGGGTGACGCTCTCAACGAGATTTTTTTCATATCAGAGCTCGAACTCGATATCGCTGATTAAAGGTGAAATACTTTCACTAATGCACCAGAACTCGTGTTGGTGACGATGAAAAGGTGTTGTTACAATTAAAATGGTGACTTTTTTACACATTTTTAAAAGTGTAAAGGTGGTGCATTATTAATCTTTTTTCTTGAGAAGCAACTCTTTTTACTTTTTAAATGTTTACGTAACTAATTAAATGGTCCTACTTTTGCTTTTTATTTTTTATTTGGTGAAAATATGATTGATTGATTCTGTTGGGGGGGTGGGGGTGTATTAGGTTAAAAGAACACTTTAGTCTTAATTATTAATTAAAGAATGCTTTGATGCTGACTAATAATGAGTATTATTTAAATAATCCCATTATTAAAAATGAAACAATTATTTTAACAACATGACTGGGTAATATTAACACCAACAAAAAATTACAGTTCATTTTAAAAAAATCATGTTTCATGTAATCAAAATTTTAAAGTATTTAATATACTAATCTTTTTTCGAGTAAAATTTGAATTATAATTTTTTATTCTAATTTCTTGAGAATTGAAATGCTATGTCAATTATTTCGACTTGATTTTTAAGAATAAAAAGTTTGATATTTATTCTTGATTCAACACACATATGTTGAGTATGGTGTATGCAATTAATGTTATTGCTTTCTATCGAGCTATATATATTATTAAAATTACTTGATCAAATCGTAAAAAATAATAATCAATTTTCAATTACATATTTTTTTCCTAAAGATTATAGTGAAGTGGATAGTATCCTTTAGTTTTAAATTAAAATATTCAAATTTAAATATTATTTCATATTTTTTTTATACGAATTTAAATTAATCAGTTTCTTCGATTTGATTTTATCTGTCGGCCACAAGGGCTTATCACCTTTTTTTTTCTTTCTTCTTCTAGAAAATTATTAGTATTTGGCTTTTTAATTCAAACTTTCCATTTAATTTGACTTTATAAATTATTTTTCTTTTTCTAAAACGCGTTTTTATTTATACTTTTACCAAAAAAGTCATGTTTTGTTATCAATCGTTATTATGATGTGCATGAATGAGATAAGATAAGAATGCATGTGTACTAATGTTTGGGCTTTTAAAAAAACTCTTTAATTAAAGAATAATTAGGTGTATTAAGATTTTGTTATTTATATAATAGTAGTAATGTATTTGGTATAATTATATACGTAGAGTTTTAAGATGTAAGTGATCTTAAAAGGTGTAAAGATTGTTTTCGATAAACTGTTAAATCAAAGAATTATATTACTATAATCGATATTTTATATGTATGAGTATTCTGATCACTTTATTTGTATTTCTTTTAAGTATATTAATAAATTTATTCATCCATATGTCTTATTTTTAATTCCTAATTCTAAAAGTGAATTAGGTTGGGGACGTTGAATTTTTTTTAAGGATGATAATATTATTGAGATCGATATATAAAAGAAATTAAAATATATAAAATATATATACATAATATTATTGAGATCGATATTCAAATATAGTTATGCATACATTAAAAATAATTTAACTTATTTATATAGCATAATTTTTTGATGAAGGAGAGTCAATTTACAAATCCCTTTGGTGAAGGATAGTTTCATCTTTGATATCGATATTTTTTTAATATAACATAGTTAAATCACGCTTCTAACATAAATTTATTTTACATAATCAATATATATCCTTTTAAATGATTTAAATTCAAAAGAATATAATCCACAAAATAGCTTGGGAGCAATGGAACAACTAAGAGAATACAAAATAACATTATATTCATCCAACAACTATCAAGAACTCTTAACAACAATATTTTATTTATTATGCGGAGGGGAATTCTGAAGCAATAATAAAGTTTTTTATATAATCTATTGATTACAATTTTGAATCATTAAAATTGTCTCTACTCATTAATATTTGTATTATAATAAATTATCTACCTCATATGATATAACGCGATATAAAAATTTAAATTCTACTAACACGAAAAGCTTTATCCATCAAAATTAATTAATAAAAAATGTCATAGCAGATAAAAACATATGAAATAGTGGGGTTTGGTAATTAGGTAAAAGAGTGAAAAATATGTACTATATAATATAATATAATGTATATTATTATAAATTATATATAATAAAAATAGAGTGGTTGAGATAGTAGTTTGTCTTTATATTAAAAAGGTTGATTTGACACAAGCAATAGGACAAATAATATTGTAATAGCTTTAGCTTTTTACAAGTAGTTGCAGCATATAATAAAGTTGTAAAGGCAATATTTAAACTACTTTTTTCTGATCCAAAAATAAAATATTCTTTTTTCAGACAGACATGTGGTAGCTTTTTTGCCAAAGAATATTATCAAACATAAATACATGTTTGTTCATAAATTATATTTTACATTAATTTACACAATAGCCCCATAAACTATATTCAAATTTCAATTTCCACATTTTTAGTTTGAATAATGTTATAATCACCCTTTTATGAGTTTCTTGAACTTAGTGATGCTTTGCCTCGACGTGGTGAGAAAGTCATCGGTTCTAATCTGATTTAATTAAATTCAACATGAATTTTTCTTTCACCATCGAGAATGGATTAGACGTGAGTAGGTAAAATAATAACTATATACTATTAAAGAAAATAATTTATTGTACTCTTTTTTGTTTAAATTAAAAGTGTTGTTTAGAATCTTGAGGCATTCTTTAAGAAAATCATTAGCATTAATGATAAGAGTTGTTTGGCTAATAAATGTTTTCTTAGCTTTTATTTATTTATTCTGGACTAAATTAATTTGGAGAACAACACTTATAGACCAGATGAAGAATTATTATTATTATTATTATTTGTCTCTTTTATCTTTTTCTTTATGGCTATAATAATTAATAAAGGCTACTTGCATGGAGTGGTTGGAGAAAGGCAATATTGGAGTTTTATGATAAAGTTTATTTTATTATATTATAAAAATACATTTAAAAAATTAGTGGATTCAACAAGTCCATTTGGCCCTATCCATTAAGGATCGTTTGGTTTAAAGACAAAGTTAGACATATATTAATAACTAATTGAAAATATAATAGGTAAAAAAAATTGTGATTTTTTGATTTGTTAAAACGAAATAATCAGGGACAATTAAAAAAAAATGTGGATGAATAATTAGGAAAAGAGGGAGTACTAACAGGGCTAGTTGTGTCATTTTACTTCTTTTTTTCATATAATATAAATATTGATACTCTTATTTTATACTTTGTTAATAGTTACTCATGTCATGTTATGTTTAGTTTTACTAATATTTTCTATTTGAGGGTGATATATTTTTAAAAATATTACAACTATGACATATTTCATAAACAAAGGAGCAACAAAAATATTTTAACTAATTGAAGGTTAAATGTATTAATTTTTATATTATAAGGATCAAAATATAATTTTTCAATAATCTACGGACCAAAAGTGTTGTTCTCTTCTTCTTTTACGTATCATCGTAACAATAATAACATTTTCAATATAATAGCGCAAATGAGCTTTGAGATAGTGCGTACGCAACCTTACTTTCTTATGAAGGTACGTAAAGTGATTGTTTTCGATAAACCTTAAGTTTAAGTAAATGTATGATAAAATCAAGTAAGAAAGAAAAATGATAAAATAAAGAAGTCATGCTGAACATAATAGAGAAGAGAACAATAGCAACAACACATATTTTTATATCATAGTAAAAGTTATTAAAATTCATTTTTCTCTAGAGGTATTCTCAATCTTTTTTTAATCTTATTATAGTTTCCCCTCAATCACTTTCAAAAGTTGCTTTCAAGATCCAAATGTGTATATATATTCAATATTAGAGGCTAGTACCCTATTGAATTAAAGGAAAAAAACATCTAGGTATACTAGCAATTAATTGTTAGAAGACTAAAATTTCCCTTTGATATTCAAAAAATGTATGCTTTTTGCCTTTTGCATAGTGGGATAATTCTTAAAAACACCAAAACTACAAGTAGCTATCTTTTTGACTTCTTTGGAACATCCCATTAATATGTTTTTTGTGCATAATTTACATCATAATTATGTATATCCACAAAACTATATGGCATACATGCATCATAGTCATTAATGCAAAGTAATTATAATAAAGAAAGACCTAACATATTGTCATATTTGTAGATTCACAATAAAGTTCGAATAAAATAGATAGTTTATATAACTAAAAAATGTGATGAAATAAATATAATTAAAAATCTATAATACATTAAAAATATTATCTTCGCTGATCTTATAAGGTCTTACATTCATCGTGATATTAGTAACTTAGGTTCTTCGCTCTTTCCACATGATTTTTTAAAGAGAGAAAGTAAGGAGCTAGGCGAGTAGGTATCCATGTGATCGGCCTTCTTACCAATCTTTTGCGATCTTCGTCATGAAGGGTGAGTCAATATCTACACTTAAGATCAAATCGAAAAATAATATATATTATATTATCAGATGTTTCAATTTGAACCTCTAGTTTGAAATGGAAAAAAGCTTATGCAATACTAATTTAAATTAATCAGATTAGTGAGCGTCAAATAATTTATTATTTTGTCCTCTTTCTCTTATTTTTCAATAATCACTTTATAGAGGAGTATTTAACTTATTTGCCTTTTGGGGAAGATTCTTTTTTCTTTTAGATGATGATAGACTTATTGGCAAGTGGAGCCTTTTGATAGGCAAATTTGTGCATGGTTTTAATGTTATTGGCCAATATTGCATTGATTGTGTTATGTAGGGACAAATGTGAAGCCAATTAGTTTATTTGAAAAAAGAAAAAAAAACAATCAATAAATGTGAACACATGCATGGTCTTATAGTCAATCCTCAATAGGTTGACTAATAAAGAAGATATAATTCGTATGTCAAGTCTATCACCACATTATTCACGAAAAAATCACATACATATTACCCTAAAATAGGAAAATCGTGAGTGAGATTCATCTATAATTTATTGTTAAATAATATATAGTAGACAATAACAATAATAATATTTTAAATATATTCTCATAAATAATATTAGAGATTGGAATAGTGTATATACTGTCATAAATTTTTAACTCAAATAAATAATAAAAAAAATATATATATATATATAGTACTAAACATTTCTACATAAATAATGTCATATTTGAAAATGAGACTAATAAAGAACATATTGTTAGTATGTCAAATTAAATACACGTTATACTTTAAAAAGAAAAGGAAAAGTATCACTTTGATTTATAGCTAAATAATACATAGGCGATTTAAATAATATTATGAAATTTGAAAGTGAATAATAAAGAAAATATTTTTAATATGTTGCGATTGTCATTCTAAATCGTGTTATAGATGTAAATCACACAGAATTATGTCTTACTCTAAAGAAAGGGAGCAATAAATTATTGATAAAGGAAATTCATAATTGATCTATCGCTAAATATTATGTACGTAGGACATTTCGATATAAATATTATGATATTTGAAAATGACTAAGACATAAGATATCTTCAGTATATCAAGTCTATCACCACGTTATTCGTAAATGTCTTTATAGATTGTTCTATCAATGTAGATCACATAGAATTACCTTACCCTAAAGAAAGGGAGCAATTAGTTATTGATAAAGGAAATTCATCTTTCATCTATCACTAAATAGTACGTATATAAGACATTTCGATATAAATCTTATGATATTTGAAAATGACTAAAAAAGAAGATACTTTCAGTATATCAAATCTATCACCACATTAGTCGCGAATATCTTTCTAGCTAGATTGTTCTATCGATGTAGATCACACAGAATTGCCTAACCCTAAAGAAAGGGATCAATTAGTTATTGATAAAGGAAACTCGTCTTTGATCAATCACTAACTAGTACGTACATAGGTCATTTCGATATAAATATTACAATCATTATTACTTTTTCAAGTCTTTCACCACGTTATTCACGAATGTGCAATTAAATTATTCTATAAGTGTTAGTGTGTAATTACAAAATATTCCGTATCCATTAATCTCGTCCTTAAAATAAGTACTGACTATTCAACAAAACTCACTGATTTTATCAATTCATTTACGACAAAGATACTAAAAAGACTCATACTATCACTCTGTCATGTCGATACACATCTTTAAACACGTATTCATTCAATTATATACAAACAACACAAAAATGGAGGGAAGCAAAGATAACAACACTTTTGTTATATTACTTCTTTGCTTCTTTAACCCCCACCCCCCACCCCCACCCCCACACACTTTGTCATTGATGTTTGTTAAAAGTTGTGTGGATACAATTTTGCAATTAATTCGGCGGAGGAAGTGGGGTTAAGGATATGGGGGAGATTTATTACACATTACATTAATTGTTTATATAGTGATAGTTTTGTTTTGTTTTTGTTTGTTTTTTTAAACCAAATAATATAAGTGGTCTCCACATTCAAGCACCTTCTAATGTGCATTAAAGAGGTCGGTTGTCTGTTTCTTTCTTATTTTATTTTAATGTTCGATATCAATATTAAAATTCAATTATATTATATTTATATGTGGTAAAATTTAAGTTCGATGAAAGGCGTCTAGGGTGTGTAGGGGAGGCGAGCATCTTTCCAACATAATTTTTTCCATTTAGTGACTCAAACTTACGACCTCTGAAAGGTAAAATCGTTTGATTTACTACTGATTTAATGGCTTCTCATCTTTAATCTTTGGTCCGCTCGATGTATCGTCTGATTCAACCACCATTATCATAACTTTTTAAAGATATTTTTAAATTTGAAATTCTTGATTAAAAATAAAAATTAAATTGTATATATTTTATCATACTTTTGATGCTCTAGAGAAAATTATTTGTAATTACTCTGAATAAAATGTCAACAATAAATCATTTCTAGTTTCTATCAATTCCTATCACTTTCTTCATGAATTTAAGACTCTGCCGTCCTAAGTAGGTTAATTTTTTTTATAAAAAAAAATGGTCCATATATAACAGGGCTGACTAAGAAAAGTCTTTATAATATTAATTATAATTTATAACAAAACCTACCTTATTAAATTTTGCATTTGTCTTATGTCATCTATATGTAACTCTCCAAGAAAAATATATTAATGGATAAAGCTATTTTAATTGACTCGGAGATCACATGTTCGAGTTTTGAAAATATTTTTTTATAGTAATATAGAGAGTAAAATCAAGTATTAATAGATATTTATAGTTAAGCCTTTTATCGAGCCTTACGTAAAGCATAAGTTCATTATATAAAATTTTATTCAGTACGATATTAGAAATTGTGGATATGTAATTTTAATATTTGACGTTCATAAACGTTATATTATTACCATACAAAATAACTTCGATATTTTTAAATTTGATTTCGTTATTTTGCGGTGTAGTAAGTTGGTAATCACAATTTGTTAGACTTCGACCTATATAATAGAGAATTATAATTTGAGGTTTTTATGATGCGTCTTAATTGAATCATATTAATATCTTACATATTTTGAAATACTCGAAAGAAAGTATTCGCTTCGTTAATCAATTACACGACAATAACATTTCAATCAAAATTAGAGTAATTAAAATTCAAATAACGTGTAAACAATTAATTTTTGTACAAATACTATTTTATATATTTATTAATTATAATAAATTTATATATATGAATTGTATATATATAGCTATAAATGATATGATATTCAATATTTTGGTAATTTTCTTATAAATACCAAATGATATACCAACATTTTCAAAATACATATTACAATATTATATTACCTTATATTATCAAAAAAAAAATTGATATGATATCAATGTTTATCCTACCGACAATTTATTTTTAGCTCTTTTTGGCTAACGACCATTGTTTCTTTTTATTAAATAAAAATAATAATTTATATTTGGAGTGAAATAACTAGGTTTTATTACTATTTAATTAGAAAATAATAACTGAAAACTTAAATGTACACATCATCAATGACGATATTGTCCAAAAGTTTTGCCATTTTTGTATTCCAAGGGACAATTGGTCTTAAAAAGAGTTATCATTTTGAATGTTGCAAAAGGCACTTTCATTATAACTTTAATTTTTAGTTTGTGAATATTTTTTTCTATTTATAGAACTAAGAAAAAATATAGAATAAAATATTTCATATCTCATAAGTATCAAAGAGTTACTAAACATGAATTATCGTGAAACAGTTGATACCTCTTCAATCTTAACAGAAATATCGTGTTCAAGCTTTGATATAGATAAAACTCTCTTGAAAACATTGTCCGCAAAAACGAACAGAATATTTTCTATCAAAAAAAATTTATCCTAAAAATCCACGTATTCGAGTCTCATATAAGAGAAGACTTGAATTTTAGAATTAAATTTAATATATATTCTCATCAAAAAAGAAGGGAAAAAAAAATACATATATGGTGATTGTGACAATGAGTATTGAGTAGAATCTTTGGGTAAGCAATTGTGTTCACATGTACAATAGATATTTTGGTAAAATCGAAAAAAATAAATTAAATAGGTTAATTTATATTTTATTTGTCTTAATTAATGCGGTAAAATTTAATTTAATATTATAGACATTTTATTGCACTATCAAGTTATTTTATATTCTTAAAAGATAATTAATTCATAATAATAATTATCTCCTATTCATAAAGAGTTTAAAAAATTTGCACAAACTTAAAAGAAATAGCAAACATTTTGTTATTATAAGAAATCGATAAATATATATATAATATATAAAAATTAAATTATTATTTTTAAAAAAAAATGAAATTATAATAATTGTATAAACACGTAGTAACCATGTCACTTTTGGTAGTATATATTTGCATGGTCCACATTTATAACTTACAATTACAGCTTTTTAGAGGGGTGGCGACACGTAACACATGCGTGAACGTAGTATCCATTACTTTTATTCGTATTCATATTGAAATCCGATCAAATTTGAATCGGATCAATTTTGAAATCCGAGCATTACTAAGCATATTTTCGAGAGCGATGATTGTTTTCATTGTTTAAAAACTTGAACTCGAAATATATGCTTAAGAGAAAAGAAATATCAATCATCGATCTCTCCATGACTCGCGATTGGTGCTTTGACGTGTTCCTTTTTTCATATGAGATTCGATTAAATTTGAAAATATAGTGCTATTGCGCATATTCTTGAGAGTGACGACTTTTTTCATTTTCTTTAAGAATCCAAATTCAAGATATCTGATTAAGAATGGAGGAATCTTAATCATTACTCCACAACTTGTATTTGATGCATCAACGCGTCTTTTTTGTATCGAATATTCGTATTAAAATTTGATAAAAATTGAAATCCGAGCTTTGCCGAGCATATTCTTGAGACCGACGACTTCTTTCTTTCTTTAAAAAGCTTAAACTCGATCAAAAAATAATTAATTAAAGGTGAAGAAATCTCGATCATCAGTCCATGAGTGGTGTTGGTGCATGAACATGTGTTGTGTACAAATATGAGGCTATTTTTTTGTTTTTGTGATTTGCCCCTAACTTTAGGTTTTATTTCACCCACAGACCATTTAAACCAAAAAGTTCAATTTTGACCAGTTGATCTCTGTCACACATGTACCTTTGACCTGCCACCAGAATTCTGTTTTTCTTTTTTTTTTCAAAAAAAATAAAATATTTTTTGTGACTATGGATAATTAGGTTCGGTATTTATCGAGCTCAGTATTTAAAATTTATAAATTATTAAATATAGTTCAATATCGAGTTCAATATTTAATTGACAATATAAATTTAATTCTAAAACATCTCAGCTTATCCCGTTTACCAAACCTATTTTTGATTGATACCTTCTTGAATAGTTGACTTTGTCCAAAAACCTTTAAGAAGTCTTCAAACTATGATTTAATGTTTAAAAAATACAATAAATATATACTCCCTCCATTTTAAAAAGATTAGCCTAGTTTGATTTAAAACAGAGTTTAAAAAAAGAAAAAAAACTTTTTAATCTTATAGTTTTAAATTAAAGTTATATCAAATGTACCAAAATGTCCTTTAATCTTGTGATTTTAAATATGCCACGTAAAAATTTAAAGTATTGCCAAAAAAGAAAAGGATCATTCTTTTTTAAACAAACTAAAAAGAAAATAGGGACATTTTTTTTTAAACGGAGGAAATATATACTAAAGTTATGATTACATTGGAAAAATGGAGAATTTCCTAAGGAGGAATTCCTCCATTTTTATTAATCATGGCTTATAATAATAATATATCTAGTACAATATTACATTACTATAACAACCAAACTATTAATAAAAAAAAATTATGTGGAAAAAAAATAAAGGTTCTCTAATCTATCAACATCTCACTCTTTTGGTAATAACTTTTTTTTTTTGCTTCTTTACCCCCTCTAATCTTGTTTTGTTTGTGTCCCAAAGCCACACAATTTTCCCTATATACAAAATGTACCCAAGTGGAATGAGGAAAATATCACTTTCACTACTGTCCATCTGCCACTATTGTGACTTTGCTAGGTAGACATTCTCCATTGTTATGGCTATTGGAGTCTGTATGCAGTAGTTCAAGCTGAAGTCGAACGATGGTGTTTTCGTCGGAGGAGGGTAGCCGGGGCTGGATTTGATCGAAACTCGGACCTAGAACTTTCTCCACCCATTGTTCTAGGCTTGTTCGACCACGCCATAAACCACCTAGGATCCGGTCTACTATCTCGTCTTCAACTTCGATTGAGACCTTGTCATCGACGATGACCATGGAGAATTTCTTGCTGATTGTTTTCTTGATCTCACGTCGAGCGAACAGGAATTCAATTGGCTTGAATGGGATAGTGTCATCCACGGAGCTGACGAGCTCGTGAGGAACTGATGTAACTGAGAATCGCCTGTTTTCAAGATGAGGATCTTCTTCGCGCTCAACAGTTAGATCACTTGAATTGTGTGATCCATCAGTTCTATAATCCTCGAACTCTGCTGCTTCGTTTAGATCGAAAGAGAGACCTAGATTTAATTCTTTTCTAGGTCTGTCTTGATCATGCAACCAACTCGCTCTGCGCTTAGCGCTCTTTTCACCAACGGTTAACCTTAACTGCCAATCGGAACTGGCTAGCGAGACCAGTTTCTTTTCTTCCATCAAATACTCATTCCTGTAGCTCTCGGGGCTCATTGTAGACCAATTTCCAGTAAGAATGAATATAACATTGCCGAGACTAATCTCACGGCCATGTGAATCTGTAAGCCTACCTCTGTCCATGGCTCGTTTTATGCTCCCACGAACTAGCACATTTGCTTCGTCTATATCCTCAAGCATAATAACTGAAAGTGGATGCCTCCGCACAGCCTCTGCAATACGATCTACAGCTGTTTTACCACGGAATCCTACGTCTGACTCTTCATCATCTCGCCGTGAACCAAGGGAGATCATTATAGGACTATTTCCGCACATTTGCTCTGCTAGAACCAATGCCATCTTTCTCTTGGCTTGTCTGTCAGGACCCGTGAATAACAGCCATATGTCACCCTTTGGTGCACCACCCCGCTGTTTCCCATTGCCCAATCTGCACCTCGACACAGCAGAAGCAACAGAAGAGGCTGCATCTTGCTGCCACCAAGCTTTCTCCATTAGACCCTTGAGAAGCCTTTTAAACGTATCAGCATCTAGTGCACTAGCAAATTTGTCAAGCAACTTGTTCTGAGGCACTGAAGAAATGCAGCTGAGGAAGTCCTTCGCTTGATCTTCCAGAGTTTTCTCCGGGGCAGTTCCACAGGGTTTTGGCCCGAGAACCAAGTCGGTCCTAACAGGGCTTCCAGGAGGGGTAGCTACCTTCTCCGGAGATTGGCTAGCCGTTTGGGTGGTGTTCAGTTGCAGGCTCACTCCCAGGCTTCTACTTGGAACAAGCTTGGGCTGTAAAGGTTGACGCAAAAGCAGGTTCGGATTATATAAGCCTGGCATAGAGAGAACAGGTGGTACTGTTCTTTGAAGCCCGACACTGTGCTGGAAATTAGGATGAAGTTGCAAACATGTATCGTTCCACTTCTTTTGAAGTTCTTGAGTCTTTTGCTGCAATAGACCTTGATCCTTAATCTGCAAAGACATCAAAAGACGAAATGATTCATCCGCTTGTACGTACGCAATTCAAGTCATTCTAAGTTTCCATTAATCAAGTATAAAATATACCTGTGACAGAGCAGTTGCTTTACTATCATTCTTTAGCTTGGCACTTTGCAACCATTGAGGCAACTGAGGTCGAGGAGGAGATTCTGATTTAGCTTCGGATGATGAATTCTCAAACTCAGACACAAGTTTCGCCAACTCATGTTCAAACTTCTCCTTGCACTGTGGGCAACACGACGTCCTCAATCTCTGATTTAAATTCTCCGATACACGCCTCGGTAGCGAAGGCACCGGACCAGTAAAGCTCTTCAGCGGATTCAGAGGATCCAAAGAACTTCCAAGAATTCTTTCATTTCCAAGCCTAAAAAGTCATAAGAATACCACATCAACAGATAGTACTACAAAGTTCAGCAGAAGTCACAGAATTACACAATACACTAAATCGTGGAATGAACCCTTTTTAACTCCATTGGTGACTCAAACCCACAACCTCAGAGACGGGACCGTGGTTACCATCCGAGCAACCCCATCTCGTCAATAATCAAAGGAAGAAAACAAAACTTTCCTAACATTCTTGAAAAGTGCTGTTGACTAGTGTATGAACAAGCATAACAATCCCAGAAATAAGGAAATGCAAGAACATTTAATCCAAGCAATTGTAGAGCAAAAAAACAAGTTGTTTCTAGACAGAGAAAACCATAACTCCAAGAATAATTCCAGACAAAAGCATCTTTATACAAGATTATACACAAACAAAATATTCAAAGATTCAATTTTTATCCAAAATTGTTCATATTCCCAACACAGATCAATTCCAAAAACAGGATTATAGCAATTCAAGTACCTTGGAAATATTCCTGGATGAGGAGATCTTGAAGCTATAGGAACAGCTTGAAGATCCCAATCGTTTTCCATAGTAGAATGATAAACTTGACATCTCAAATATGTCTCACATGTTGCTGTACCAATCAACCATAACCTATTATTATTATTGTTATTATTATTGCCACAATTACTATTATCCTCTCGAAATCGCGCTAATAACTTCCCCATTTCAGCCACTGCTGCCTTCCCAATCTCCGAAATCATCGGTTGTTGTTGCTGTTCAACAAGCCATTTCAAATCACCTAAATCAAGAATCACACCTCCACTGCCATTACTCATCTTACTCTCAATTACCCCTTCTAGTTCTTTAATCTTATTAAGCATCTGGATTTTATCACATGAAAATGAAAACTCCTTATCCATTTGAACAATTTGTAAGCTTTTCAAATGCCCTTCACTCAATTCCCCTTTCTCAATCTTCTTAAAAAGCTCTTTCACTACACTTTCTGGTTCACCTTCACCAACCAAAACTGGGTTCCTTTTCTTACTTCTCAACAGAATCTCTAACACCCTTTTCACTTCTTCACCTCTTTGTAGACTACCCAATTGCCCTCCTAACCCCATCCCACCCCCACCCCCACCTCCACCTCCCTGCAATTTTGGATTCAAATACATATTTCGAGTTATCTGTACTGGTGTCACCGGATTTGTACCGAGAATCCTAGACCCACCACCCATAGCGGTGAAAGGTGATAAATTGATATTTGTTTGATGATGTTGTGAAGACGAAGAGGTTTGTGTTAACGATTGTTCAATCGTGTTCTTCACAGCTGGGCTAGAAAAACTAGCTTCCCTCATCACCCTGCTCACACTTGGGTCATCGAGAATCGAAATTATCAACTGTTCTAATTCAACTTTCACAGCTAAAAGCGGTTGTTGTTGCTGTTCCGGACACCCTCTTCGTTGATGAGCTTGTGCCCTTTTCAAAGCAGCCATTAACGCATTTGAAATTGGGGGTTCTGTACCTTGAAGCATATTTTGAGCAGTGGGTAATCTTTCTAAAGCAACGCTAAAACATAGCTCAAGTGCACGACACTGAAGTGGGTGTGATGAATTTGGATGTGAACGTATACAAGCTTGCCGGAGATACCCTGACGGCGACGACAATAAAGTCGCCGCCACATGTAACGGCGTTGTTTGTCCATGATTCCGGCGACTTGCTTCAGCTATTGAATGGTTTAATACTGTTGCTGCTTCTGGGGTTAACGTTTGTTGGATTGTACTTAATCCTGCCCTCATAATTGGAAATTTTTTCTTCAAGAATTTGAACAAAAAAATTGAAATCAACAGAGAAATTGTTGATTTTCTTCACAAAATTTATGAAATTTTTTCTGTGATTTTCTCTCTCTACAGCTAAGTCTTCTTCTTCTTATTCTCTCTCTAAAAAGATGATGATGATGAAGATGATAAAAGCAATGAACACATGCACACCGTCTTCTTCTAAAATTTCTTTTTTTTCATACTACTATTAAATACCCAACTCCTTTTTCTTCTCTCCTCTAAGAAAAAGAAAAGAAAATATCGATCGAGACGGATTCAGAATTTGAATTTTATGAAATAACAATGAAATTTTGATTTTATGTATTTAGAATGTGTTTGATAAGAAGGAAAATGTTTTTTATGATTCAGAATTTGAATTTTATATATCCAGGGTGTGTTTGATACGAAGCAAAATGTATTTTTAATTGTTTGAGAATTTGAATTTTGTGTTTAAGGAGATTTAAATTTTATGTGTTTAGAGTTTTGTTTGATACGAAGGATAATGTTTTTTTTAAAAAAATTTTATGTTTCAGAATTTGGATTTTATGTTTTTAGGACGTGTTTGATTTAAAAAAACATTTTTTTAATTTTTTTCATGTTCGATTGATTTAATATTTTTAAAAAAAAAAATTCTCTTGAATAATAAGTAAAATTAAAAATATTATTTTCTTCATCATCCAATATGATTTACTTATCTATTTGAACATAAGAAAATACGTGTAGAAAAACACACGCACTTATTTTCTAAAAATATGTTTTAGATTTTTCAAAGTTATACATACTTATAGTGTATGTTATTTTTTATGGTAGGTTAATTATTATATTTATCGAACTATTTATAATAATTATTAAAAAGTTACTTGTAATTACCAATTGATTAACTTGATGGATAGAAATTAATTTTTTTTTCCCCAAAAATCTATATCATCACATGTTTCATCTTAAATCCTTAATGACACTTTCTCTTTAGGTTGTTTCAAACAATGACATGTTTTTACATTTTAGATTTTAGTTTATATTTTAAAATTTTAAGTTTAATGACATATGTTTGTCATGATTAAAATATCAAATTTATTTAAAATTAAAATTTAAATATTTTTAATACTAAGTTTAAAAATCTTTTTTTCTTTTTTAAATTTGAATTAGATTTTAAAGAAAAACTATTGTAATATTTAACTATTAATGTAAAACAAATTAATTTATTATAAACTTTATAATATTAAATTTTTGTATGTGACAAATAATTGTTGATTGCAAGAAAACACAAGAAAACAAAGAAGGCAAATTCTTGGTTAATGAGGCAAAGAAAAGAAGGGTATGGCATTGTTTGTTTTTTATTGTAATGTTCCTTTCTTGAGTTAGGGTAGGGTTTTTTAAGGGGTAGGTAGGGTTAAAAGGGCCGATCGCGAAGTTAGAAATTTTACTAAATATATTTAAAGGAATCAATATAAATTACAGTGCAGTGGTGTGATTGTTTCATTCTTAATCAGAAGTTTCGAGTTCAATCTCCTGAATATGAAGAAAATCTTGATGAGAGTGTCACTTTAAAATAAACTCTACAATGCGCGATTCAAATTTAGTCAGATCTCTAATATGAACAACAGTCACCAAATAAAAAAGGGAAAAGGCTCAAATATGTCATCGAACTTTCAGAAAAGACTCATTTATGTCATCCGTTAAAAGTTTGGCTCATTTATGCCATTACCGTTAAAGAAAAGGCACATTCATGCCATTATTTTTTAACGGTGATTTTGCAAAACCATTTTTGACACGTGGACAATTATAATTCAACCACGTCATCAAATTTTTTAATTAAAAAAATCAAAAAAAATAATTCAATCTTTATTCAGAATTTTGATTTTCTTATTAAAAAAATTAATGACGAGGCCAATTATAATTCAGCCACGTCATCAATTTATTTAATAAAAAAAATTAATTCAATTTATTTTTCAGAATTATGATTTTTTTTATTAAAAAGATTGATGATGTAGTCGAATTATAATTGATTACGTGTTAAAAATGATTTTGCAAAATCATTATTAAAAAATAATAACATGAATGAGTCTTTTCTTTAACGATAATGGCATAAATAAGCTAAATTTTTAACTAATGTCATAAATAAGTATTTTCTAAAAATTTGATGGCATATTTAAGTCTTTTTCCCAATAAAAAATTATATCTTTCGATTAAAACCTCTAACCCCAAACCCCTAATTGTTTTGGGGGGGGGGGGAGGAGGGGTGTTTGAAGGGAATTTATGGAAGAAAGGGAGATAAGTGAAAGTACTTTCAGTTGCAAAGATTTCTGGAAAATGCTCTATGGACAGAGGAAAAAACCAAAATTACTCTACTTTTTGTGTCATCTTTTACTTTATTAGTATTAGTACAAAGTATATATATATTTTCTAAATTCTTTAATTAAATTAAAATAATGAAAATGGTTTCACCTTTTCATTATATTGTTTATTGTTTTCTTCACTAATAAACAAAAAAATATTATGTCATTGTTATATTATTTTCAAAAGATAATAGGAAAGAGTGAGAGAGAGAAGCAATAAATAAAATAATACTAACTAAAAGTTGAACCTTTTTGAAGAGTAGGTTGAAAAAAGTGACATTTAGGTTTAAATTTCAGCGGAGATAAAATACTATTTTAGCTATCTTACTTATTATTCTCTTCGTTCATTATTATTTGACAGATATACTTAAAAAAATATATCTAAGATTAATTATCAATTTAAATAATCAAAAAATAATTAGTCGTTTTTTCCAAATTTGCCCTTAATGATAGTGTAGTTCAATTAGAAAGTTAGGTAGACTTTTGATATTCTTGATAGGGTGATATTAGTCAAATTACACATTGTATTAAATTTTCCTTCAGGGGTGTGCATGACCTTAACATGACAAATAATTATGGACGAAGGGAGTATATTTTTTAGGTTTTTAAAAATTTAAATTACGTAAATTTTGATAAATATTTTTAAAATAAAATTTTGTTATATTTTAAAAAATTATATGTTTGTACAAATTCAAAATTTAGTTTAATTTATAAAATTAATTATCGAGAAGCGAAAAGTGCTTTGGATGGAAGGCATGTTTCGTATTATTAATTTTAATGGATAGAGTTATTTAGTATTTATTTAAAATACTAATAATATAATTAGTATAATTTTATAAACGAAATTCCAAAAAAACAGTGTATGTAGTTTTTATTTTATCTTATAAAAATAAAAGACCTTCAATTCAAATACCGCACATCAAAATATTTTATGTAATACTTATGTCAAATACGATAATAGAGTTAGAATTTTGGTTAAGAAATATAAAAAAAATACGTAAAAGTAAAAAAAATGTTAATATATAATATATATACACATAATAATATTTTATCCAGTCAGATAGTGTAATATTACAATAAAGGAGTATGAGTTAATATATAGCTTCACCAATAATCAGATATATAGAAATAGTCGAGTTACACGTAAATTGATCCGGACGAGAGTGAAGCAAGGAATAAATTAATACAAAAACTTAAAAAGTTGAACCTTTTTAAAGAGTGAGATGAGGAGATTCATGAGTAGCTAAGATTACTTTATTTTTTATTTTTTATTTTTTATTTTTTATTTTTTATTATTATCTCTAAAAAGTTTTTTTTTTCTCTTTTTAATTCAGTATGACTATAGATTGACTGCCTTTTTAGTTCCTTCATTTGTTTTGCAATTAGTTGTTTCTCTACTTTTTTATTTATTGATATATAAAACTTCCCCAAATTACTTTTCTAGCGCGTGTATTATACTTTAAAGTAAGATGTTTTTTCGTATTTATTTGATTTATTTTAATTTAATAAAAGTTAAAAATAATATATAAGACTTTTAAATTTTATATTTTATAATTAAAGATACGTCAAGTACATTAATTAAATAGTTGGTAAAAAGGCAAGAGTCGATATTTCTGCAACCAACTAAAAAGAAAAATAAGTCAAATAAATTAAAATAGAAGATTTGTATATCATATTGCGATCATCATCATCTCAGTGTACATGATATTTTTTAAATTAAAGATCAATCGAAAATTGTATGTTTCATCAAAGTTAACTATAAGATCTGCATACACTAACTTTATTCAACACGATATTATTGTTATGTAATGGTAATAAGTATAATAATTAATTCAACTTTAAATTTATCATTTTACCTTACTGAAATAATATATAATCACACAATATTAAGAAACCATTTTAAATCACATAAATAGTGTTCAATATAGCGATTCACATCATATACACTCGAGCTGATTTATATATGTCACATAGAATACATATATCTTCTTATTGAACTTTATTCAAATTCAATTATCTATTATATATACCTAAATAATTACATTTATATATTACGTTTTTTATATTGAAACAACTCGCTTAATACCTCTGATCAAACGATATAGTCAAAAAAAGACAATACTCTCTCCGTTTCATAAAAAATGACCAGTTTGACTTGGCACATAGTTTGAGAGTATAAAGAAATTTTTTTGAATTTTATGGCCGCAAATTAAAGTTAGGTCAAATGTATAAAATTATCCTTTGATTTTGTGTTCTTAAAAATATTACGTAAAAGTTATTACCAAAAAGAGAAAGAGATAATTATTTTTGAAATATACTAAAAAGAAAAAGAAAATCATTCTTTTTTAAACCAAAAAAAGTAATATTTAGAGAGTGAGTGAGACGATTTTGTATAGAAGCGTGAAGTTAAGTGTAAGCCGTGTTTGCCTTTAAACCAATTTTCTGCTTTTCACACGCAATTGCTGCTAAAAGGTGTCGCACGGGTTATTCATACTTATTATAACCCCCCACCCCACCCCCACCCCATGGGGTCCACCTATCTTTTTCTGAAAAAAGAATCAATAAACACCTTTATGGTAAAAGTTAAAAAAAATATTTAAAATTTGTTTTGTTATTATTTGAAACTATACAATTTTATCGTTCGTTAAATTTTTGATATAATATTAAACGTATTTGCTAACATGGACGGAGAGCAAGTATATCGAAAAAGGGGTTTATTTTGCATCGTCTTGTTTGTGTGTTTATTGTCGAGTATTAGGGGTTTATTCGAAATTTTCTTCGCTAGAAAGATGTTTTTATGTCGTTGTTTTGATAATAGTGAGTTTACCTTTTTATATTTTGAATTTTCTAGATAAAAATCTTGGATTCGCAAATGGTTGTTAGACAAATGTATAATATTATATGAAAATTTTTGTCGATTCATATGAAATTTGATGTGTCTCGAATTATTCAGGTCAATATTTAAGTAGGTGAAATTTTGACTATTGGACTTTTGTCATTTCGCGTTCGCTTTGATATATAAAAATTTCATTTATTATATTTTTAAATAATTATTTATAGGGTTAAATTTAAAGTTACTTACATTTTTTTTTGAATATATAGAGTATACTTTACTTTAGGTTGGAGTTCTGCTAATATCGAATGGAACACAAGACGATTCGATAATAATATAGTTATTCTCATAAGCTCATTTCATTTTTCTCTTTTTTACTATTTTGTGAATGATCACTCGAAAGTACTTAACCTAACAAAATGGTCCTTGTTATTTACGTGATTATTCACAAGATATACGCTATTCAGTTTAAACTCTTTATATCGTATGACATTTTTAATCTATTGAATTAATTGGTAAAAGACTTAAATTATAGACTTAAACATATAATTTCAGCAAATATCATAAATAAAACCATCTCTATTCGAATTTAATTTTTTATTTATTTTTAGAATTGACACGAGACTTCTTATTAAGAATCGAAAAATTATACCTATTTCAACCTAATACAAAAATGGTCCCCTGAGTTATTCTTTTCCCATTCAGGTTCTTCCTGAACTTAAAAGATTTTATTGACATTAAAACAGTAAAGTGCCTTGTCCCCCCTATAATAGTAAGTCAAAAAAATAGAAAAAAATAAATAATAAAAAGAGAAAGAAAATTAATATAGTACAATAAATTCCAATTCATGTTATAATATATATGGCAAATAATTATTGTGCCAAGTTCTCTAATGTCATAACTTATAAGTGGTTAAAAATAATTTCAACATGTAAAATAAATATACTAATATAAGAGTTCCAATTAATTTAATAACAATATATATCACATATAATTTTATAAGTGAGGTTTAAAGATAATGAAAATGTACGGTTTTTATTTTGTAAAGATAGACAAATTGTTTTTGACAAACCATCAGCTCAAATAAAATATTTAAAAGCAAATCCAAAAAGAAAATATAGTGATGCAGAAATAAATGTTATTAAAAAGAATAATAATAATAATAACAAATAATACGATAATTAAAGCAAAGTAAATAACAAATAATAATAACAATCGAATAAGTTACTATATATATGAGATTTATAATAATTATTATTATTATTATTATTTTGAGAAGGAAATTAAAATTAAAATAACGCTTGACTATCTACTAGTCTTCTATATAAGAATGTTTGACCTTCATATACTCGTAAATAAGATCACGATCTCAATCAGTAAGCTTCAAATGTATAACGTCTTGTTTAATATCATTGTTATGTTAAATTTATTCTACTTCTATTTAAATCTACTATAATCAATCTCTCGTATCTCTTCATTGAGATTTATATATCGTTTTTTTTTACCTGTCCGAATTATACCAAAAAAAAGTTGTTTGAAAATGACGATCGTTAGGCAATTAATAAATACCTAACCATATTTTCTCATCTACTATAGACTACCATTTTTAGTAAACAAAATTAATTAAATACCTAATAAGCTCGTTAAGCTTGCCTAATATATTTATCTTTTTTGGCACTATAGGCAATATTATTATTTTTATATTTTTTGTAAAGAGCTTTCAATTACCTTTAATGTTTCTAGCTAACATTCATTTTATTTAAATTTTAAAAATAAAGTTCGTGATTATCACTAATAACATTTGACTTTTTAGTACTCTTTATTTTTAATGTAGGTATTTGAACTAATCTCATACTAAGAACAATAACATTTTAATCCCTCAACTATTAGCAAAATATAATTTTAGTCCTTAAAATATCATAATCATATTTAATTTTTAATTAATTGAGACATGTGTTTTAGTCTTTAAATAGTAACTATGTTATATTTGAATAATTTTTAAAATAACATTATTGCCACAAGCTTAACACAATACATGAGCAATTAAGCAATAGATAAAATGTTAACAATAGTAAATTTTAAAATATTTTACAAGGAGAGAATTATTTGGAGATTAACACAAAACAACAATTATTTAATTAATCAAGTTCATTAGAATAGACCAAACTAAATTAATGATTTTTTTTCAAATAAGCTACACCCTACATCTACTTTTTATTTATTTCTATATCCTAACATTGCTTATATTATTTTATATTAATTATTATTACTCCAATAGAAACAAAGAGAGGAATTTTATTGAAATTTGAGAATTAATTAATTTAATGAGATAAAATCAAAAGAGGATCATGCATAATCCAATATCATTGGGAAAGTTGTAAACTTAAGCATGAGAACAAAGGAATTTTTATTAAAAGTTGAAACCATATGGTTGATTCTCATGTACCCTTTTAATAAAACTTTTTTTAAACTTTTTACTTTTTTTTTTCTACCTTTTTTCAGATAACTTTTTCTTTGTGTAAATTAAAAGCATCAATTTAAAAAGCACTTAGTAACTATCAAGGGACGCAACGAGATAGGATGAATAAGATTTTTTTGTTATTTAAGTTAAAGTTTTCGCTTTGAAAATAGATAAACTTTTAGTTAAAATACACAAATAATTTATTTTATTTATTTACGATTGAAAAATTAATTATCATCAAGAGATTTAATTTTTATTGATGAAATTTAACTCTGAAACTTAAAATTTCGCAGAAATAATTTTTTTTTATAAGAAAAATAAAGCCGAAAATAACAATATTATGAGTGAGTTTCACTTGTGAAATTTGAAATTTCACGATAATTATCTAAAACATAAAAAAATAGGCGTTATTTTCTTAGAGATCCTTGATAAATGCTGACTCTTTTTTTAAAATTATGTACATAGCGAAAATGATATTGTCATATAATTTTATATGTGGAATTTGAAATTATATGATAATAATTACTTTTCAAAAGACGAGATCGAAAAATATCAAATTTGATGTTATTTCATAGAAATTCTTGAAGGATTTTATTATAGAGCTACATATACAAAATTTAATTTGAGACTTCATAATACTAATTATGTTCCAAGAACATGGCCAAAAAAATGATCAATTAATGTTACTTCTTTGAAAATTCTTGATAGAAAATAATCTCATCTCTAATAAGCTATATATTGAGAGAATTTGAATCAATCGAATCAATATCGAAATAATATTTCAAAAGGAGGGCTATAAAAAACAAAGTATATCTAATGTGGACCATATGCTTAAAGTTCTAGTAGTAAAATATTGTACTCTTAAATGATACAAATTGTAAGCTTTTTTTGGATTCTTAACTTTCTAGACAACTTTTTCTTTTTTTGTAAAATAAATAAATTATATTTTATAATTTATATAGACTTTTTATTTTATTAATTAATTTAGAAGATTACTACTTTTTGTGGAAGAAGTCTTCACGAACAAAAATCATCATCATATTCCCTTTTTATAACGCACGCTTTCACTTGCCTTTTACGCGTTTTTCGAAACTTCACATTACTTTTTTATAACTTTTTTAAAAACTTTTCTACCGTCCCAAAAAAAATAAAAATAAAAATAAAAACTCTACTTTTTCTTGATGTTGATAATAATTTGTGTTCACTTTATTATCCATGCAATTCAAAGTTTTAGATATAGTTGTTAAAGTCGTAAATATAAGTCTAGGTTCAAAACAGATAATACGATCATTAATTGGATTATTAAACGTCATGTTGTATATTGTCTTTTTGATAAGTATTATATTAATTTTTATTGTATTTTTTATATTAAGCCTCGTATCACTTTCTTTGTTAATTATTATGTTTTGTACATTATTTTCTTTTTTTGTACTTGAATCGAGGATTTTTCGAAAATATCTCTCTATCTTTAGGAGATAGTGATAAGGGTGTACACTTTATCGCTCCTAGTTTTTTTTTGGAATTTCAGTGAATATTGTTTGTTGGACTACATATTCACTTCATGTGCAATTATATATAATATATAAGAATATCTTAATGGTTCAACTGAGTGATAGTTAGACGAATTTCACATTTATGAAATTCAATAAGCATGTTGAGTCTCTTCAATATAATCGCGATATTTTAGATAAATCAACAAAAATGTAAGAGAAATAATGAGTATACGACAAAACAAGTCTTAAATTCTATTGACTTGTTACAAGGTAATATGGAACGTAAGTCTAAAACAAAGCGAAGAATATTACTAGCGAGTTAAGTAGATTTTATTATTAAAAAATAATAATTTTGAGGGTGATAATAAGTCATCTATCCTTTCAATATTAGTCCCATAGTAATTAGTATCATCAAAGTTTACTTTTGGTCCACTTTAAAAGTCATAAGAAATTATAAACTTAGAAAAACATAGTATAATTATTAAGTATTAATAATTGTCTATCTTAGATTTATTCATGTTAATCAAACCCTAAACTACAATGTGAAATTTATTTTATCTTATTATACATTTTGAATTTTATATTCTTTAATGAGCATCTTTTTATTTTAGATACTTAAAAGAAAAAGATAAAAACGAATATGCTTAGTTTAAGAGATGGAATCAATATATTAATTATTATTATTTTCCAATTTTTATATATATTTTAGTGAGTTGGTCAATGTTGACCTATTAAAGATCAAAATCAACTTTTTTGTAGAATGAAGGAGAAAATATTAAATTAGTTTGGTAATTTATTATTATAATAAATGAAATAGATTAATAGAGATAGTGATTCTTGTTAATGGTCCAAATGTAGTCCAATTGGGGCAATTAGTATTAAGTATTATAAACAATAATTTATTTTCTAGTTGAAACGTATCTTTCAATTCAATATAGCAGCAGTTCAAGATTTTTATTTATGTGTTCTTTACATCATATTATATTACATAATTTCAAGCAAAAGTTTGTAATATATACTTTATTTGTGGAAGGACACACTACCAAAAAATTGCTAAAAAATAACCCAAAAACAATTTTAAAAAGGTGGGTAAAGTTTTTGGTAATTAATTTAATTTACAGAATTAATCTTACGTATATAGTAATAATAGAACTCCAATTAACTATTTCACAAATTTCAAAGGCTAGTTTTCCATTTTTTACATAGTAAAAATGTCACAGCTATTGAAAACTTATGTTATTACGAAATATTAGCACATAAATTCAAATCTATCGTCTCATGACAAAAATATATTATATTCAATTATTAACAGGGGTAAATTTAAACTAATTTACAAAATTCAAGAATAAATTTGAATCTTTTTCGCAAATGAATCAAGTTGTCGATAATGTTTTATTTGTGACAAGTGTCAAATACATATATAGGACACATGTGACCATATACATCCTAATGATATAATAGTCTTAATTTTTGTATGATGAAGTGTGAAATTGCTCATCATGAAAATGGAAAATCAAAATTTTTAAATCGATCATAAACATTTTAATGACATATTAGTCTTAGTTTTAGCATGATGAGGTGTGAAATTGTTCACCCTAAAAAAGGAAAAGTAGAATTTTTGATGTAGAATAATAATTTTATTCGATTAATTTTAAATGTTTAAAAGAAAAAGTATATAAGTTAAAAGAGAGTAAAAGTATATATTAAGCTTTTAAAATATTTTTTCAAAGAATATGATGATATTTATATGCCTTCAAAGCTGAGTTGGCATTTGAAATTTCAAAAAATGTTGCTTTCAAAGAATTTTAAATAATTGTCCGAACACAATGAGCAAAATTGGCTATATTTCATTTACCATTTTCATTTGGATTTGAAATAGTCAAAAAGTTCACTATTATCTTTTCTAGCTGTATTTGGAAATTTGGCATCTTTCTTTTAAAAAATTTTTTTTACTTTATATAAATTAGATGAATGAAAATGAAATGATCCACAAAATTTACTTTTTCTACTAAATAATTGCAATTTATTTAAAATAAATCTTAAAATTACTTTTAGTTTTATTATTGATATTTGGAATTGAAAATTGATATTTTAATGGTCCATTTCCATCCTTTGGGTATTGATTTTATTGAAAATTGAATTAATTTGCTTTTATTTGAAACATATATATATATATATACACACCTAAATCATGATACCATAATATTTCTTTTACATATCAAACCCTAACTTAAAAGACTTTTTAAACCATCCATTAGGTCTTTTTCTAATCATTCATGGTCCAAAGAAAAGATTATTTTTTTTAAAATCAAATTATACCATACTAATATAATAAATAATTTTAATTCCATTGTTAGGCCCTATCATCAATAATGGAAGTTACATGATTGTCAAAAAGGCTCTTTTTTTTCCTAATAAAAAGTTTGCTTTATATAAAAAAAATTGGACCCCATTTTGAAGAAAAAAAAGATTTTGATTTTTTTCTAGTCATTTGCTAAGGTGTCATTGGTTTTGTCTTATAAAAAAATAACAAAAACATGAGGTCCCTTTTTCTTCCTTCAAGTTCAAAATTGCCATTGATAGGATTATGATCAAGAAGAAAAGCTATTCTCAAAGGCTAATTGATGGAGTATTATGAGACAATAGGGCCCATAATTCAATTGTATTTTATTTTTTTCACTAGTGAAAGTTAAGCCCCACTTTTTTCAACTTTATGCACAATATAACATATGGTAATCATGTCATCAAAGGTCAAACTTTAAGCAAACATATAACAACTAACTTATTCACTCACACCTTGGAGGTAATTGATACCTTCTAACCCCACCCCACCCCCCTAAAAAGTTCTTGGTAGCTTCTTGTGTTCAAAGCAAGAAGACTTTGAAGCTTCCACTCCCTTCTTTTTACCCTTTTACTTTACTTTTTAAGTATATTTTTTTAGTGGCAACTTTCACATATAGTAAATAAATAATTCATATTTGTATGTTATAGCAAAGTTTGCATAATTGCGCTCTATAGCAAACATATAACTGTATAATTCGCTATACATATATAATTGTATGATTCTCTGGCCTATATTGTATAATTTGCTGGCATCACCATACATATACAATTGTATAATTCACTGGCCTAAATTATATAATTCGCTGTAATTGTATAATTCGCTGCAATTGTAATTCGCTGGCAAATTTTGGCAAACGTTTGCTATGGAGCACAATTAAATCAAACCCTAGCTACTCCATTTATTTTAGGTTATTAGTTTGCTATTATATACAATTATCCTTTTTAGTTTTGGAGTTGTTTGGAAAGGTTATAAAGTGATTTTAAGCATTAGTCACTTGTAGGCTAAAAAGGTTTTAAAATAAGTTTGAAGTTGAAAAAATAGGATTCCATCTACTTAAGACTTTTAACTTTTGATTTATAAATTACTTTTATAAGTCCATTTAAACATGTGTTGAATATTGTAACGAATTTTTATATTATTCCTATATTTTATCGACTTATCATCTTTTGGCGATAACTAATCCTACTAATTACGTATAATTTATTTGTAGTTATTTTTTAGGTGGCATAATAATGTTTTGAAAGGATTTAAACTATTCGTGTATAGAAGTTAAACTTGGCTGATTTATGCAAATGTTCCTTTTAAGGCCATTATTTAAACTTTATCCCTATTTCTAAAAGTTGTGCAAATTTGTTCTTTCAAAAATTAAAAATTATCCTTATGGATAATGTTAATGTTTGTTCATATATTGCTTAATAATACAAAAATATCAAATTGTGGTTTAACATTTGTAAAACTTACAAATTTTTGATTGAGACCTAAAGTTCTTTTCATAAGATTTTTAGTTTGATTTCATAAATTATAAGATAAATACAAAAATATTTAATAAATAATTATCTAAAAAGAAAAAAAACAACCTAAAATTCCATGTTAAACTATTTTATTAATTTGAAAAAAAGAAGAGGTAAGTGGACTTACTTTTTGATGAGAGAAATAAGGAAAAAGATGCACCAATCAAGCCAAGACTATTGCTTTTCACAACTAGAAGAATTGTGTCATCATTGTTGAAAAGAAAGAATCTAATAGAGAAAAAGTTGGATTTTTGTGATGTGAGTTTTGAAATGAAATGTTTTTTTTAATCTTATGAATAATTATAGGCAAGAAAGTTATTGATTATCCTTTTCCTTAATGTTTCTCTTGAGGCATTAAGTGTTCTCTCTTTTCATTTTGCCCCCTCATATTTCTTCTTTTTGTTACTTCCATCTTAGAAATTATTTATAATTTACTTTCATTTTTTCTTATATCTATGGCTTGAGTTGATGATCCATCGAAAATAATTTTTTATCTTTACAAGGTAGAGTGATACTGTATACATTACCCTCTTTGTCGGATTACGCTAGGTATATTTGTTGTTGTTGTACTTTTGCTTTTTGTTAATGTTAATATTTTATGTGCTTTGATGATTGAGTTCAGCATCCATCAGAAACAATATCTCTATCTTCACAAAGTAAGAGTAAGATTATGTATACACTACCTTATTCAGATTTCATTTATCGAATTACACTAGATATGTTTGTTGTTGTTGTAGTTTCACTTTTTGTTAATATTAATGTTTTTTTGTACTTTGATGCTTGAGTTTAGGATCCATCGGAAACAATCTTTCTATTTTCATAAAGTAAGAGTAAGATTAATTATGTATACACCACTATGTTCAGATTTTATTTGTCGAATTACATTAGGTTTGTTTGTTGTTGTTGTACTTTCATTTTTTGCTCATGTTAAAAAAATTTGTACTTTGATGCTTGAGTTTAAGATCCATCGGAAACAATCTCTCTAACTTCACAAAGTAGGAGTAATATTATGTATACACTACCTCCTCAGACTTTATTTATCGAATTACACCGAATATGTTTATTGTTGTACTTTCACTTTTTTGTTAATGTTCCAAAAAAATAATAATTGACCAACTTTGTTTCAATAAATTAAATTTGCATTCTTAAGTAGTTTATTTTGATTCCATTATGATTATGATCCTTCCAAAAAGTAGCTTATTTAGTCCTTCTAGTAATTATACCGTTTCTTGAATGATGGAATTTTACAACATTAATCATTTTCTTCAAATATTTTATAATTTACACTATGAATTATAATTCTGAAGAATCATTAATTGAGAAAAGAGAAGCATATAAAATCAAATGTGTAGAATATTACGAGATTTGTTTGTTTTTCTTTCCATCTAATTTTTCGACATTGGACGTCGACTAATTAAGATTCGCGCCACGTAAAACTTATAAAAGAGAGGAATTTTTCCTATTTAGATTTTTATTCTCAATTTCAAATTCAAGACTACTAAATCCGCTTGTTTTCATTAAAAGTGAAGGTTATATGTCTAAACTATGATAAATACAGGGGCCAAAATTGACATTAGCCTAATTTCAAGGACCAATAGAATGCAAATATAAAATAGTAATATAGTTTTAACCGTTATGTTAATATATTTATTCAAATAAAATACTTTGGATTGAGTAAAACTAAAACTAAAACTAGAAAAAAAACGAAAAAAACTTAACAGTGGAAAAGCAAAATACATGTTAGTTTGGTAATTTTTCACCAAACTTCATTATGCATATCCCTTCACCAAAAGAAACATTAAAAAAACGTCAAAAACAATTTTCTTTCTTTTGGAGGATCATGAGCTCCTAATTACTATCGAGAGCCGTGGCGGATTCAAGATTTTTATTCAAGAGGTTCGAAAAATAAAAAAATAAATATGTAAATAAGTCTTTCGAAATAGGCCCTTTGAATTTTTTTGGGTTTAAAATCACACTTTTGGTACGTTTTTAAAATAAAAAATGCTTGAAAAACAGAACTGATTTTTTTAAACAAAAATAAACTGAAACTATAAAAGAAAATAAATAAATGTTGTTGCAAGGATTCAAACATGGGTTGTGCAGCTTAATATTCAGGGGTCTTACCATTCAGCAATCTATTTTTATTTGTTATTGAGGGGGTTCAAAATATATGCATCTACAGAAATACAGAAAATTTACCTTATATATATCGTGTATTTTTTTCCGAGGGTGTTCGGGTGAACACCCTGGACCCAAGTGTTCTCTCGATATATGGTGCAATGAATGAGACAACTTCTTCATTAATTAGAGGTTTGAGCTCGAGACCTCGGTATAAAAATATTCTTGGTTGGATTACTCCTCCCCCCCCCCTCTAATGCGATCCTACATGACGCAAATCTAAAATAATCAGGCTCTAATGCAGATACTGAACGTTGAATGGAAAACAAAAAACAAGAAAAAAGATTTCTTATTAGTTTTAGTACGAAAGGTTACTACTAATAAATTAGTAAGTACGTTTCTATTCTTAATTAAAAATTTGAGTTAAAGTATATTTGTGATAAAAGAATACTTTATTCCTAAGATGTAATTTCCTAATAAAAATTTAAATTAATCAAATTTCAAAAAATCTATCGATCATAAAAAGGGGAAAGCAAAAAAAGGACTTGGGGATTCAACACAACCCTATAAAATAAAGTTTATTTTGACTCATCTAATTATTTAATATATCTTTCCTCTCATCTATTTGTTAGGAGGATCGTTAAACCTTAGATATAAATAATTATTTTTTGAAATTCAACTGACTTAATATGATGGAATACGTAACTTTTAAATGAAAAAAAAATGTTTTTTTTCTTAATGGTTGAGCACTTTAAAGCCATATTTAACTTCACGTGATTTATTTTCCAATTCTAATATTTATAGTCAAAGATCAAATTAAAGACACCTTTCTAATATTTACGTAGAACAAATTCTACAATATTTTTTTATAAATATTTTACTTAAGTTCGGAGAATAAAATTGTCATTAATAAAAAAGCGTTTTAGCTTTTAAAGTCGGGATTTCTAAATAAACGAATCTCAAATACCGAATCAGTAGTAGTCCAAGTGAATATCAAATATCAATTGAGAAAGAAATTTGAGGAATAAGATAAGTGGTGGCAGAGTCATTTTTTTTATGTTATGTATATTAATATATTGGACTTCAGATATTTTGTTTCGATCCAAAAGAGATATCGAATATTAAACAAAAATAACAAAAATATAATTAATTCAAATGAGCATTAAGATAATTAAGGGTGGAGGGGTTCATTGCTGTCATGATTTTATGTATCTTAATATGAGGTTAGAAAAAATCGTCTTGATATTTTTTTTTATGTAAATTATAAAATTAATTTGTTAATCTTGCTTACATCATCGATCTCAAATTTAAATAAATTAAATAAGAGGGTAATAGTAAGCCAACACCCTATGTATAAAATTAAACTATTTGATATTTAAGGTGGCATAGTTGTTGTTATTTGGTGTTGATTCTTGAAGTATCAAATCATCTTAAAGAAAGGAAAAAAGATTTATTGAGTTGAAATATATAATCAAATTAATGTTAATAATTATTTTTATATTAATTTAAAAGTAAAGCAGAAACTCATTCACTTCATACTCTGAATTTATCTGTATATTTTCGTCATAATTTTTTCGAAGTATTTTGTGATGTTTTTCCTTTGTATTATATTATGTCAACATCTCATACTACTCATTTAATGGCCATACAATCCCATGAAATATGACTTCTTGCTTTAGCTTGACAATTAAATTATTTACCAATTGGAAAAACCATAGTGAAGCTTTTCTTGATGATGATTAAGCCACCACCCCATCATATCTATATGTATATATATAGCCTATAAATATATTATATTTGTCCCCATTACTTTTCATCCTCTTAACCCCCCACCCCCCACCCCCACCCCACCCTACCCCCACCCCACCAAAAAAAGTTAATTCATGTACTAAGTGACAATGAAGAGATGCCAAAACCCCTTTTGTTTGAAACAACATGGGCATCTTTTTTTTTTTCTTCCTTTTCCAACTTTTGAAGTTCAACAAGGAATCCTCATATAAGAATTATACTAACAATAGAAAATCTCACATGAAATAGGCAAAGGAAAAAAAAAAAAGCTACTTTAATTTTTCTCCACTAATGTTGTGGAAATAATTATGGATTTGTTTAAGGATTAATCAAGTAAACTTTACACACAAGCATGCAATTCAACTTTATATATATATAAGAAAAAAATATTTAAGAAAAAGTAAAGTTTATTCCAAGAATCACACTTATCCTTTTGGATAGATGTGCAAAAGGAAGACAAGCCTATGTAAGACACTTAAAACTTACATTAGTGAATAATAATATAAGTGATTATTGGTGTTCAATATAATTAAACCATAAAGTCATTCTATAAAAATGTGCTTTTTAAAAGGTTAGATGTATGGTGACACAAAGGTTGTTAGGTACTAGGATATGACTAGATTAATGTTCTATTCATTTTCTCAATTTAATTTACGTAACTTTGTTTGACTGAACATAAAATGTAGTTTTTTTTCTTACGACTAGTTATTTTAAACACTCCATCAACTTTTTTGTGGTCATAAAAGCCTACCAATTGAAGTAATATGAGTAGTTTTAAATGTAATCATCTCTAAATATAAAAATTTCTAAGATATGACTTGATCAATATAACATGTACTCATTTTATTTTTTATTTATGTGATGATGTTCAATTAAGCATTGCAATTTCCTTTTTAAAAAAAATGACTTTTGGGTTGTAGTCTTAAATATTTAATGACATTTATATGATTATAAAACGTGCAAAAAAGATAAGCGAAAAGTTTAAATTAAATTATTTTTTATATATATAAAAATATTTTTTGAAAAATAGATCAATAAGTAAAAATGTTACATAAAAATGAAATCGAGTGAGCACTAATAATTGTTTAATTAATGTATAAATAGTTTTTAGGTGACTATTTAAATGGTGACAAAATGTCTTTAAAAGGCCATATAGTGCAAACAGTCGGGCAAATTGTGGCTAAAATGTTAAAGTCCCCAATTTTTTATTGTAAAAAAGATCTTTTGGACGTGGGCCAAAATTGGGCTAATATATTGGGCTTCTCACTATGGGCTTGAATAATAAGAATTTTTTTTATATAAATAGCCGATCAAATTTATTGTTTTATTTTTTCAAATCTGTATATATAAATTATATATTGATTATAAATATTTATACACATATTGGGATTCTATCTAGGTTAATTCTTCGAAAAAATGATATGTGTTGATGTAATTCCGTTATCGATACTTAATGGGTCATTTGCACTTTTAGCCCTATTTCGTGCTAGTCTTTAATTTTTGCCCCTCGGGAAAAATATTTTTTTTCGATGCACATAAATTTATATTCTCACAAGTTATATCATGCGTCAATTAAGAATCCATATCCCATTAGGTATATATTTAATTTCTTAAGACGAAAATTAAAGATCGATTCAAAGGCCCAAGCTCCTTTTAACTCCTTTGGGCCATAAAATACTATTGCCTAAAGTGAAATTCAATTTTTAACTTTAAAATAAGATGCATGGCCCAATGGACCTAAGATGGAATTTCATGAAGGCAATTCCAAAATTAGGAATTACTGAAATCTAAATGTTTATGTTATTACAAAAAAAAAAAAAATACCTCCTCTAATTCAAATTATTTATCGTGCTTTTTAAAAATAGTTGTCTCGACTTATTTATAGTTTAGAAGTTCAAGTTAATTTTTTTTCATTTTGCCCTTCGTAGTAATTATTCTTGAATACTACAAATATCTTATCGATTAGAATAAATATTAAATGAAGAGAGATTATATTTTAAGATATAAATCCAGATAAATAGTTAAAAGAAAATTTAATTAATATTTTCTTAAGAGATGTGTAAGAAAACAACACGACAACAATTTGAGACGGAGGGAGTGATGCCCTAAACAAACCTTTAATCAGATGGAAAGTTGGATTTATAATATTCTTGAAATTAAGGGCCTAATCAAGTTTGGGTTATGTATATAAATTGATTTCGTATAGTTTTTTTTTCTCAAATAGTAATTGATTAAGTAGTATTTTGCTAGAATATAATCAATTTAATATTCTTTACTTTTGTTGATATCAACTTCTTAATTAACTAAAAATGTAAACTATTTGTCTAATTAATGAGAAATGTTAATTTTAATTTTAATACTATGTCTATTCTTATTATTTACGTGACATCAGTATATGGTTTGAAAAAGAAAAGAAAACTTTTCAAACTTATATTCTAAAATAGCTATCAGATATTTCTGATGATTATAAATCATTTTATTATGAGTGCATTAGAAATTTTAAAGTTAAATAATTTAAAATTATGAAAATAACATTCTTTTAATAAATTAAAAATAAATATGTCACATATATTAAGACGGTGAAAATATTGAATAGTACACTATTCAATATTGGACCACTATGAATTTTGAATTTATTATAGAAATTGGACAACTTACAATTATTTGACACATTTTGTTTTTAATGGATTAATAATTGAAAAATATATATATTGTTAAATTAAATGAAATGAAGGGAATATATCTAATCAATGAATGAAAGAGGTACGTATTTAGATCTCACATTGAGTATTATTCGTTTATCCTTATTTATGTGATGATATTATAAGTGTGTATGATTAATAATTTGAAGTTAAAATGGAATGTTGTTTTTTAAAACTAAATTAAAATATTATATTGATTCAATATTTTAAATTTTAATTTAGATTTTAAAAAATAATATGTAAAGTATTACTATAAGTTGCAATTTTCTGATGTTAATATGTTGATCACAATATAATAACAATCGAGTTTCGATAAATATTTACTGATTTAACTTTTAATATTAATGTATAATTATATATTTCTTTGTAGGTTGGATCCTCCTTTTGCTATCATGGCTGAATAAAATATTCAACGGCTGAGATTAATGCTTGGCTTTGAATTATTAATTGTTATTATTATTATTAATGCATAATTATATATACAGTACTATATTGAATAAAACTTTATAAACATGATATACTGCGGCTCTGAAGGTTTATTATTATTTTTACCTTATATAATTATAATAAAAACGAGGTTTATTAGTGATAAATATGCGTTTTAACAAAGAATTTTATAAGTCTTTATCGAAATTAATTAGTTATTCAATAATATTATAAACTTTAACGACATTTAAAAAGAGTGTTATTCTGTAATTATTACTAGTGATTGAATTTAAATAAACATATTTAGCAATAACAATTAAATCATTACTATTAATTAATTACTATTAAGGAGAGAGAAATCTTGAGTCACAATAAATATAAATAAAATAGAAAGATGATCATTTTATTTGCTTCATTATTCAGTACATATCACAGTCACAATTGAAACATTATTCATCTTTTCTATTATTAATTAATATTATTATTAGTCACTAAACTTTCTAATATAATAAAGTTTCACACAATTGACCAAGAATCTCCATAAGCTATAGGGTCCAAGCTTTTCTCCTGTTGTTTGATAGGCTGCACAAAATAAATAGTCATCATATTATAGTTTATATGGAATTGTTTAAAACCACAATGAATAATTTCAAATTAATTTTCAAATATAATAATTTTATTTTTAAAAAGGCTTGAAAAATTGTCATAATTTATACTCTTTTGAGTTATATACAGGTAAATGTCATAGCAAATTAGTTATGATCTTTAATAGACTACTACTCCATCTAATGAGTTAAACTTAAATTAAAGTAAAAATATTTTTTTCTTTTGTAAGTGTTTACTTTAAAATAGAAAATGGAACTAGCGGTGACAGATCTATTAGTAAACAGGAATTGCTATCGCTCACCTGATAATTGGATGTCTATTTGACAGTTGTATAAGCATAGTAGAAATTGTCAAAAAAAGACTTTAACGACTCTGAATACAACGAAATACCTCAATATAATTGTCGTTAAATATTTTTGCGAAGAAATATTATTATCACAAAATATCTCTTTTGTTACAGTGTCTCGAAAAAAGAACGTACCTTTGGAGGTGAAGGACGAGGAACAATAATATTTTGAACACCACAACGTTTGTTAGTAATAGAAGTTGGACAATCCACAAAATTCTTTGCATCATTTGTGTAGCAAAATGTAACTTGATTCAAATAAGCATGAGTTGAGTTAATGTCTTTGCAAGTGAAATACACATCTTTATTCTTTGCAACTTGTTTGAATGAGTTCAATATTTCAACATTATTGTATGTAGCTGAGTCACAAGGGACTATTCCATTTGAGTTTATTAAATGACTTTGTAATAAATCTCCAATTTCACTATCCAATCTTGAAGCCCTATTGAAATATTGTATTGGAGTTTTGAACCTTTGTATTGTACATGTTCCATATGTATTCCAAGCTTCCTTCCACATTTCTTTGGGATCTTGTTTAGTAAGAGAGGGCCAAAATAAGCTGAGTTTATTTACCATCGCGGTATCAAACTGTGTCAAATAAAATTGAAATTATCTTGTTAGCAGTGATGGAGGCAGAAATAATTTTCTGGCTAAGGAGGTTAGTTAGGTGACCCCCTTAAATAAACATGAATGCTTGTTAGTATCGTTGAAGATATAGTTAAATAAAACAATGATCTTTTAGAGGAAATAAAATGATTGTGCAATTCAACATGGTATGCTCAGTGTCGTAGCCACATACCCTTCATCGAAAAAAATTAGCATATATATCAGTAAAATGATATACGAAATGATTAATTAACCTATTTTGGACACACTTAACATAACAAGTTGCTATTTCTGGACACCCTTTAAGAAAATTCTAGCTCCGCTATCGCTCGAGTACGTAGGTAGGGATCGAGGATCTGAATCTCGTAACCTCCACCCGTTAGAAGGATTTTTTTTTTTTTCATGTGTTTGACTTAAAGAAAATAATCAGACTCACATGTGAAGAAAACTGCATTGAAATTGTAATAAAATAAATAAATAAATATATTTTACCTAACAGTTTGATCTTTTAGACGAAATATTCACAAATTATATAAAAAAAATCATACCACTTTGTTCCAATCACGTATTTCTGGATCTTTGCAACCTTGGTGAATATTTCCATCGGAATCTGTGCCCCAAAAACCTTTTAGAGTGAATTTGAGAGGAGGAATTTGATTACATCCCACAGGGGTATCTTTATTACAATAAGTTTCTGACCATTTATAAACAAATTGTGTTTGTGCTATATTTTGTGAACAAACACAAATGAAAAATAGTGTGAGATGAGTGAGAAATAAAAGTGAGAGATTATTCATTTTCATATATTTTTTAAGATATAGTCTATGAGGAAAAAACTTGCTATGAACTACATGAGAATATATAGATGTCTTATAAGGTCCTTTGTCTATTTTAAATAATCCACCCACCCCACCCCACCCATTAGGGCTTTTTCGATCGAAAAAAACAATAGCACGCGATCTATTTTATAGGTTATTGAGTAAAAATCTTTTGAATTTGGTTGGTCGGAAAAAATTCAACCAGTATAAGGAATAACTGATTCGGTTGGTAAAAATTAAACTGAGTGATTTGGAAAGAAAGTCGCCCTTTGATATCAAAAAGGTAAGAGTTGATTGTTAGCGATGACTTGGTGAAGAAAATCTATGAGAAAAGGGTCTTGAATTGGATTACGATCAAATTGGAATCAATAAGTTCAGTCGAACAAGATATTATATTAACTAAAATCGTAGAGGAACAAAAATTTTTTTAACAATTGATCGAAGTCGTCGGTGATCCAATTAATTTTGTAAAATTAGTTGGCTTAAGGTTAGGACCAAAAAATCGACCCTTTCGATCGTTGTTTGAAAATTTTGTTTTCAATTTCGTCAATAAATTATTCATTGATTAACATTACAAATTTTTCGATAGAGCAGTAAAATAAAAAAATTATTAAAAGAATGTATGATATATTTGTGCTGACATGGCAAAATGTCTAATTAAAAGTGACATGTGACAATAGCCCCCCCCCCCCTCAAAATTTATAGAAATAATATTTTGTTTAAAATTTTTCAAATACATTTTATATCTAAAAGTTTCTATAAAGAAAAAAATGAAAATGTCACATATTCTATCCAACTCCCTTTCATCTTCATCTTCTTTTCAAAACTCATTATATTTTACAAATCACAAAACTCAATTTCTTTTCAAATAACTTGAAGATAAAACTTCTTTCAAAGTATTTATTTTCATATTGAATATCATTTTTGATAAATTTAGTGGATTTATATTTTAGTTTGAGTAGTAATATTTTGTTCGAGAATGGTGATCATAAACGAATATCAGCTAACTATTTTATATGTAAAATCATTTATCTTCTTTCTTCTTTTCATATTTGTTTCATTATTTATGAGATTAAAAATAAATTATACAAAAAAAAATAATCGTTCTTTCAAATCTGAATCGTATGATTTCTTCATAGTTGATTTTCATTTGTCTTCAGATTTGAAAGAGACGGTATTTTTTTTTCTTAAAAAAAATGATGTTGAAGCTAAAATAGAGAAAGTTTTGTAAAATAAATTATGAAGAAGACAATGGGTGGGGTACGTAGGGTACTTTTCTATTTTGAAAAAAGTGTAAATCAAAGATGAAAAAAATTCTTTTAAGTTAATTATAGAGTCAAGAGTCAATAAAAAAAACTATCTTGACTTATTTTAATTTGTTTTACGCTCTCTAAGGAAGTGGAAAACACAATTTTTGCCAGATCAACGTCCGGTGTTTAATAGGTAAATGTTTTGAATAATTTAAATGTTCAATAGCTACAAATCGAAATTAAAGTATTTGAGTGAATTATATGAATAATTTTAAAAGGTTGTCAATGATTTAAGCCATGTTATATATTATTTTATAAAAGAATGTCTTAATTCAGATTTATTATTGAACATTGTGATATAATAATATTATATTTTCTATCACATATTGATGCATGTGAAGATCAACTTTCATCACAAATTGGATAAGACGAAGACTTAATTACTCCACCTTGTTATATATTGTTTTTAAAAGATTTTTTTAAGACTAAACAATAGTATATATCTTATTAATTTAGATTTATTATTGAAATTGTGACATATTATTATATTTTCATGCATGTGAAGAAATTTCATCATATATAGATTATATAAGATGGAGTGCTAACAATTACTCCACCTTGTTATATATTATTTTGTAAAAAGATTCTTAATACTAAACAATACTATATATGTTTTAGTTTAGATTTGTTATTGAAGTTGTAACATAAAATTATATTAGTTCACATTATCTGCATGTGAAATATTAATATTAAATAAGATGAAGGGTTAATTATTGGTCCACCTAAATATTAAATATTCAATTTATTAAAAAAATAATAAGATGGATCAAATGTATCAATTAAAGACACCATTTAAGACAAGAGGGTGGTCGTATATATCCCATATTGTAAACATGGTTTTAGAAGAGGTACAAATTTCAATAATTGGTTCTTTGTTTTATTCGAATTCGAGAACTCTTAGTTAAAGATGAAGGAGTATTTATCGCCTCATCACAATCTTTATTGGTAATTATTATTTTGAGATCAGCTAGCTCTATCGATTATTGTAGATTATATCGTGATTGTCGTCCATATTTGACATTATTTAGCTCATTTTGATCCAACCTATTTCAGTCAAAGAAATATTTAAGCGGATAAATGACCCATACATTTAATTTAAATAGTCAACTTATTTCAATCCGACAAATGCAACTTAATCCACCTATTTGACACTTTTAAAACAAAACTATCTTAATAGTTGATATCATGTATAACTTAAATTCTTACTTCAAACGAGAATTTAATACTTGACTCTTTTAAAAAAAAGATTCAAATCTTCACCTAAGTTTTTTTTTTTTTTTTGTTTCCCACCTGGTGTCTGGAGCCCACATTGAAGCTCCGACTAAATTCAGATCGCACACTGCAGGGCCCATTCGGGGGTGACGCTCCAAACAGGATTTTCTCCATACTTAGGGCTCGAACTCGAGACCTATGGTTAAGGGTGAAACACTCCCACCAGTGACCACAACCCATGTTGGTCTAAATTTATAAATATGCTCTAAATTTCAAGCAACCAAAATCACGTCCACAATATCTTATTAATAAGCAACTGAAATTACGTTCATGAGTCTTGAAAATGAAAAAATATCTTGGAAGGTTGCGCTATCTAGCTCTTCCCCCTCTATTGAGTCCTATGTTATGGTGAATCCAAACTAGTTGAGCTAGTAAATTTTGAATATTTAATGATTATGTACGTTAAAATTTAACCTCAAACAAATTAAATTAATTATAGATTATCGACTTTTTAATGTACGAATATACTAACCAACTGATAAGATATTGTGATTGATTGATATTAAATTAGAAATTATCGGATAATTATCAGTCTGCATACTATTAATTATCATCTTAATTATATTTTCATAGTAGATTGATGCGTGTGAAGAAATTGCATCATAGATTAATTAATTAAGATGGAGTGCTAACAATTACTCCACCTTGTTATATATTATATATTTTGTAAAAAGATTCTTAAGACTAAACAATACTATATGTTTTAGTTTAGATCTGTTATTGAAATTGTAACATAATATTATATTCGTTTACATTATCTGCATGTGAATTATTAATATTAAATAAGATGAAGGATTAATTACTGATCCACCTAAATATTAAATATTCAATTTATTAAAAAAATAATAAGATGGATCAAATGTATCAATTAAAGACACCATTTAAGACAAGAGGGTGGTCGTATATATCCCATATTGTAAACATGGTTTTAGAAGAGGTACAAATTTCAATAATTGATTCTTTGTTTATTCGAATTTGAGAACTCTTAGTTAAGGATAAAGGAATATTTATTGCTTCATCATAATTTTTACTGATCAGCTAGCTCAATCGATTATTAAAAATTATATCGTGATTGTCGTCCATATTTGACATTATTTAGCTCATTTTGATCCAACCTATTTCAGTCAAAGAAATATTTAAGCGGATAAATGACCCATACATTTAATTTAATTAGTCAAGTTATTTCAATCCGACAAATGCAGCTCAATCCACCTATTTGACACTTTTAAAACAAAACTATCTTAATAATTGATATCATGTATAACTTAAATTCTTACTTTAAACGAGAATTTAATACTTGATTTAAAAAAAATAATTCACATCTTCACCTAAGGATGTGTTAAATACATAGTTAAATTTATAAATATGCTCTAAAATTCAAGCAACCAAAATCACGTCCACAATATCTTATTAATAAGCAACTGAAATTACGTTCATGAGTCTTGAAAATGAAAATTTTTTTTTGGAAGGTTGCGCTATCTAGCTCTTCCCCCTCTATTGTCCTATGTTATATGGTGAACCCAAACTAGTTGAGCTAGCAAATTTTGAATATTTAATGGTTATGTACGTTAAAATTTAACCTCAAATTTAATTAATTGTAAATTATCGACTTTTTAATGTACTAATATACTAACCAAACTGATAAGATATTGTGATTGATTGATATTAAATTGGAAATTATCGGATAATTATCAGGCAGCATACTATTAATTATCATCTTAATTATATTTTCATAGTAGATTGATGCGTGTGAAGAAATTGCATCATAGATTAATTAATTAAGATGGAGTGCTAACAATTACTCCACTTTATTATATATTATATTTTGTAAAAGGATTCTTAAGACTAAACAATACTATATGTTTTAGTTTAGATTTGTTATTGAAATTGTTACATAATATTATATTCGTTTACATTATCTGCATGTGAAATATTAATATTAAATAAAATGAAGGGTTAATCTAAATATTAAATATTCAATTTATTAAAAAAATAATAAGATGGATTAGATGTATCAATTAAGACACCATTTAAGACAAGAGAGTGGTCGTATATATCCCATATTGTAAATGTGGTTTTAGAAGAGGTACAAATTTCAATAATTGGTTCTTTGTTTTATTAGAGTAAGTATTTATCGCTTCATATATAATTTTTATTGATAATTAATATTTTGAAATTAGTTAGTTCTATTGATTATTGTTGATCATATCGTGATTGTCGTCCATATTTGACAGTATTTAGCTCATTTTGATCCAAACTCATTTCAATCCGACAAATTCAGCTTAATCCACCTATTTAACACTTTTAAAAACAAACCTATCTTAATAATTGATATCATGTATAACTTAAATTCTTACTTCAAACGAGAATTTAATACTTGATTTTTAAAAAAAAGATTCAAATCTTCACTTGATGATGTGTTAAATACATAGTTAGATTTATAAATATACTCTAAATTTCAAGCAACCAAAATCATGTCCACAATATATTATTAATAAGCAACTGAAATTACGTTCACAGTTTTGAAAATGAAAAAAATCTTGGAAGGGTGCGTTAGCTCTTCCCTCTCTATTGAGTCCTATGCTGTCGTGAATCCAAACTAATTGAGCTAGTAAATTTTGAGTATTGAATGATTATAAAAACAATAATAATAAAAAGTACGTTATTTAACCTCAAACACATTAAATCGATTGCAGGAATCATCACTTTTTAATTTAATCTTAACTTGTATCATCATTATATATAAACAATTGAGTCTGTCATTATTATCATGAAAAAAATGAGCTTGAAGAACAAAAATTTTAAAAAATGAAAATCTTAAACCAACCAGCATTAATGATTTAGTACTGATTATCAACTTTTTAATGTATTAATATAATACTAACCAATTGATAAGATATTGTGATTGGTTGATATCAAATTAGAAATTATCGGATAATTACAATTAATTATCATCTTAATTATATTTTCATAGAGATTGATGCGTGTTAAGAAATTGCATCATAGATTAAATAAGATGGAGTGCTAACAATTACTCCACCTTGTTATATATTGTTTTATAAAAAGATTCTTAAGGCTAAACAATATTATATGTTTTAGTTTAGATTTGTTATTTGATAATGTAACATAATATTATATTCGTTCACATTATCTGTAGGTGAAATATTAATATTAAATAAGATAAAGGGTTAATTATTGGTCCACCTAAATATTAAATATTCAATTTATTAAAAGAATAATAAGATGGATTAGATGTATCAATTAAGACACCATTTAAGACAAGAGGGTGGTCGTATATATCCCATATTGTAAATGTGGTTTTAGAAGAGGTACACATTTTAATAATTGGTTCTTTGTTTTATTGGAGTAAAATGTTTCCCGATAAAGGGGTTTCGTATTCAAGAGAAATCGAATCCGAGATCTCTTGGTTAAAGATAAAGAAGTATTTATCGCTCAATTTATTGTTAATTATTATTTTGAGATCAGCTAGCTCTATCGATTGTTGTAGATTATATCGTGATTGTCGTCCATATTTGACATTATTTAGCTCATTTTGATGCAACCTATTTCAGCCAAGAAATATTTAAGTGGATAAACGTCACGACCCAGCCCATGGGGCCGTGCAGACACCTACTCTAACACCTAAGTAGGAGAACCCTCGATTCCCATAGATTAAAAACATGCGGAAGATTAAAGAAAAACTGAAATAAATAAAATTTCAAGATTTTATAAACGAAGAGTTCTAAGACATTTCAAATTTAAGACTTGTAAAGTAAGGTCAATGAAACAAACACAAGAGTTTTTAAAATTTCAAGATATGAACAAAATAGCAAAGACACAGCTCCCAACCTTGCGGAAGGAAAAATAGAAGTTGCTGGAGATTATTTTCGTCTTCACCTAATGAAATGTCATTGACCCTACATCCACACTATGCGAAAAAGGCATAGCACCCACACGTACTGGTATATCGATCAATCCGACGCCTACCGCATAATGTAAGAAATCATGAACTTAGCAAGAACATGCAATAAAACCATTCGCTCCTCCACCTTTACCATTTTTCGGACACCTCAAATCACGCTAGTACCCTTAAATCTGACTTATGTCTCTATTAACCTACTGCTAGGTTTTTGATCATAGCTTAATTATTCTACTTATGGGCGAGTCCATGAACACCACCACAAGCACTTCTCCTAACCACTCACAACATACCCTTACTTATTTCACATTACCACTCAACCCTAAGTTCATAGTACATTATATCAAGGCCGACTAACAGTCAAACACGAATCCCTTTCCTAAGATCGGATCTACCTATTTGTTTACATAACGAACACTACTCCTAACGGTACACGTCCTACGCAGCAGCTAGGATCACAGTTATAATCATTCGTTATTTGGTGCATGGAAGCCTACGCATGAATTCTACCATCGATTAACAATATACTACGCACCGAGCACATATTTATAACTATTCAATTAATAAAGCCTAACCTACATGGGCTCCAAGAAGTTGTAGAGAAATTATCGCTCCAATTCAGGCTTTGAAATGCGAGGCAGTGACTTTTGACCAGGATCCGCAATCTATCGACATCCTTACGCTAGAAATCTCTTTCTTCTTATTCCCAAGCTTAGAGAAGCCTTTAGAGGATTTTTGGGGTAACCTTCGCCTCTTTTTGGTGTTTTTGGAAGAAGGAGAAAATAAGACTTCGCGTTATTTACATTCTGTCTCGTCTATCCCGCTGTGGTGATGCCGCCCTAGCAACATCTTACCCGCTCTGGCGAGACAGTGGCCTCAGCATTTTCCCGATGTTTTATTTTTCCTAAATAACGACGGTTCGGTTCGCTATAATAAATGACCCATAAATTTAATTTAATAAGTCAACTCATTAATCGGTAATCGGTACCCGCTTTAGAGCTCGACAATAATAATATTAAATACTATTAAAGAGAAAAAAAAGAGAGGAGAAAACCCCTATAAATGTTCTTATAAAGCTCTCACTCAATTGCTCAACTAATTAATCAATCTCCACACACACACACACACAACATGAAGAAACTTGTTACCTTCTTTCTTCTTGTCATTTTGCTACTTGAAACAACAATTTCTGTTGACTCTCAAAATCCATCACTCTTGACATTTGTGCTTCAATGGCCACCAACTTTTTGTATAGGACTAAATTCAGCAGCACCACCAGGCAGATGCAAAGAACCAATTCTTCAGCATAATTTAACACTCCATGGAGTTTGGCCAGCAGATCAAAGAGGACATAGTATTACATGCCCTCCATCACCTGATCCAGATTGGAATCAAGTGGTACGTACTGACTTTTTCAGTCACAAGAGTTTATGTTTTATGCACTGACGATATTAAATTTTTCTTTTTTCTTTTATATAAACCGGCCATATACATGTATGATCATTTGATGATGCATGTACATATTTTTGTAGTTTACAACGATTGTTGAGAATCAACTGATGGCATTCTGGCCACCACTTAGAGAAAACGCCCAAAAAAGGGATCTATGGAAGCACGAGTGGCGCGCGCATGGAGCGTGTGGAGGAACAACACCAAAAGTATACTTCAACACAGCAATAAAGATCAACAACATGCTTCAAAAGGGCAACTTGTTCAATTACTTGAAAACAAATGGGATTATTGCTTGTGATAGCTTGTCTTTTGCTAGAAAAGATATTGTTGATGCTATACAAAAGGTGTTTGTTACAACTCCCCTTAATGTTTACCTAACATGTATACCAATTGATACAACAAACAAATCTCATATTTACTTGAGTGAAGTTACATTGTGCACTAATTTGGGTGGCACTAGTTTCATTTCATGCCCTTCACAAGCTACTCCAACAAGTTGTTCTAGTGGAGCTAGGATTATGCTACCTCATCCAAAACCTCAACCGTAAGAATCTGCAACGTTACTCACATTCGATATTTATTTAATATTTTACCTTGTATATAAACACTATATACAAATAAGTATTTTCCATTTTAACTTCATAAAAGGGTTTAATTTTATTATATACATTGAATATATAATTTTTTATTTTTTTTAAGTGTTACATTAATTTTACCTTATTCATTTCTTTGTAGGCGTGCTTTATGGAGTTTTCATGAAGAAATGGATGGGACATATGACATATCCTAAGTTTGAATTTGAACTACCATGGGCTAAATATTAATTAATGTTTGGCTTTGAATAATAAATAAAGAGATAATGGAATATGATGTAGCTAATTATGATGTGTAAACATAATCTTGAATAAAGTTTTATTCTATTCTCTCTTTTAAAAATAAGAAATTATTGGTTTCTAAGGTAATCAAAGTCTCAAACAAATTGTGGATTTTTTTCCAGAATTGGATCAATTACGTTTAAAAGAATTTGATTATAAAGTAATTTTATTGAAGAAACAAGTATATATTATTATTATTTTTTATTTTTTTTGATGACAAGGGAAATTCGCAGTCGCTACCCTTTGGGTGTGCACAGGGTAAAACCCCCGCTCCTATGCAATAACTCGCAAACCACATAGGAGAGGTAACTCGCACTAGGTAAGCCTTGTGCGACGAGCTCGACCCAGAAAACAAACCCCTTGCGCTGGCAAAATGTTTGTTATAAGCTATATTTTAGTTGTGTTATTGTCTTTCTTAGAAAATAACGTAACGTTCTAGCAAAATAATAATTCTTTAAAAAATTGACCGATTAAACTATGTATTATGTATTGAATCTTACATAAATTAAATTAGTATAATAATGAGTTGGATCAAAGTCCTATTTTGATATGTAAAAGAATATTATCATACCATGGCCAAGTATATATTCTTCCTTTGCCCAATAAATTAAAATTTTCAAGTTCATTTCATTTTTTCCGATTATAAATAATAATTATTCTAAGATTATATTACGAGCCGTTTCAACAAGCTTAGACACCTAAAGTCAAATTTTATAGAGATTTTTATGTAATTGACATATATAAATTGAATAACTAAAAATATTCAATGTCATCCTATAATAAGGTCCGGAGAGAATACGATATACACTACCTTATGAAGTAAGAATGTAAACTATGTAAATTTTAAATGGAAAAATGTGATGATATCGAAATAATATTGTGTTGAATTTGATAAGTTAATATAGTGATGATGAAATGATTTTTTTTCCAATAATTGAAATTTGAAGAAGATACCAAAAATAAATTTGATCTTTTTATAAACAAACAACAACAAATTATAGATTCTGCATAATATAAACGTTAAGAGACTTTAAAATATTCAATAAAATGAGAGAATAAAATAGTGAAAATCGAATAAAAAAATAAAAATATAAAAATAATAGAAGTGTAAGCATAATCTTGAATAAAGATTTATTCTATTCTCTTTTAAAAATTTATTGGTTTCAAAGGTACTCAAAGTCTCAAACAAAAATTTAGCACAATATTTATGATTATGGATTTTTTTAGAATTGAATCAATTACGTTTAATAGAATTTGATTATAAAGTAATTTTATTGGAGAAACAAGTATATGTGTTTATTGTAAATGTTTGTTATAACTAATAATCTATATTTTAGTTGCGTAATCATCTTTTTTAAAAACAATAACGTAACGTTCTAGCAAAATAATATTTCTTTTAGAAAATTGAATGATTCGTCTAAACTATATATCATGCGCTGAATATTACATAAATTAGTATAATAATGAGTTGGATCAAAGTCCTATTTTGATTTTAAAAGAATATTAACATAGCATGGCCAAGTATATATTCTTCCTTTGCCCAATAAATTGAAGTTTTCAAGTTCATTTCATTTTTCCAATTACAAATAATAATTATTCTAAGATTATACTATGAGTCGTTTCAACAAATTTGGAGGCCTAATTAAAACTAAATTTTATAAAGAAATTTTTTAAGTGGATGTATATAAATTGAATAACTAAAGCATACTTAATGTAATTCTACAAATAAGATTCTCTTAACCTGACTTAATTTTTTTTTTCTATAATGATATCAAAATAGTATTGAGTTGAATTTGACTAGTTAATATAGTGATGTTGAATAATATTTTTTTTTTTTCAATGTTTGAAATTTGAAGAAGATATCAAAAAATAAATACAATCTTTTTATAAACACATGACATCAAATTCTAGATTCTCCATAATGTAGAAGTTTGACTGTTTGAGAGATTTTAAAATATTCAATAACGAGAGAATAAAATAGTGAAAGACGAATAAAAAAAATACAAATATAAGAATAATAATGTGAGTTCATGACAATTGTCACAATATAAATGAGACAATAAATTAAATAACCACATACAAGAAAATGCTATAATTAACTAAACACTATTTATTTTTCAATAATTACAACGATTCATCCATTAAATAAGGTAAATAATTAATATTTTCCACTCAATTCCCCCCCTCAAATTTATCTATACATGAGTTTTTTAAAAAAAATATATAATATATCTTAGCAAAAAAATTATTGCTTTAATGGTCTTATGATCAAAATAATCGTGCTACACTAAATTACTATTCCGTAAATACTTTTTAAATCGTCGAAACTCAAAACATATATTGGATTAATTAAAATAAAAATAAAATTTTTAATGGTGTATTATATATTTATCCTAAAATTTTATTCAAATATTAACTTTAAATATTCTTTTCTTAAAACCAAATTTAAATTCCATTTCAATGCTTTTCTTCATATTCACTTTCCCCCTACCCCACCACCCTTTTCCTCCTATACATATTTGACACATTTTTTAGCTTTTAATCAATTAATTGATAATAATTTAATTTGGAAAAAAGGGTTAGGGGTAATTTAGTCATTTCACATGGGTTCGCCGGAGTTAACGACGACAGATTTATCAACGAGTCGGAACACGGCGGCGTCAGGGAGATCATCGGTGATAGATTCAATATGGGGATGTACGGGGTCGACGATACAGAAGGATGATTTGAGGAAGAGGATTACGATACCGGAGTATTTAAGGGTAGCGATGAGGGAAGCAATTCAGAACAAGGATGTTGATTCTGTGATGCGGCATTATGATGTGGCTAATGCTGCCGGAGCTGAACCTCCTCAGCCGTCGGAATCACCGATCATCGTTTTTATTAATGCGAAAAGTGGTGGTAGACATGGACCTGAACTTAAAGCTAGGTTGCAGGATCTTATGGGTGAAGAACAGGTAACATTTTGCCTTTATGAATTATGTGTTTGTTATCTGATAAAGGATTCTTTTTTGTGTAACTTATTTTTTGGGTGTCAATTTTATGATTTTAATAGTAAAGTTCTGTCTTTCGTTTGGTTTTCTTTTTGTTATTATGGAATTTTATGTTTGCTGAGTTGTCTATCGAAAACAACTCTATGAGCCAGGATTTTCATTGAAGGAGTTCAAAATACAAAAAAGTTAACACACGAAAGAAATTGAAGGGTACATATATGTATATAAAAAAATAATTTTAATCTATGAAGTATAATCAGTGTAAGTTTCTGCTGAAGGGAGTTCGGATGAACCCCTGAGTGCTTACTAGTTCCACCCTTGCTAGCCTCCCTTGACCTCACTTGTGAAATTATACTTGGTATGTTGTTGTTTGTTTGTTTGTTGAGTTGCAGTTTTTTCATTGGACTTTAGTTCCTTTTTCAATTTATTATTTCTGTGTATTTATTGCGCAGCTATTTTGGTTGGAGTTATGATCTAGGCATGTACAACCTGAGGAAATGATGCAATTTTACTTTTTTTTCTGTGGGTTTCCTTTATCTACATGAGGAATATATTTATAGTGGTTACTACACACACTTTAATTCAGGAGTACCTTTTCAAAATTAATGGAAGTGAAAGGTAGTTGAAATGGTGGGACATTGTAATTCAAGACTCAGATTCCAGTAGATGATAAAAGAAGTTTTTTTCTTTTGATTAGTTAAAAGAAGTAATTCCTTATAGAAAAGATGATAGAAGAAGTGAACTTTTCTAGTCAGATTCCAGTAGATGATAAAAGAAGGTTTTTTCTTTTGATTAGTTAAAAGAAGTAATTCCTTATAGAAGAGATGATAGAAGAAGTGAACTTTTCTAGTTCAATTATGTAACCAAAGTCAACAAGAAATATCATGATTAACTTTCGGCTTCAGGCTATTTTTGAGTTGCTTATGGAAACTTCTGGAATAAAATTGGTTGTAATCCATGTTATAATGTTGCTTTTGACAACATACATTTGAATTCCTGTTCTCCTCTTGACACCGTGGTCAATTTTCATATAAAATGTGTATATTACTTAATGGGAGAAACTGGACAGGGTTCATATGAGTTGTTTCTTGTTGAACGAACTCAGAGTATTGAGGGTGCACTGTCCTCTAGTTCTCTTTTTTGGTTTGTTCAAGCTCGGTTTAGCTGTTAAAACCACGACAAGAACAAAATAAAAATAAAAACATTCCAGGTAGTGAAGAGAGACACATACATGAGTAGATGGTAAACCTATTCAATAGAGCTGTTTAAAGTTAGAAGGTTTAACTTTTGTTATCTCTTTCATGAAGTTTCTTTTACTAAGTAGCTCAAGTGCTCAACTTGCTTTGCAACTGTGATGCCTAAAGCATTAATCTATTGGCAAAAGTTGTTCAAAACAAACTTCCACGGACGGAAAAGTTGTGTTAATAGAAAATACTTGTTCTGTTGGCTGAAACGAGTAACAGATGTAGCGCATGAGTCTGACTTGGTAATTTGCAACGTTTAGAAGGTTTTTAATTGATTCAAGGGATACTTCAAGCACAGCCCCTAGGCTTAGTGGTTGATAGAGCACCTGTCTTGTAAACTGAAGGTCTGTACTGTTTGATCTTGTATGGGGGCGAACATTTATTTTGGTTATAGAAAGAGGGGATACTCCAAGATCAGTTTCGGCATGTACTGAACCACCTTAGGTTTTAATTAAATAATATATGTTCTTCTACCCAACCCAAGAAAATTAAGAACCAATTTTTTAAGTATCTACACCCAGGTCATACCCTGTGAGACGTTGATGCAACACAACAACTACACGTCATACTTAAAAGAAGTTGAGGTATGCTATTTGAATCCTCACTAACCATGTTTTCCCGTTTAAATTCATTTCTTGCCAACATTATACAAAATGAAAGTACATATAAAATTACTAGAGGTTCTCTATATTTTATACTGACATAAAAATATCTAGTAGGGTTAAAAGACTCTTAGAAGGCATAGAACCTAAAACAAATGTACATTATAGCTCCAAAGGTTTAGTTCAACTGGCAAAGGTTGAGGGACTTGTGACTTAAGTCACAGGTTTGAGCCCTACGCCATGCGAACTAAACCCGATATTTAAGTGAAGAAGGATACCAGAACTATTACCTTTGAGTTCAAGCCTGCGATTGATCCTAATAGTTGGCCCCAGCTGAACTTTTCTGGTCATAAGAAAAAAGCATGACTAGAGCATATTCACAACTATCTTTCTCTCTTCCATTGTGCCATATCTTTCGCTAAGACTGCATAGATTCCAAGGAATTTTACGTCTTTTGAGACAACTTCCTTCCATTGATTTTTGGTCTATATCATCCGCTTTTTACACCTCCACTCATCATTGTTTCACATATACTGACCGGTGCATCTGGATGTCATGCAGGACATGACTGAAACCATCTCAAGCGATATTCTCTGATTTTATTCTCAATGTCTGCTACTTGCACCTTTTGGTGAATATGGTCAACTTTGATCTTATCTAGTCTTGTATGGATATATCCACATTTCTATGAAACTCATCCTGGGGATGTTTAAGACTTTAACGACTCAATCTTCACTCTCATGTGGTATTTCTGGTCTCGTAACTGTTCTATATAACTTACCTTTCATTTGGGTAGGCGTACTTCTTTCACATAACACCTCAATAGCACTTCTTCATTTCAATCATCTGATTATGATTTGATGTGTAACATCTTCATCTGCCATTCTATTCTCCTGGAACGACCAAGATATCTCCATGTAATTCATCTATCATTCCAGTCTCCTGATATGAGCCTAGAAATCTCCAAGTGAATGATGCACCTGTGAAAAATAAAAATCTATTTAATACTGTGGAAAGGATCAAAATGATACCAAAAGGAGAATTAGGAAGGATAGTTATCTCTATCTATCTTTTTTCTACTTACTGAATACATAATTAGTTATTGAATTATGTGCTGCCTGAATGAGAGAAACTGCTCATATTTGCGATAGCAGAAATACTTCATTTCTTTTTCCTGAAAATTGTTCATTTACTCTTCGGTTTCTTATTGTCTAAACTTTGAGTTTTGTGGGTTTCTCTGATGCAGCAATTATATTCCTTGGGAGGGGGAAAGTTGCTGGTTGTGTTGTTAGTAGGTTCTTTGTATGAAAAAATCTATTTAAATTATTACACAGTGTAATATCTATATTAAATACTCATCAAAAGACAAAATCTCTATTATATAGTCATATCTTTTAGAAATCACATTGATTTTCTTTTGATCTTATTTGTGTCTGCGTTAAACTGTGCCAGGTTTTTGACCTTTCAACTGTGAAGCCTGATGAGTTCGTTCAATATGGACTGAGTTGCCTGGAGAAGTTTGCTGCTCTTGGTGACACCTGTGCGAAAGAGACTCGTGAAAAGATAAGGGTCGTGGTATGCATACGATGCAACATAATTGCCCCTTTTTTCTTCTTAAACAGTACATATTCTCCCAGTGCATTCTTATCAAGGAGTTACATGTTCAATTTTCTGGTTTTGCAGGCAGCAGGAGGTGATGGTACTGTTGGCTGGGTTCTTGGCTGCCTTGGTGAGCTTAAGAGACAGGATCGGGATCCAGTTCCACCGACTGGCATAATTCCACTTGGTACAGGAAATGACTTGTCCAGGAGTTTTGGTTGGGTAAGCTCATATTGGTATCTTTTTTCGGACTTGCTTAATCATCAGTACTTACTGTCTTCTTGTGACTAGTTTTTATAAATTTTTGGAGCTTCACTTTTCAGGGTGGTTCATTTCCTTTTAACTGGAAGACAGCCACAAAAAGAATTCTTGACAGGGTTGCCAATGGTCCTATCTGCCATCTAGATAGGTGAATATTTTATTTTATAGGTAGTTCTTGATAAAACATTTTTTATTTCCATGTTAATCTCCTAAAACCATAAACACAATGTGCTATTTGCTTTTTGAAGTTTATATAACAACTATGCCTCGATCCTGTTCAACTATATCAATCTTCACTGACCAATAGGTGACAATTACTCCGTTTAAACTCGTCTCAAATCAATATTATATAAATAAAAATAAACATGAAAAGTACTAGAAGTTCTTAATATTTTCTAGAGACATATAAATCTCTGAAGGGAACAACTCCTAGAAAAGCATAGAGCGTAAAGTAAAAATGCTAGCATGACAAAAAACATGATCCCAACTATTAGGTATTTGCTATATAGATCTATCTTTCACTGTGTGCTGTCTTTTGCTACACTTGCATGAATTCTTAGAAATTATAGATCCCTTAAGACAACTTTTTCTCGAGTGATTTTAGATCTACCTAGTCTTTTTCACCTTTACTCATAATGGTTTCATATCTATGGAGGGGTGTATATGGTGGTCGATGCAGGACATGACCATACCATCTCAAGCAGTATTTTCTCATTTTATTCTCTGTGTGCTACTTGAAGCTCTTAAAAATATGGCCATTTATAATCTTTTCTAGTATTTTATGCACATGTGTCTTATTATTCGCATCTCTTCCCATCTTGTATATGTGTTGGATTTTAGTGACCTAATTTTTACTCTCATGTAACATAGCTGATTTTATAACTTCCACTAGAACTTACTTATCTATTTGGTAGGCGTTCTTCTGTACGTAACATTCAGTAGCACTTCTCCATTTCACCATCTGATTTTGATTCTATATGTAGCATCTTCATTATTTCATTCTCTTGGAACAACGTTCCTAGATATTTAATTGTTTACATTTAGGAACCGCAATCCCGTCTAATCTCACCTCAATTTCACTTCTCTTATGTTGACTAAACTTGCGGTGCATATTTTCAATCTTTTTTCTACTTGCCTATAACATTACTCTCTAGAAGGCTCAACTGGCACTGCGTATATTCAATTTTGTTTCTACTTATCCTAAAACACTTATGGGTCATTTGGTAGAGTATATTAACAAAAATAATGCTTGCATTAGTTATGTATTAGTAATACCTTGTTTGGTTCAATTTTTTATGCCATGTATACATTAGTTATACAAGACTCAATTACCCCTTAAAAGTACTTTTACATTTTTCCCACCATAGTTGTGGAGGATGCTTTTGTAGATAAACATTTTATACAATACATACTCTTTTTGATGCATCAACCAAACAATGCATAAAAAATATTCTATGTATTACTAATGCAAGCGTAATTAATACAAGTATTAGCTGTATTTTTTTTTGAAACTGGTAACATTGTATTTCACATAGTACTTAGGTAGTACTGAAAAACCATATTTACAAAAGCAGAAAGGAAGTATAATCTATCCAAGAAAAACTGAACCAAATCTAAATGGATCCTAAAACATCTATGATTGACTCAGTTTCATTGGAGTAGACATTTGTACACCAAAAGCAGAACACCAAAATACACTTAAGCTTAACTTCCTGTAGGTTGTTGTTCCTATTCTCAAAACATCTCTCGTTTCTCTCCCTCCATATAGTCCACCAAATACTAGCAGGGATCATCCGCCATCTTTCTCTGTTTGTAGCCCCAACTCCAGCCATCTCCCAACCGAATAGAGTCTCATCAATCTTGCTAGGCATACACCAAGATATGCCTCTGAGATTAAGGAAAATCTGCCACAGCTGCCCAGTAAAGTTGCAATGTAAGAAGAGATGTCTCACCGTCTCATTAGCTGTATTACTAATGCAAGTATTACAAACACACTCTATTGTGCATTATTTTTATACACTCTATCAAATGACCCCTTAATTTTGTAGAAGGCTTCTCCATAATTCAAGCTTTAGGTTGACACCTTTGCTAGTTTTGTCAATTAGCATAATGTTGTCAACAAATGGCATACACCATGAAACCTCATCATGTATTTTGTTAATTAACTCATCCATCACAAGGGGGCAAACAAGTAGCTCAGTGTCGATCCCTGGTGTAAACCCATGGTTATGAAAATACCCTTTGTATCTTTTACTATTTCCCACACGTCATTGATGCCTTCACACGCCCTATATATTTCACTATATGTGAAATACAAATTCCTTTTTTCTCAATAACTCACCAAAGGACCTTTCTTGTTATTCTTATCATATATTTTTTCTAGGTCAATGAACATCTGGAATCAGTAGCAGAATTTGCTTTCAGAAGTTCATTTTCTTTTTTTTGATAAAGGTAATTTGTATTATCAACAGAGGGATACTCCAGGAGTAATCCAGTAATACTTACAAAACAAAGATCACAGAAGTGTAAAAACTAGCCTTCTATAATCTTATAAGTTATCTAAAATGCTAGGAATATCTTCTTCTTCTTGAGGATATTCATGTTTACACCAGAAATAGAAAAGAACCAAGCAATTCATCTTCATTTTCTCAAAAGAGCAATTCTTGTTTTCAAAACACCTTTATATTGTTTAAATTTCAACTTCTATGCAAAAACATATCCAGTGCAATCCCACATGTGGGATCTTGGTAGGGTATAATGTACAAAGACTTTACCCCTACCTTGTGGAGGTAGAGTTTGTTTCCGAAAGACCCTCGTCTCAAGTAACACATACCAAAACAGTTTGGAAAGTAAAATACAAAAGTACAAAAGACACAACAAATAATAGGGACAAAATTACATAACATTCAAAAAAAAGAATAGTAACAACAAAAATAATGCGATAGCCGAAGCATAAGAAACAACATGTAGTAACAGAAATCAAAGGACAAGAAATTATTAGAATAGTGTTAATACCGAAGCATAAGAAATAACATGTAGTAACAGAAAAAACTACTAGAATAGTGTTAATACTAACGGTATGAAAGGAGAAACTGGTACAATGCACCAAACTACCACCAAGTCTATCCAGCAGGAAAGCGAGATGATGCTCAATTACCTACTAGCCTTCTACCTAATACGCAACTTCCATATCCTTTTCTTTAAGGTCATGTCCTGATAGGCTGAAGATTCACCATGTCCGTTCTAATCATCTCTGTCCAAGACTTCTTTGGACTCCCTCTACCTCTCCTTAAACCCATTATAACCAACCTCTCCAACTATCTCATTGGGACTTCTGCACATCTTCTCTTCGCCTGTTCGAACTATCTTAACCCTTGCTTTCCTTATCTTGTCCACAACAGAGGCCACCCCCACCTTGCTCTGAATATCTTCATTTCTTATTTATCTTTCCTAGTGTGTCCACACATCCACCTCAACATCCCCATTTCACAACTTCCTTCTTCTGAATATGAGAGTTCTTAATTGTCTAACACTTTGCCCTATACAAATTAATCGGCCTAGCCACCACTTTGTATTAAGATTTGGTGGTACATTTTTATCACACAAGACTCCGGAGGCGAGCCTCCATTTCGTCCACTCGGCATCGATATGATGTGTGCTGTCATCGTTGAGCTTCCCATTTCCTTGAGTTAAATACCCAAGATACTTGAAACTTCGTCTCTTGGGGATGATTTTGTATCTTGCCTCGTGTCCATGCAAACCTCACGAGTTACATCACTGGACTTGCACTACAAGTATTCAGTTTAGTCCTGCTCAACCTTTAGACTCCAGGTCTGTCTCCAAACTTCCAGCCTAGCGTTAATTTTAATTGCGAGTCTTGTCAATCAGTATTATTTTCATCTACAAATAACATACACCATGACACCTCATTTTAGATATGATGCATCACTAAGGCAAATAGAAACAGACTAAAAGTTGTTTCCCGGTGCAATATTCCAAACCTAGTGTCTTAGCTGGAAACATTAGTAAGGCTCGTATTTCTTTGTAATAATGGTGGAAAGTGTTTATTTATTGTTTTTGTCTATCAATTGTAAAATCAATGTGTCATTTAATAAATTGGTAAAAAGACATGATTTAACATCGATTTCATGCGGTTACAGAAGTGTTTACTTTAGGATGAAAATGAGACTTAGTTGTCATTTTTTCCTTGTCTTTTCCCTGAATTATTTGAGCCTCATTTATGCTCTTAGCAACTTTTTCAATTAGCAGCTTTCCTTTGCAGTTGGAATCTTGTAATATCAATGCCAGCTGGGGAAGCTCTGGAGACGCCTTATTCTTTAAAAACTTCAGACTCTGCATCTCTTGATCAGGTAATTGATGTACCTATTGTGTTGAAACTCATACTGGTATCGCGAATCGACATGTATTGGTCCTAATTGTCATTATCGCCCTTAATATAGTAATCTGAAATCAAACTTTTTCCATTAGTCTCTGGTCAGTTCTCCACTTCTTGTTTTCTTCATAAAGGTTATCACGTTCAGTCAGAAGTATATTTGAACTTGTCTTTTTGATTTTTTCTCCTTTTTTTATTATACTTGGATGGGTGACTTATTTGGATTTGTAACTTTTTTTTTTAAAAAAAAAACAAAATCTCCTTCTGTCCACGTGTAGTACATCCAGTTAGTGATTACTTAATCCCAGTGCTCCCACCAACCACATGGTGTCCAAAAGCCTCCACCCAGACTTTCCTGGCTCCTAGAAGTACTTGTAGCTCGTTACCCTTTGTTGTTGATCTCTAGTTTGAGCAGCACATTTGTTTTAGTACTTTGCTTAAGTTTTATTCCATTCAACTAATCTCAACTTATAATTGGCCAACTAGCATGCAGCTGCTGCCTATTAAATCCAATGACCTTCTCGCCAGCTAGAAAGGTGATACTGAAAGACCTACAATCTGATGCATGTGTTTATTGAGCCATAGAAATCACTTTCTCTGCTATTTTCCAGTATGCTAGATCACTTTCTAGAAGCTAGGTGTTTTCATGGTCCGGTATTAAAAATATTGGTTCGGTTACTTTGGTTTTTCAAAATACTACTACCATTACTATACCAAATTAATTCAGTTGGTTCGGTATTTTTAAGTTCGATTTTGGTAAAGTGCGGTACGGTACGGTAAGTCGGTAATCATAGTTTGTTCAACTTCAACTTACGTATAATGAGAATTATGACTTCGATTTTTCATGAAATATCTCAATTATATCATATTAGTACCTTACACATAGAGAAATATTCAAGGAAAGCTAAAGCAATTCCCTTCATTAATTAATTATCACAAACAAGACATTTCAATCAAGACAAATAATTGTCTTAAAATTTACGTAGTGTAATAAATAAGAATAAAATGTATACAACTCTAACAAAAAAAGAAATGAGAAAATACAAAGATAGTAAATGTAGCCAAGGGTGTGACATAGTGGTCAAACTTGGTTGAGAATCCTGAGGTCTCAGGTTCAAAACTCAATGGAGACAAAAAACACTAGGTGATTCTTCCCACTTGTCTTAGCCTTGGTGGATAGAGTTACCTGGTACCTGGTGTCGGTAGGAGGTGATAGGTATCCCGTGGAATTAGTCGAGGTGCGCGAAAGCTGGTCCGAACATCATGGTCATAAAAAAAAGGATAGAAAATAGAAACACCATTATTAAGTTGGATGTCTGTAACAAATACTGCGACAATATCAAGATGAAATAAAATGAGATTTGATTTGCACTTGTACTATTTTATTTTTTTATTTTTTTATAAGTATTTGTTCTTTCTAATCAAATAATAATTATATTATAAGTCTTTAATATTCTCTAATCAATTAAATTTTAGTTTATATGAGATTTTGAAAGGTGGGATCTTTTACTTAGTACGGGGGAGATGTAAGTATTGAGACATGCCCCATGGATCTTTGATCTTTTAATTTACACTTCTACAAAATAGCATATTAACAAAAAAAATTACAGGAAGTACCTTAAAAGTTAAAGAAAATTAAACAATTCATTAAAAACAAAGTATCTAGGATATTTTGACAAGTATAACAACACAATAATGTAAAGTTATCAATAGATACAAAATTAATTTACTTCTTAACTTCTAAACATTGAAATATCATAATTTCTTAACAACAAGAACATACCTAGTGAAATCTGGTACTCATTCATGAATAGATACAAAATTGCTTTCAAATAGCAAAAAATATAAGTATGATATTTGAGACATAGAAATTAGATATGAAAATCAATAAAAATGAGGGATATGAAATTTAAGTTGTCTAGCTATTTTCGAAAGGATGTTCAAATGATATTCATCCTCAACATGTTCTCAATTAGTAAATATGCAATACTATGACTCGTTATTTGAGTTATTCTCAATCTTCATAATTCTATAAATGAATTGAACATTATTATTCATTTGTTAAAGAATTTGAGGGTTAACAATGTTAATTAGGGAATTTGACACATGATTTTGTTATGAACTGCAAGCACCGAGTGTTGAGTGTTAGATGTGTTTAGTGCGCACGGTCAGGCGTCTGGGGCATAAGTTACAAAATTAAGCCACACAAATGAGTTTCCAGGGTTCTACAAGTGCAGGGGCAAGCCTTGGGCGAGTCCCAAAAACCTTTTAAAACAGAAGCTTATATTTAGATTAATTTTTTTTTTCTATATCAATATATTATAATATTAATTGTATAACAACAACATATATAGTGTAACTTAACAAGTGGGGTCTAGGGAGGGTGTTGTGTACTAACCCTTACCCCTTACCTTGTGAAGATAGAAAGTTTGTTTTTGATAGACATCAGAAAAAGTATCAAAAAACATGTAAAACAAATACAAAATCGAAGAAACCGTGCTGAAAACAATTAAGAAGAGAACAAGTGCCAGCAACAAATAATATGATAATTGAAGCAAATAAGACATGTAATACTAAATAAAAAAAGTAAGATAGTAGGGAAGTATAAGAATATTGATAAGGGAACTAGACAATGCTCAACCACCTACTAACCCTCTACCTAATCCTTGAACTCCATGTCTTCTTATATAGGGCCATGTCCTCGGTGACTTGTTCAAGTACCAGTCTTGTCTAATCACCCCTCCCCAAGACTTCTTCACCTACATCTACCTCTTTTATACCCACTAAAACCAACCTCTCATTAGGACATCAATGCATATTCTCTTTACATGCTCGAACCATCTCAACCTTGCCTCTCTTATATTGTCCACCACATGGGCCGCTCACACCTTGTCCGAGTGACTTCGTTCTTGATCTTATCTATCTTAGCATGCCACACATTCATCTGCAATTTGTCCTAGACAATTTGGAGTTCAAGGAAATCTCACTGTTATAAATTTGTTAATATATAGTAATGCTTCTCCATGTGGAAGTCATTTATTGATATTTTATAGGGTCCTAAGGAAATCAATATGCTGTAGATTTGTTAATAGATACTTATGTTCTCTTGATGAAAATCATTCATCGTTCATTCAGTGGTACTTTGTAGGTCCTAGAAAATTAGCTAAGCTTCGAAAGGTGCTTTAATACAGATACTTATTTTGGGAATTTAGCGTCTAGCATCACTTGCAAGGAGTTCATTCTAAATGTAATATTACAGCAATTCCTATATACTCTTGCTTATGTGAGTATTGTTTTGCTTATGTGAGTATTGTCTTGTCAGCTTATGTAGGGAGTGTTTGCAAGTTGCAAGCTATGGTATGTTTGTTGATTTCATTCCTTGTTTAATTGAATGGATATGCCAAAAGTTCATTTTGTCCATCAACTGTCTTTAAGGATAAACTTCTTCTGCCTTTTCAATTATTAACTATAAATTGAGTCATAATGAACACTTAAAATTTTTCTAGCAATGTTTATTGATTCATCAATGACATTGGTTGTGCAGGAACTGGAAATTGATGGGGAATTACCAGAGAAGTCGTTCTATTATCAAGGAGTATTTTACAATTACTTTAGCATAGGTGTGCAACAGTAACTAAAGCATCAATACTTCCCATGTCATGATTTATTAGTTCATATACGTTTATTGTTGCTATCTTGGCAAGGCATATGACTGGTCTACATCAAATCTTAATGCTTACTCTGATACTACTATTCTTAGTTGATAGTGCTTCTACTAATGCATATATTCTCACTACCAACGCTTGTTCTTCAGTGTCGGTATTTGGAGTTACTACTAACAGAAAATTAGTTTCTTTCACCACCATTATACCACCACTTTTGATAATTATGAGAGCAGTAGTTGTTTTTGGAGTTATAAAACTATAATTACTGCTATTACTGAATTGATAGGGAGAGATGCTATTTTGGTATCTAAGAAGTATTTTCTTCTTCGTTAATTTCTTGCACAATTTAACATAAACAGAAAACCGTTTTTTGCAAAATCTGCTTACTTCCTGAGCTCCTAGAGTCTTTTTATGGAAGTAAATCATTACACCCTCTGTCCTTTAGTTCTTTTAGTTTCTTTTTTTTTGTTGTTGTCTTGTTGATAGTGATGGTGTTTGAGCCAGGTTGCGTGTACTCAACTGATCCAACTAAACCTATTACCATCCACCTGGACAGAGTTATCTTTTGCCACTCTTTAATTTTAAGAATATCTGGTAGTGTTGTCACATTTCAAAAAATGGCTGACCATTTTTGTTTCCATTTGTGAAATCTTCTACTCCCTTTGTCTCAATTTAATGGCACCATTTCCATTTTTATCCATTCGAAATTGATCTTCACCTTTCTATATTTAAATTTTGCTAATATTTATATTGACCTTATTGAGATGCTCTGCCAAGAGTTGGCATGAATTGTTTTGGACCCAATTAGAAGGTTGCTTTTGGTATTTTATGCATACTTAGCTTCTGTGACAAAAGTTATCAGTTCTTTCTTGAACTCCTTATCTTGTGAAATTATGCCAAATAAACTGGAAGGAGGGGGGGGGGGAATAATATTTTAACCACTAAATAAAGAAACAACTTTGGTGTCTAACACCAACTTACCCTGACTCAAGAAGAAAAGGCATTCTTTAGACAAGTAAACAAAATCATAAGTAGCATTAAAGAAAATTGCCTATTTGTTCACTTGACAACATTTACTTTTATTTATGGTCAACAATGCATGATGAACAAGCAGCTGTGACAGTCTGTCTATACCATAACTATTGCAGGAATGGATGCGCAAGTTGCCTATGGTTTTCACCATCTACGGAATGAAAAGCCATACCTTGCTCAAGGTCCTCTATCAAATAAGGTTGATGCTCTTGCTCTTGATCATAAACTTGTTTGCATATTTTAGTTTTAATTTTATGAAGTTGCTTGATCTTTTATTTTCCTAAATCAACTTGATAAAAGCATATACTTGTCAAAATGAAAAAAAAAAGGCTGTACCAGCAACACCTCCAGAAAGGAAAGGCATATAGAAAATTTGATAAAAACTTGTCTGAAGTGAAGCATAGACAACTTTGAAGTGTATACTTGTCTTTTAGAGTTCTGTTACAAAGGCATAAACAACTTTGAAGTGTATAGTAATTGGTGTTTTTACTTCTCTCCAGTACATTATATTTGATTTCATGAAGTACAATGTTCTAGATTCTGACAAGAATGTTTTCTGCAGTTGATTTACTCAGGATATAGTTGCAAGCAAGGCTGGTTCTTTGCACCTTGTAGCAGTGATCCTGGTTTAAGGTTCGAACTTCCTCACCCAGTTATCCACTCAAATTCCGCATGCAACATCTGTTTATTTTTATTTGTTTTTTTCCTACATGCATAATCATACAATATGCTTACCTCACTTGTCTGGTTCATCAGAAAGGCCCTGCTTTGTCACTTTTCTAGCTGGGACTAATCCTTATCTTAGAAAGACATATTTTTCTTTGTACCTTGTTTAGCTGGCCTATCATAGCTTACATCTAACAACGAATGCAGGACATTGATATTGTTAGGCATGAAAGAAAGCAAATGTTGACAGGTTCAAGATCATTTTGTATTAGAGATCAATTATCACGGACCACAAATGTCGTTTTAGATTGGTTTAACATGTGTTTTTAAAATCTTTTCTTGAAGTACTACTTAAAACTAATGATTTTTTGGTCAAAATCACGCACAAGAAACCACTTCCATTTACTTTCTAACAACTCAATAACATGTAGCTTGTCTTGAAGATTTCCGTGTCTTAAATAAAATATATAGATACTGATTTTGAAATTTAATTTTCAGCTTCATCTGTTTGTTGTGGCATGACAATTATTCTTTTGGAAAATCATATGTATCAGTTGTCTGTCCAAAAAGATATACTTATTCGTGATGCAGTTTAAGTTTCCTGTACTTTTCTCCCTCCTTTTTTTTCCGAGTATATGCTTTTGCACCAGTCAATTTATTGAGTGCATGAATAAGTATGCGTTTTAGAAAATAGCTGGTGCAATAGAACCTCTTATTTGCCTTAAATAAATTATTGAGTATAAGGATGGGGTGAGCCCTAATAGATGGAATGGTTATATAGGATCCATAGAGCCGATTCTAACTAGTTGAGATTGAGGCATATTATTACTAGTAGTATCGTTTATGCATTTGTACTTCTTTTCTAATGTTCTATATTGGACATTCTACATCATTTTAAGGTGTTAGAAGTTCACATTTGTTGTGCTGCAAATTTGAAATTTCTTCATAAAAAATAGTTACAAATTTGAGAACGTTTGGTCAAATGAATGCACAAGTAATGATTTGGGCATAGTGAGTTCAACATTAATAGTATATCCTTCAAACCACCAGTAGTAGGAAATGCTTTAAAATGTATTTGGTATGTCAGTAAATCATGATGCAAACTCGCTGTATTCGAAATGAGAGAATCTGTGAGTATTTAGACTTATTACCTGTAGGCACGACTCATGAGTGCACAAGCAGTCCTGGAGTCCTCCTAGTCTTTATAGACTAGTTATATTTAGTGATGAAAAAGAACAAAGGAAGTTCCAAAAGTCTGGCATGCCCGGCAAACTTGCCGAAATATAAGGGAGTTGGAGCTGCTCTCATCCTGTAATACAAGTGGAAAAGAACTTGACATATGATACAATTTACATTATTCCCAGATTGGAACAACGTTGGTACATCAGGTGGCTTGAGAAATTTTGCTTGACACATCGAGATTTACACTAACCTTAGCGTCTCGTCTGGATTCTTGGATCTAATGCACAGGAAAGCTTCAAAGCATTTATTAATTGTATCGTCTGCTTATCCTTGCTGAAGCCTTGCAACCCAGTTTGAAGCCTCTAGAGAAGTGTTTCCCTTAGGATTCCAAATAGCAGGGAAGAAAGCTCCCTGGCTATAGACAGCTCATATTTCTCCATCTATCAGTCTCAGGGGTGCGAGTTTGCTTCTTGCACTTATTGATGTTGCATTTGCTGATGCAGACTGCTATTTATTTTACTTGCAGTTATTACTTGCTGAATGTGAATACTACTATAGCTATATCATTAGGTATGTCTTTGGAAATTTTTGAGTATCATGGACCATATGTGATGGATGCCCTCTTTCTCTTCTTTCGATATATCATGGCTTTTGATATGGTGTGTTTGACCTTCCAAACTTGTTTTGGAAACAATTGTACTTGCTTTTGGTGTCATGTAATTACTTCATTTAGAAAATATCTCTTTTTTTCTAATTACCAAGAAATCTGCCTGTGAATCGCCCTTTGGACCAATCACGGCCTTCTAAACTCGGTGGATAATGGCCACCATTTAGAAATATTTGTGAAAGATTTTTTGCCATTTTTTTAAAACTTTAGAGAATCTAATGGTTACTGAATCTAGTATACTGAAGCATATCTCTGATTCCTAAATGAATTTTTTTGATGCAGGGGATTAAATAACATTCTGCGCTTATATGTCAAGAAGGTCAATAGCGCGAAGTGGGAGCAAGTCCCTATACCTTCAAGGTTGATATTTGTCCTTTGGCGTCTATTAATCGGCGCAATATATTTTAAATAGTTCATAGCAAAATGCAGAATCGCTTGGATTACCTCAATATAATATTTGTACTCTTTTTCTGATTTGAGGAAAATATAGTCAATCATACTGAAAGAATGCTAGTTATAGTGCTCCTAATGAGTTGTAACATGTTTTGAAGTTTTATAGTTGTACCTTCCTTATGCTTGACCTCACATTCCTAATCCTTTCACATTGCAGTGTTCGGTCTATAGTGACTTTGAATCTTCCTAGTTATGGCAGTGGGAGGAATCCATGGGGGAATTTGAAGCCAGAGTACTTGGAGAAGGTATTTTTTTTTTTTTGGTACGAGGCACATAGGATGGTAAATTTGATCCTAGTGATGCACTTCCATTTTGCATTTGTCCGTTTACTCCTAGTATTATGTCTGTAGAGGGCTGTAAGAACCTTAATGGAGTTGAATGATGCCCCTGGTAGACAAATAGACTTGTTTGGGCAGTTGAGATCATGATTAAGCAGAACACTTAGAAGATCTTTATATTGGAATGTGAACTTGATGATAACTTTCTTCTTTAAGAAATATTTTTAAGTTAATTTGTACTCTTTGCATCTTCTTGATGCCGGTAATGAAACAACTTACTTCATCAAAAAAAAAAAAGAAATATTTTTAAGTTAAGTCATCACTTTACCAATGTCAATCTGGATGTTTGTTGAAATCTTTTGGAAATTTAAGTAGAACGAGTTGATGGTTCCTTTCATTTTATCAAGCGCTTTATTTTGAGTCCAGCTTCTGCTTCAAGTACTGAATATGGTATAATTTCATGTTAATTGAAAAAAAAAGAGTGAATCAATTTAGCAACTGTAAAACGAGATGAATTTGGCATTATTTCTATGCTATTATAAAAATCTTTAGAGCACAGTTAGAGACGGAATCCCCAAGTGCCAAATTGTCCAATGTTTTGTTGTTTCTGATCTTCTATTACACTGAACAAACTGCATATCAGTGGCCTGGGCACTGCAGATTCTCTATCATAAACTTCAGGAAATAAATCAGAAAGCTGTATTTTGGGGTGATGAAAGGGTTTCCCATAATATTGTGATCCTACTGAATAGTCGGATTGATCAGTTGCCAATTTTCACAAATGTTGATGGAAGCCAGTGTATTATCTGCTGTAGTATCCTGTTAAACAATAATATTGATTTCTTTTCTCTTGCTTTTGAAATTTCAGAAAGGTTTTGTTGAAGCCCACGCAGATGATGGATATGTTGAAATATTTGGCCTGAAACATGGATGGCATGCTTCTATGGTTATGGTTGAACTCATTTCTGCCAAACATATTGCCCAGGTATTTTACTCACTTACTTACTAGAACCTGTTCTCTATATCATATGGATTCATCACATGCATTACTTCACAGTTCCCTGTAGATTGCTGAATGAAATCCGGAGAGTGCTATAATTTTTCATCTCTTCTTGGTTACTTTTCCTCTTTTTAGAAAAAATAATAATTCAAGAACCTCCATTGATCATTGATGTGCAAAAAGTTACAAACTGAGTTTGGCATCCCTAACTTTTATACACGATCAGTGAGATGAGACTAATTATATTTGCACCAACCTATCCAAACCAAAAGAGGCTTTGGCTCATTTGTTCAGGGGGATAATAGATGATGTTGCTAGGCATATTTTGTTAGTTTCTGAATGATGGAAAGTTTCATCTGTCCATGGTAACCAACTCTTTGATCTGCATAGGGAATTCAGAAAAGGAATCTAACACTTGCATCGACTCTACTCTGCATTGGTAATTGAAGCTAAATTGCCAGCAGGTTTATTTGTTTCTATGAAGCAGTGGCTTATAGGAGGGAATCCATGATCTTCCATCCATGTTGGCACATTTAGCAATTAGTATGGAGTCTGTTTCTCCACAAACATGGTTGGTGCGCCACTGTTGACTCACCATTTGATGCCTAAGAGTAATTCAACAGCTTTAGCCATGTTGCTGGTGACTTGTCCCAGGGCAATAGAGTATGCAAAAATGGTGCTGCCAAGACTATCTCTTATAATCCGTCCTCATGCAACCCCCATCAGTAGTTAGCTTGATTCCAGTCTCCTTAGGTCTGATCCATTTGACTTCTGCGATTGTTCTTTGGTGTATGTCTGCATCACATGCTTGACATATGGACTCCCAAGTGTCTCCAACTCTGGCTAATCCAAACTGAGTCTTGACTACCTGCATATGTTAAAGAAAATGTTAGTAGCCGATCATCAAATTTGCTATTACACTTAGACCTCCAGACTGCCCAGCAAATAAAAATGGGATGTATCCTAGCAATGCATGCCAGGAAAGGGTTGGGGGTCTTATGATCCACCCGTTAAGGAGGGCCACTTTAAGACTTGAATTGCTCAAGTTAATTCCTAGGGGACCACCCTGGCATTATATGTGGTCTGCAATCTCAAGTTCCTCCCAAATGTTGGTGACACTGCAGCAGTTGCATTTGGGGATCATAATGATACCAAATCTAGCTCCTCTTTGGTCAGTAGCTGTCTATTATGAAGGGCCCTCAAGTGATAAAATACATCTTAGGAAATATGCTTTTGTACCAGAACTTGTTATCAACATGATTAGGAGCTCACTTCTGTCTCAGAGTTCAGATAATATCAAGCTGAACCAATAGAAAACTGCCTGTGGAGGTTGGCATCCATATGGCCCTGTCATCCTTTGATATATTCAGGGAGATTTGAAGCTCCCTGATCTTGTTTGTTGTGTCAATAGGGAGTTGAGTGAGCAGAACCCTGCTGTTGCACCATCCTTCTGGACCTCTTTCATCTTAGTGTTCCCTAGGTTAACGCCAAGGGGAACCATCTGGTGAAGAGGTCCAATGCTAGACCATATATCATACCAAAAGGATGTTGGCGTCAGTAGTCTTTTATATCACTCATTTTTTTGATAAACAATTAGAAATTTATATCACTCAAATTTCCAGCTATGAGAATGAATGATCTGCTTTTACATCAAGATAGGATGGATATTAGTGAGGTATTTGGCTTTCATGAACTCACTCCAAAGTGAGTTGGTAGTTCACAAAATCCACTATTGCTTAGTGTTGAAGGCTTGGCATGTATCAAACGATCTCCTGAAATTGATGTCCCCTTCTTTGTAGGGGTAACAAAGTGTTTGCCAAGCCACACAATGGTGCTTAATCCATCTATTTAGACCTGACCAAAAAACCTTGCAATATAGGTTTCAATTAAGTCTATGGTTCTTTTGGGGGGTGTCACAAACAGAGGACATGAATAACACCCCACCCATTCCCCACCTCCCCGCTCTCCCACACACACATTTGCTAAGAGAATGCCATGGCTCATATTCATGTTTCCATTAGTTCATTTGTTTGACATTGTCACTGAAAGCTGGTCCAAGTTGTTTGAATTACAAAATATCTGTTCTATTTTATAGGCTTCAGCAATGAGGTTTGAATTACGAGGCGGCGAATGGAAAGAAGCCTATATGCAGGTGGATGGTGAACCATGGAAACAACCTATGAACAAGGAATTTTCAACCTTTGTGGAAATCAAGAAAGTACCCTTTCAGTCTGCTATGGTCCATGGAGAGTAAATATATATATGCAAATTGTATTTTACATATTTTTTTTCTGTTCTAGATAGTTTCTTTTTCCTTTCCGTAAATTTGTGTAAAGTCATTCTTTCTAGCTCCCAAGATCAGGAAAAACTGAATCAATTCTGGGCTATGTAATTTAAGAGATAATTTGCCAAACATGTCAACATTGTAAATTTATTCATGATTTGGTTATGTAAAGAGATTAGTCTAGAATTGGCACAGCTCTATAGGTAAAATGTATGATTTATTTGAGTGTCGAGTTGTTGCCCAAATTTGTTTGACACTGAAGCACAATTATTGTTATTCTAGTCTTGGGTTGTCATTGTTTGTCTTCTCAATAGATTTGTATGTCATAAAACTGAGAAATAAAATTTGAAAAAACTTTATGAGAATTTCGTAATGAGTTGGGGAGCAATATGTATAGTCCATTCAATTTTTAAGATATATTTTCACATTTATGAGCTAACTTTTATTAATTATGCTACTTTTTTTTTTTTTTTTTTAAGTATTAGCCTATGGATTTTGTGTCTTGGCCATTCAAAAATTATATAAAAAAAAACTTTATGAGCACCTCTATAATGAGTTGAGGAGCATTGTGTATAGTCCTGCCATTTTAAGGCACATTTTTGTATTTATAAGTCGATTTTTAAAAATTATATGACTTTTCAAGTTTTTCGTGTGTATTAGCCCATGAATTTGACGACTTTGTCAACCGAAAGTGAAATCCAAAAAAACTTTCGTGGACATAATAATCTCGGGGGGGGCGGGGGGCGGAGCATTACATATAGTTCTATCATTATTTTAAGACATATTTTTGCATTTACCAGTTAACTTTTAGAAATTACGCGACTTTCTTGATTTTTCGTGTGTATTAACCCATGAATTTGGTGTCTTGGGACACCCAAAAATGAAATTTTAAAAAACTTTAGGAGGACTTCTGGAATGAGTTAGGGGAACATTACGTATAGTCCCACCATTTTAAGGTATATTTTTTCATTTACGAGCCAACTTTTAGAAATTGCGCAGCTTTCTAAGTTTTTCATGTGTATTAGCCCATGGATTTGACGCATTTGACACTTGAAAATAAAATCCAAAAAAACTTTACGTAGACCTCCGTAATGAGTTGGGGGATCATTACGTATAGTTCTGTTATTATTTAAAGACATATTTTTGCATTTACGAGCTAACTTTTGGAATTACACAACTTTCTTAGTTTTTTCGTATGTATTAGCCTATGGATTTGGCGCCTCGGAGGAACCGAAAATAAAATCTGAAGAAACTTTATGAGGACCTCCTTAAAGAGTTGATGGAGCATTACATATAGTCCCTTCATTTTTTAAGACACATTTCACAACATATGAGTCAACTTTTAGAAATAATATGACTTTCTTGATTTTTCGAGTGCATTACATATAGTTCTATCATTATTTTAAGACATTTTTGCATTTACCAGCTAACTTTTAGAAACTACGCGAGTTTCTTGATTTTTTCGTGTGTATTAACCCATGAATTTGGTGTCTTGTGGCACCCAAAAATGAAATTTGAAAAAACTTTAGGAGGACTTCTGGAATGAGTTAGGGGAACATTACGTATAGTCCCACCATTTTAAGGTATATTTTTGCATTTACGAGCTAACTTTTAGAAATTGCGTAGCTTTCTAAGTTTTTCATGTGTATTAGCTCATGGATTTGACGCATTTGACACTTGAAAATGAAATCCAAAAAAACTTTACGTAGACCTTTGTAATGAGTTGAGGGATCATTACGTATAGTTCTGTTATTATTTTAAGACATATTTTGCATTTACGAGCTAACTTTCGGAATTACGCGACTTTCTTAGTTTTTTCGTATGTATTAGCCTATTGATTTGGCGTCTTGGAGGACCCAAAAATAAAATCTGAAAAACTTTATGAGGACCTCCATAATGAGTTGAGGGAGCATTAAATATAGTCCCGTCATTTTTTTAATATACATTTCACAATATATGAGTCAACTTTTAGAAATAACGTGACTTTCTTAATTTTTTGAGTGCATTACATATATTTTTATCATTACTTTAAGGCATATTTTTACATTTACCAGCTAACTTTTAGAAACTACACGACTTTCTTGATTTTTCATGTGTATTAACCCATAAATTTGGTGTCTTGGGCACCCAAAAATGAAATTTGAAAATTTTTTAGGAGGACCTCTCTAATGAGTTAGGGGAACATTACGTATAGTCCACCATTTTAATGTATATTTTTGCATTTACGAGCGAACTTTAGAAATTGCGCAGCTTTCTAAGTTTTTCATGTGTATTAGCCCATGGATTTGACGCATTTGATACTTGAAAATGAAATTCAAATTTTTTTTACGTAGACCTCCATAATGAGGGATCATTACGTATATTTCTGTCATTATTTTAAGATATATTTTTGCATTTACGAGCTAGCTTTCGAAATTACGAGACTTTCTTAGTTTTTCGTACGTATTAGCCTATGGATTTGGCGCCTTGGAGGACCCGAAAATAAGCTCTGAAAAACTTTATGAGGACCACCATAATGAGTTGAGGGAGCATTACATATAGTCCCGTCATTTTTTTAAGACAAATTTCACAATATATGAGTCAACTTTTAGAAATAACGTGACTTTCTTGATTTTTCGAAGGCATTATATATAGTTCTACCATTATTTTAAGGCATATTTTTGCATTTACCAGCTAACTTTTAGAAATTACGCGACTTTCTTGATTTTTCGTGTGTATTAACCCATGAATTTGGTGTCTTGGGACACCCAAAAATGAAATTTGAAAAAACTTTAGGAGGACCTCTGTAATGAGTTAGGGGAACATTACGTATAGGCCCACTATTTTAATGTATATTTTTGCATTTACGAGCCAATTTTTAGAAATTGCGCAACTTTCTAAGTTTTTCATGTATATTAGCCCATGGATTGGACGCATTTGACACTTGAAAATGAAATCCAAAAAAACTTTACGTAGATCTCCGTAATGAGTTGAGGGATCATTACGTATAGTTCTATCATTATTTTAAGACATATTTTGCATTTACGAGCTAACTTTCGAAATTACGCGACTTTCTTAGTTTTTTCGTATGTTTAGCTTATTGATTTGGCGTCTTGGAGGACCCAAAAATAAAATCTGAAAAAACTTTATGAGGACCCCATAATGAGTTGAGGGAGCATTAAATATAGTCCCGTCATTTTTTTAAGATACATTTCACAATATATGAGTTAACTTTTAGAAATAACGTGACTTTCTTAATTTTTCGAGTGCATTACATATATTTCTATCATTATTTTAAGGCATATTTTTGCATTTACCAGTTAACTTTTAGAAATTACGCGACTTTCTTGGTTTTTCGTGTGTATTAACCCATGAATTTGGTGTCTTGGGACACCCAAAAATGAAATTTTAAAAAACTTTAGGAGGACCTCTGGAATGAGTTAGGGGAACATCAGGGGCGGACCCACATGGTGTCCGCCGGGTGCTCGAGCACCCATTAACTTCGTTACGAAATATATATATATCTATGTAGAAATTGATAGGTATTTGTATAAAATTAACATAGAGCACCCAATGAATAAATGATATAGTTGGCCCAATGGTTCTTGGATGGGTAGTTAAAACTCTTTTAGTGTTGTTACCAAGATTCGAATCTCATTGTTAACATGTAATTTTTACATTTTCACTTCAGAGCACCCACAACTTTAAAATCCTAGATCCGCCACTGGGGAACATTACGTATAGTCCCACCATTTTAAGGTATATTTTTGCATTTACGAGTCAACTTTTAGAAATTGCGCAGCTTTCTAAGTTTTTCATGTGTATTAGCCCATGGATTTGACGCATTTGACACTTGAAAATGAAATCCAAAAAAACATTACGTAGACCTCCGTAATGAGTTGGGGGATCATTACATATAGTTCTGTTATTATTTAAAAACATATTTTTGCATTTACGAATTAACTTTTGGAATTATACAACTTTCTTAGTTTTTTCGTATGTATTAGCCTATGGATTTGGCGCCTTGAAGGACCCGAAATAAAATTTGAAAAAACTTTATGAGGACCTATTTAAAGAGTTGATAGAGCATTACATATAGTCCCTTCATTTTTTAAGACACATTTCACAACATATGAGTCAACTTTTAGAAATAATATGACTTTCTTGATTTTTCGAGTGCATTACATATAGTTCTACCATTGTTTTAAGACAAATTTTTGCATTTACCAGCTAACTTTTAGAAACTACGTGACTTTCTTTATTTTTCGTGTGTATTAACCCATGAATTTGGTGTCTTGGGGCACCCAAAAATGAAATTTGAAAAAACTTTAGGAGGACCTCTGGAATGAGTTAGGGGAACATTACGAATAGTTCCACCATTTTAATGTATATTTTTTCATTTACGAGCCAATTTTTAGAAATTGCGCAACTTTCTAAGTATTTCATATGTATTAGCCTATGAATTTGACGAATTTGACACTTGAAAATGAAATCCAATTTTTTTTTACGTAGATCTCCTTAATGAGTTGAGGGATCATTACATATAGTTCTGTCATTATTTTAAGACATATTTTTGCATTTACGAGCTAACTTTCGAAATTACGCGACTTTCTTAGTTTTTTCGTATGTATTAGCCTATGGGTTTGGCGCCTTGGAGGACCCGAAAATAAACTCTGAAAAAACTTTATGAGGACCACCATAATGAGTTGAGGGAGCAATACATATAGTCCCGTCATTTTTTTAAGACACATTTCACAGTATATAAGTCAATTTTTAGAAATAACGTGACTTTCTTGATTTTTCGAGTGTATTACATATAGTTCAACCATTATTTTAAGGCATTTTTTTGAATTTATCGGCTAACTTTTAGAAAATACACGACTTTTTTGGTTTTTCGTGTGTATTAACCCATTAATTTGGTCTCTCGGGACACCCAAAAATAAATTTGAAAAAACTTTAGGAGGACCTCTGGATTGAGTTAGGGGAACATTACGTATAGTCCCACCATTTTAATGTATATTTTTTAATAGACGAGCCAATTTTTAGAAATTGCGCAACTTTCTAAGTTTTTCATGTGTATTAGCCCACGAATTTGACGCATTTGACACTTGAAAATGAAATCCAAATTTTCTTTACGTAGATCTCCGTAATGAGTTGAGGGATCATTACATATAGTTCTGTCATTATTTTAAGACATATTTTTGCATTTACGAGCTAACTTTCGAAATTACGCGACTTTCTTAGTTTTTTCGTATGTATTAGCCTATTGATTTGGCGTCTTGGAGGACCCGAAAATAAACTCTGAAAAAACTTTATGAGGACCACCATAATGAGTTGAGGGAGCAATACATATAGTCCCGTCATTTTTTTAAGACACATTTCACAATATACGAATCAACTTTTAGAAATAACGTGACTTTCTTGATTTTTTGAATGCATTACATATTGTTCTACCATTATTTTAAGGCATATTTTTGTATATACCAGCTAACTTTTAGAAACTACGAGACTTTCTTGATTTTTCGTGTGTATTAACCCATGAATTTGGTGTCTTGGGGCACCCAAAAATGAAATTTGAAAAAACTTTAGGAGGACCTCTGGAATGAGTTAGGGGAACATTACGTATAGTCCCACCATTTTAATGTATATTTTTGCATTTACGAGCCAACTTTTAGAAATTGCGCAACTTTCTAAGTTTTTTATGTGTATTAGCCCATGAATTTGACGCATTTGACACTTGAAAATGAAATCCAATTTTTTTTTACGTAGATCTCCGTAATGAGTTGAGGGATCATTACATATAGTTCTGTCATTATTTTAAGACATATTTTTGCATTTACGAGCTAACTTTCGGAATTACGCGACTTTCTTAGTTTTTTCGTATGTATTAGCCTATGGGTTTGGGGCCTTGGAGGACCCGAAAATAAACTCTGAAAAAACTTTATGAGGACCACCATAATGAGTTGAGGGAGCAATACATATAGTCCCGTCATTTTTTTAAGACACATTTCACAATATACGAATCAACTTTTAGAAATAACGTGACTTTCTTGATTTTTCGAATGCATTACATATTGTTCTACCATTATTTTAAGGCATATTTTTGTATATACCAGCTAACTTTTAGAAACTACGAGACTTTCTTGATTTTTCGTGTGTATTAACCCATGAATTTGGTGTCTTGGGGCACCCAAAAATGAAATTTAAAAAAACTTTAGGAGGACCTCTGGAATGAGTTAGGGGAACATTACGTATAGTCCCACCATTTTAATGTATATTTTTGCATTTACGAGCCAACTTTTAGAAATTGCGCAACTTTCTAAGTTTTTCATGTGTATTAGCCCATGGATTTGACGCATTTGACACTTGAAAATAAAATCCAAAAAAACTTTATGTAGACCTCCGTAATGAGTTGAGGGATCATTACGTATAGTTCTGTCATTATTTTAAGACATATTTTTGCATTTACGAGCTAACTTTCGGAATTACGCGACTTTCTTAGTTTTTTCGTATGTATTAGCCTATGGATTTGGCTCCTTGGAAGACCCGAAAATAAAATCTGAAAAAACTTTATGAGCACCTCTATAATGAGTTGAGGAGCATTGTGTATAGTCCTGCCATTTTAAGGCACATTTTTGTATTTATAAGTCGATTTTTAAAAATTATATGACTTTTTAAGTTTTTCGTGTATATTAGCCCAAGAATTTGACGACTTTGTCAACCGAAAATGAAATCCAAAAAAACTTTCGTGGACATAATAAGCTCGGGGGGGGGGGGGGGGGGAGGGGAGCATTACATATAGTCCCTTCATTTTTTAAGACACATTTCACAACATATGAGTCAATTTTTAGAAATAATATGGCTTTCTTGATTTTTCGAGTGCATTACATATAGTTCTATCATTATTTTAAGACATATTTTTGCATTAACCAGCTAACTTTTAGAAACTACGCGACTTTCTTGATTTTTCGTGTGTATTAACACATGAATTTGGTGTCTTGGGACACCCAAAAATGAAATTTTAAAAAACTTTAGGAGGACCTCTGGAATGAGTTAGGGGAACATTACGTATAGTCCCACCATTTTAATGTATATTTTTGCATTTACGAGCTAACTTTTAGAAATTGCGTAGCTTTTTAAGTTTTTCATGTGTATTAGCTCATGGATTTGACGCATTTGACACTTGAAATAAAATCCGAAAACACTTTATGTAGACCTCCGTAATGAGTTGGGGGAGCATTACGTATAGTTCTGTCATTATTTTAAGACATATTTTTGCATTTACGAGCTAACTTTCGAAATTACGCGACTTTCTTAGTTTTTTCTTATATATATGCCTATGGATTTGGCGCCTTGAAGGACCTGAAAATAAAATCTGAAAAACTTTATGAGGACCTGCATAATGAGTTGAGTGAGCATTACATATACTCCAGTCTTTTTTTTAAGACACATTTCACAATATGAGTCAACTTTTTGAAATAACGTGACTTTCTTGATTTTTCAAGTGCATAACATATAGTTCAACCATTATTTTAAGGCATATTTTTGCATTTACGAGCTAACTTTTAGAAACTACGCAACTTTCTTTATTTTTCGTGTGTATTAACCCATGAATTTGGTGTCTCGGGACACCCAAAAATGAAATTTGAAAAAACTTTAGGAGGACCTCTGGAATGAGTTAGGGGAACATTACGTATAGTCCCACCATTTTGATGTATATTTTTGCATTTACGAGCCAATTTTTAGAAATTGCTCAACTTTCTAAGTTTTTCATGTGTATTAGCTCATGGATTTGACGCATTTGGCACTTGAAAATAAAATCCAAAAAAACTTTACGTAGATCTCCGTAATGAGTTGAGGGATCATTACGTATAGTTCTGTCATTATTTTAAGACATATTTTTGTATTTACGAGCTAACTTTCGGAATTACTCGACTTTCTTAATTTTTTCGTATGTATTAGCCTATGGATTTGGCGCCTTGGAGAACCCGAAAATAAAATCTGAATTTTTTTTATGAGGACCTCCATAATGAGTTGAGGGAGCATTAAATATAGTTCCGTCATTTTTTTAAGACACATTTCACAATATATGAGTCAACTTTTAGAAATAACGTGACTTTCTTGATTTTTCGAAGGTATTACATATAGTTCTATCATTATTTTAAGGCATATTTTTTCATTTACCAACTAACTTTTAGAAAATACGCGACTTTTTTGGTTTTTCGTGTGTATTTACTTATGAATTTGGTGTCTTGGGTCACTCAAAAATGAAAATTTGAAAAAACTTTAGGATGACTTCTAGAATTAGTTAGGGGAACATTACGTATAGTCCCACCATTTTAATTTATATTTTTGCATTTACGAGTCAACTTTTAAATTGCGCAGCTAACTAAGATTTTTTATTTGTATTAGCCCATGGATTGGACGCATTTGACACTTGAAAATGAAATCCAATTTTTTTTATGTAGACCTCCGTAATGAGTTGGGGGAGCATTACCTATATTCCTGTCATTATTTTAAGACATATTTTTGCATTTACGAGCTAACTTTCAGAATTACGCGACTTTCTTAGTTTTTTCGTATGTATTAGCCTATTGATTTGGCACCTTGGAGGACCCGAAAATAAAATCTGAATTTTTTTTATTAGGACCTCCATAATGAGTTGAGGGAGCATTACATATAGTCCCTTCATTTTTTCCGACACATTTCACAATATATGAGTCAACTTTTAGAAATAACGTGACTTTCTTAATTTTTCGAGTGTATTACATATAGTTCTATCATTACTTTAAGGCATGTTTTTGTATTATCAGCTAACTTTTAGAAATTACGCGACTTTCTTGGTTTTTCGTGTGTATTAACCCATGAATTTGGTGTCTTGGGCACCCAAAAATGAAATTTGAAAAAACTTTAGGAGGACTTCTGGAATGAGTTAGGGGAACATTACGTATAGTCCCTCTATTTTAATGTATATTTTTGCATTTACGAGCCAACTTTTAGAAATTGCGCAGCTTTCCAAGTTATTCATGTGTATTAGCCCATGGATTTGACACTTGAAAATTAAATTCAAAAAAACTTTACGTAGACCTCCGTAATGAGTTGGGTGATCATTACGTATAATTCTGTTATTATTTTATGTCATATTTTTGCATTTATGAGCTAATTTTCAGAATTATGCGACTTTCTTAGTATTCTCGTATGTATTAGCCTATGAATTTGGCGCCTTGGAGGATTCGAAAATAAAATCTGAAAAAACTTTATGAGGACCTCCATAATGAGATGACGGAGCATTACATATACTCCCGTCATTTTTTTAAGACACATTTCACAATATATGAGTCAAATTTTAGAAATAACGCGACTTTCTTGATTTTTTGAGTGCATTACATATAGTTCTATCATTATTTAAGGCATATTTTTTCATTTACCAACTAACTTTTAGAAAATACGCGACTTTCTTGGTTTTTCGTGTGTATTTACATATGAATTTGGTGTCTTGGGTCACCCAAAAATGAAAATTTAAAAAAACTTTAGGAGGACTTCTAGAATGAGTTAGGGGAACATTACGTATAGTCCCACTATTTTAATGTATATTTTTGCATTTACGAGCCAACTTAATAATTGCGCAGCTAACTAAGTTTTTTCATGTGTATTAGCCCATGGATTTGACGCATTTGACACTTGAAATGAAATTTTAAAAAACTTTATGTAGACCTCCGTAATGAGTTGGGGGAGCATTACCTATAGTTTTGTCATTATTTTAAAATATATTTTTGCATTTACGAGCTAAATTTCGAAATTACGCGACTTTCTTAATTTTTTCGTGTGTATTAGCCTATGAATTTGGCGTCTTGGAGGATCCGAAAATAAAATCTGAAAAAACATTATGAAGACCTCCATAATGAGTTGAGGGAGTATTATATATAGTCCCACCATTTTTTTAAGACATATTTCACAATATATGAGTTAACTTTTAGAAATAACGTGACTTTCTTGATTTTTCGAGTGCATTACATATAATTCTACCATTATTTTAAGGCATATTTTATCATTTACCAGCTAACTTTTAGAAATTACGCGACTTTCTTGTTTTTTCGTGTGTATTAACTTGTGAATTTGGTGTCTTGGGGCATCCAAAAATGAAATTTGAAAAAACTTTAGGAGGACCTCTGGAATGAGTTAGGGAAACATTACGTATGGTCCCACCATTTAAAAGTATATTTTTATACTTACGAGCCAACTTCTAGAAATTGCGCAGCTAACTAAGTTTTTCATGTATATTAGCCCATGAATTTGACCCATTTGACACTTGAAATGAAATTCAAAAATTTTTTACGTAGACCTCCGTAATGAGTTGGGGGATCATTACGTATAGTTTTGTTATTATTTTAAGACATATTTTTGCATTTACGAGCTAACTTTCGAAATTACGCGACTTTCTTAGTTTTTTCGTGTTAATTAGCCTATGGATTTGGCGCCTTGAAGGACCCAAAAATAAAATATGAAAAAACTTTATGAGGACCTCCATAATGAGTTGAGGGAGCATTGCATATAGTCCCGTCATTTTTTTAAGACACATTTTACAATATATGAGTTAACTTTTAGAAATAACGTGACTTTCTTGATTTTTCGAGTGTATTAACCCATAGATTTGGCGTCTTTGAGTACCAAAAAATAAAATCAGAAAAACCTCTATGCGGACCTCCGAAATGAGTTAGGGAAGCATTACGTATAGTCCCGCCATTTTTTAAAGCATATTTTCACATTTATTAGCTAACTTTTAAAAATTACGTGACTTTCTTGGTTTTACGTGTGTATTAGCCCATACAGTTGGCGCCTTGGGGCACCTAAAAATAAAATCTTAAAAAACTTTATAAGGACCTGTGTAATGAATTGAGAGAGCATTACGTATAGTCCCGTCATTTTTCAAGACATATTCGTATTTACGAGATAACTTTTAAAAATTGCGCGATTTTCTTAGTTTTTTGTGTGTATTAGCACATGAATTTGACGCCTTAGGTCACTGAAATAAAATCTGAAACTTTTTTGTTAGGACCTCTGTAATTAGTTGGGGAAGCATTGCGTATAATCCCAACATATTATTGCATTTATAAGCTAATTTTTAGGAATTACACAACTTTCTTGTTTTTTCGTGTGTATTAGCCCATTGATCTGGTGTCTTGGAACAACCAATTTGTTTTTGTGATATGACTTATTGATCGATTTTTTTGTGAAAGCTTTACGGAACGTAGCGTAGGGAGTTGGTAGAGCAGTACGTACAGTCTCATCATTTTTAGGCATATTTTTGTATTTAGCGGCAATTACATGAAGTAAGTGATTTTTCTAATTTTATGTGTGTAAGTCCATGAATATTTTGGTAATGTGACTTACAATCAATTTTTTTGTGTTGCCTTAACTGAACTTTTTGTATCTAGTTAGGGGATCAGTACACATAGTCTCATCGTTGTTTGAGGCATTCAAGATCAATTTACAGAAAATTGAATTTCTTTATTTTTGGTGTGTAACTTTCGATTATTTTTTTGCGAAACATTTACGAAACCTTCCGTAGGGAGTTAGGGAGCAATTCAATCAATCTCACTATTTATAAGCAATTCTGGGATTTAAGGCCAATTTATAAGAATTATGTGATTTTCTACATTTTTGTGTGTGTTAGCCCGTGAATATTTTAGTGATATGACTTTCAATCGTTTTTTTGTGAAACTTTTGCAAAACTCTCTGTAGGGAGTTAGGAGCAGTACCTACAATTTCACTATTTTTGAAGCGTTTTTGGACATTCAGGGACCAATTTAGAAGAATTGGGTGGCTTTCTTTGATTTTTGTGTGTTAGCTCATGAATATTTTGATTATATAACTTTTGATTGTTTTTTTGTAAATATTTACGAAAGTGTTCGTAGAGAGTTGGGATCAGTACATATAATCTCACTATTTTTGAGGTATATTTTGACATTTAGTGCCCATTTATAGGAATTATGTGACTATTTTTGTTTTTCGTGTATGTTAGCCTATAAATAATTTGATGATATGACTTTCAATTAATTTTTTTGTGAAACTTCTACAGATTCCTCTGTAAGGAGTTACAAAAATAGTACATACAATGTCACCAATTTTGAGGTATTTTAGAGCATTGAGGATCCAATTTACTGGAATTAAGTGTTTTTTAGTTATTCACATGTGTTAAATCATGAATATTTTGTTAATATGACTTTCATTTATTGTTTTTGCAAACATTTAGGAACCTTTTGGCAATTTCCTCAATTTTTTCATGTGTGTCAGTACTTGAATCTTTTGTGATATGAATTTTGGCACTTTCTTTTTGCAAAAACTTTACAAGACACTCTAAAATAACACGAGGAGCAATACATATAACTTCGCCGTGATACACACCACATTTTAGCATTTTGGGGTCTCTGAATAGGAATTAGACTAGTTTTTCACTTTTTCATGTGTTGTTAGTACATGAATTTTTTATTAATATGCATTTCATACATTTTATTTTATAAAAACTTTATCAGACCCTCCGTAATGACCTGAGGTAAAAATACATATAGCCTCGATACACCACTTTTTTAGCATTTAGGGGGAACTCAATAGAAATTAGATGATTTTCTCAATTTTTTTTGTGTGTGTTAATACATGAATTTTTGGTAATATAGATTTTGGGGATTTTTCGTGCAAAAATTTTAGATGACCCTTCATAATGACCTGGAGGGACAATAAATATAACCTCACCATGATTCACACAATTTTTTTGGCATTTATGGATCAATCAACAATAATTAAGATCTTTTTAATTTTTCGGGTGTGCAAGTACATGAACCTTTGTTGATATGAATTTCAGACCCTTTTTTTCTTTGCAAAATTTTTATAGGACCCTCCTTAATGACCTGGGGAAATAATACCTATAGACTCATCATGATCCACGTCCATATTTTAACATTTAGGGTCACTCAACATGAATTACGTGATTTTCTTAGTCTTTCGTGTATGTTAATACATAAATTTTTTGGTGATATAAATTTTGGGCACTTTTTTTTGCAAAAACTTTGTAGGACCCTCAGTAAAGACATGGGGTAACAATACATATAGCTTCGCCGTGGTTCACACCACTTTTTAGAATTTATGGGCCGCTCAATAAGAATTACGGCTATTTTTTCATTTTTCGGTGTGTTAACAATATTTAGGGGCCACTAAACTCTTTAACTTTAATTTTTTACGTAATATATTTAAAATACAAGATTTAAAGAGATTTTTGTATATTATACATATCTTTAGTTTATGATCATAAATTCAAGTCTTTTTTACCTTTTGAAATTTCACGTCAAGCCAAAATCAAACAAACAAATTTAAAGAGAGAAAATGAATAAAAGACAGCAAGGACCGTGAAATATCCGTCATTGCATTGATACATTCTATATATCTTTAGTTTAAGATCACAAGATTCAAAAAAATTATTTTTTAAAAATAGTTTCGTGCATATCAAATTTAGACAAACAAATCAAAACAAAGAAAGTAGTTAAAACGGCAACAAGAAATGTGAAAATCCAGAAATATCCTTTGTTGTTCCTTGAGCTCCCCCTTATTACATAGAAAACTTCATGCAGGTTAAAATTAGATAAACAAATCGAAACAGAGAAAGTAGTAAAAACGGCAGCAAGAAATGTGAAAATCCATAAATGTCATTCTATCATTCCTTGAGCTTCCTCTTATTATATAGTTCAAAAATAAAAATTACTTTAAAAATAATTTGATTACATGTGCAAAAGGGAGTACTTCATCTTAAATATTTAAGACTATCCAAAAGAAATTATAAAAGTTTTATACCACTTTTTTCTATTATTTTAAGATTTGCTATCGGATATTCAATTTCCATCATAACCTCTAATAAAAAAAACATCACAAGAATATCATTTGTAAATGTTTTTTTTAAATAATAATTTTCAAATCTATCTATATTCTGTATAGGGACATAGTTTGACAATATATTTTGACTTCAATAAGCCACAACTATGGAAATAAATTATTTTTTAATATTAATATACAAAAAGGATGGTGGGTCAAGCAATTTCCCAATCAATATGATCAAAATTATAAATTTTATAAAAAATAGGATAACTTATTTTAGATTTTAGCTTTACATAATCTTGTTCCTTTTATTATTAGTTTTGACTTATTATACAGTGGAGTCTACTTCATCCTCATTAGTGTTTCTATAATGATTTCCAGAAATTTCTTTTTTTAGTAATAATAATCTTATATTTGACTCGATTGATTCAAATTCACATTCAATAGAATTTATTTTTAAAAAAATTATTAAATATTTCTCAAAGTAATAGTTAATAATAGTAATTGATATTTATTGTGAATAATAGTAATAGTTAATAAAGAATAGTGTTCGATAATAGTAATTAATAATATATATCGATTATTATCAATTATGATTAGTGATTATTGTAGTAATAATACTAAATAATTTTATTGTGATAATGATTATAAATTACATTAGTGGTGTTAATAATTAACTTTGATAATTGACAATAATAAGACTAAGGATGATAATAGTTAATAATACTGAAAAACAATTATAAAGTTGTAGTTGATAATGAATGGTAAGGGTGACACGATAATAGTTAGCGATGAAAATGAATGAGGTAGTATTAACAATATATATGGATTATTATTAATTATGATTAGTGATTATTGTAGTAATAATACTAAATAATTTTGTTGTGATAATGATTATAAATTACATTAGTGGTGTTAATAATTAAATGTGATAATTGATAATAATAAAATTAAGGATAATAATATTTAATAATACTGAAAAACAATTATAAAGGTGTAGTTGATAATGAATGGTAAGGGCGATACGATAATAGTTAACGATAAAAATGAATGAAGTAGTATTTGATATCATCTTAATCATTTAAATTTATTCAGATCTACTAAATAATTATAAAATCAAAAATAAAATGTGCTTAATAATTGTTTCGTCTTACTATTGCAAATTGCAATATTTTTGTTTTGTGTTGTCTTATTCATTACTTCATCAAATTCGTTATCATGTATGTTGTTCAATGTACTCTTTTTTTTCTTTATTAATTAAAGTACTTGACCTACTTTTCTCAATAATAAAAAATTAAAGTGTGTAAATATTGATTAAGAAAGAGATTATATAATAATAAGATCTTGTGGTACAATCCAACCTAATCATGTGGTCTGGTTTGTATATATTTAAAATTCTAGATAAAGGGATCGATTTAAAATTTAAATTTTAAAAAAAAAATTAAATTTTTAATATTGGATGCCTTGTATATCTAAAATTATTATTATTATCATAAGAATATAGAAATTAACTATAAATTTCATTGTTGTTTATTGCAAAATCATTCATAGCTAACAATTTTTTTTTGGTATAATCTGTCACTAAATAAAATTGGTGATCGATACTCATTTTATAATGACAATTCAATACAACGTGTAAATAAAATTTGTTTGTCACAGCATTGATTTGAATACTTTTCACATATATATTTAAACTTTATATTAAATTCTCGTCATAAAACTTGTCTCCGCCACTGAAAATATATATATACTAAAAAAAGTATTTTTCCTTTTTCTTGTGGTCCTATCGTCCTAGTGTTATAAACACGGATTATTGGCCCTTAAGAGTGGTTTTTTTTAAAGCTTTAAGTGAAACTTAGTGTGGAATATTAGTGCCTAATTAACCTTTAATTTATGAAAAAGAATATCAATAAAAAATTACAATATATTATAAAGGAATTTCCTAATGGTTAGCAAGTGCTCTACTGTCATAGTCCCATCTTTTAGGGGAAAAAAGAAAAGTAATATAGCAAAAACATTACATACTCTATCCATCTAAAAGACTAAAATTTCAACATTCGACAGGGGCGCGGTGAAATGAATAAGATTTCTGTATTTATAATTAAAAAAATTTAAATTTAACATAAGAATTAATATATAATGATCCGGAAGGTCATTTTTAAAAATTCTTATAAAATAATCATTTAATCACTCTGATAGTTATTCCGAGTAATTTTTTATTAGTTTATAAATTTGGTTTGAAAATTTTGAAATATTCCATAATTGTTATTATTAAATTGATGGGTATTTATTTAGTTAATTGATAATATAGGCCAAGTCTGAAAATCTATTTAAGACCCTATACCACTTGACCCATATATAAAATTAAATTAAGTAGAGAGCATTGGGATATTTTTGAGTCATAACACAAAAGCTAGTGTTGTTGCGCATGCACCGGAAAAAATAAAGTCAGGGCGACGTTCTTTCAGGTAAAAACATATCAACACTCTAATTTTCTTTAGCACACGACAATCGGTAAAATAAGGGGTTTACATACTTTGGGGCTCGTTTGACCTTTAAAATGGGCCGTTTTGGCCTTTAGGGCCAACTGGCTCCAGAAATAACGTCTTAACGGACGTCCACAAAAAATTTGAACGAAAAAAACGCCAGAATTCTGGATCACCCAAAGAGATCATGGACTATAGCACACGAAAATCGGCAAAATGAGGGGTATACCTGCTCCGAGGCTTGTTTGACCTTCAAAATGATCTGTTTTAGCCGTTAGGGCCGATGGACTCTATAGATAACATTTTAACAAATATTCACGATAAATTTGGACAAAATGACGTTGGAATTCTGGATCACCAAAAATTCATGCACAATAGCACACAAAAATCAACAAATAGAGAGTTTACTTGCTTCGGGGCTCATTTGACCTTCAAAATGGTCCGTTTTGGCCGTCACGGTCAACTGGCTCCATACATAACGTCTTAACGGACGTCCACAAAAATTTTTTTACCAAAAAGACGTCGAAATTCTAGATCACCGAAAAATCATGCACTATAGTACACAAAAATCGATAAAATGGGTATACCTAATTTGGGGCTCATTTGACCTTGGAAATGTGTTGTTTTGGCCGTCAGGGTCAATTGACTCTATAGCTAATGTCTATGAAAAATTTGGGCAAAAAAGACGTCGGAATTCCGGATCACCAAAAATTCATGGACTATAGCACATGAAAATCAGTAAAATTGGGAATTTACCTTATTTGGGGCTCGTTTGACCTTCAAAATTGATCGTTTTGTCCATCAAGGCCCACTGACTCCATATTTAACGTCTTAACGGACGTCCACATAAAATTTGGACAAAAAATACTTTGAAATTCTTGATCACCAAAAAAATCGTGAACACGAGGGGTTTAGCGGCTCTAAGACTCGTTTGACATTCAAAATGGTCATTCGAAATTAATGAAATTCCTATCCTAATAAGTCATGGTATCCTAGCTTTAGACTGACTTTTTTAATGACTAAATGTGTGAGTTTAGTTAAATCTAATGTAATATCATATGTCATATAAATAGAAATGACATTTTTTTTTAACAATCGTTATCCAAGTTTTGAACTATTTTTTATCGATACGATCCAAAAATGGATTATTCTCAATTGAATCTGAGTTTGTTGCATGTTCTAGCCATTATTAAATATAACTTATTTTATTTAATATTTCATGTGTGCTTATGTATATATATTTCGATTATCTAAAAGAACAAAATTTCAAAGACTAAGATCAATTATATTTCTCAACAATCTACACCTTGTTCAATTATGTACTTAATAAATATTTAACTTTTACAAAAATCTTCCCCACACACAAAACACAAAAGAATTAAATATTAAATGTTTGAGAGATCATACATTGATCTTTTCTAACAAAACAAATATAAGTAGGTAATTTTGTCGGCAACTTGGCTTATCAATAAGACCCCACAACCAAAAACAAGAATAGTGTAGAAAAAGAAAAAATAATTTTTTTAACTTTTATGTACTGACAAACAAGAATAGTGTAGAAAATAAAAGTTTTTTTTTAAGTTTTATGTACTGTATAAATAATTTATATATTATTGACATAACTTAATTTATTTAGATATATCATTATTTATATTTTTTAATTTTTTATCTTATTAGAATTAATATACAAATTATTATTTTTCGGAAGCATAATTTTAATTTTATTGATTCTGAATTTTAAAATAAAAATTATAAGTAGTAAATATTTTATTCTAAATTTAATATTCATTTATAATAAATCGTATCTAAACTTGTAACTTTATTTATATACACACCATTAATAATTTAAAAAAATCACAAAGTAATTTTTTTAAAAGTTCTTAAAAATTATTATATTTGGCCAAACTCATATTTTAACTTCTAGATCCACCCATATATACACTTGCAATAAAGAAAAAACTCACAAAGTGAAAGTCCTCAAAAGCAAAGCACCCATCATATAAACTTTACTTGATAACTACAAGCACTAGCAATTCCACCACCAAAAAAAGAAACTATTCTATCAACTTGTCCCAATATTTCTATAATAATTCTTCAAAAATAACCTAACCAATTAAAAAAAAAAAAAAAAAAAAAGAAACTCTTCACCCCTTTATATATATATATATAATAAACCATGTTAAGGTTATTAGTATCAATAAAGCAAAATTTAGAAAATATGGGAAAAAGTCCAAGAGTAGCTGATGAAAATATGACAAATATTTGTAGAGATGGAACATCAAGATCAACAAGGCAACATAATTGGAACGGATTTTCGATTATTTTTGGCGTTTTTCGCGCTCCATTAGCGTTATTTTCGTGTTTAAATCATCCACGAATCAATGGAACCGATGGAGTTTGGGTTTCTGGAGATTTTTCACAAATTTCTGAAATGAATCATCTTATGGTTAGTGATAGCATGCGTTATGCAATATTGATGTGAAAAAAAAAAAAAGAAAAAAAAAAGATTATGGTAAGAAATGAAATGAAATTTTAGTTTTTTAGTTTTTTTTTGGTGTGTGTTTTTGGGGTTTTTTATTTTTATATTTTGATGTATGTGAAGTTTTGAATTTGTTTATATTTAGGGTTATATATGTGTTTGTATTTATTTTATACGATAATGTTTGACTTGATTGACCTGATGAAAGAATTTTGGAGAGAGTTTTTTTGAAATTTATGTATTTAAATATCACATAAAATTTTGAGTTTGGACATAATCCATCGAAATTGAGCGCGAGAAATTCATAGAGTTCTAATTAAAGTAATTGATGTTTTAATAAGTTATCTGTTTCAAACGTGTGATCTTAAATATATTATGATAATTTTGTAATTATATATACTAAAAACATGTATTTTTTAATTTAATTATGCTAGTAAGAAATAGCTAGCTACAAATAATTTCTTTTGTAATCTTTTTTTAACAATATTGAACTGAAGTTTGTAAATGAAAATGAATACTAATATGGATAATAGAGTGAATAATGGTCCTGGAGTTGAAAATTTCTATTTTTATTTTCATTCTGGTTAATGCTTATGTATAGAGGGAAAAAATGACAAAAAAATGATCCCTTAATGTTTGAGCATAGATTTAAATAGTTTCTTCCATATGTACTGAATAATTTTAATAAATATTTTTAGTTCGGTTAAATATATTTATAGAATTTTATCCGTTAAATACTTGAAAACTATGAAAAGAAAAAAAGAAATTAGCGAAAGCTCACGTTTAGAGTACATTTTTGGTAGTTTTGATAATATATATATATATATATTTCTAGAATCCAATCCAATTTTTCGAGAGGTAATTTATGAAATTTTTTATATATTTTTAGTGTGATATAGTTTTTTCTGTTGTATATTTTAGGATTTTATAAGACTGTTTTGGTGTTATGACTAAATTTGTTTCCTACTGTTTTTGTTGATTTTAATGAACATAAATTATTAAATGTTTGACGAAGACTAAAAATATTAATTTTTATCAAATTTAAAAGATCAAAATTGTTAATTATACTTGCAGAAACTATTTCGAACCTAATCAATCTCAAACATAAGGGGTCATTTTTGACATTTGCTTCTTTATGTGTACCTAATTATTTATTACTTTTTAAAAGTGTTCCTTCATATATATTTATTTTCCTTTTAAACTTTTTTCTTTTGATGTTTGTGTACCTCTCTTGTCCTTATCTTATAATACAGATCTTAGATTAAGAATATTTTATCTAAACGGCCAACTTAATTAATTAGTTTGATGTGATATACCTATCAATTCTCTAAGTGCTTTGTATAATAAAATAATTAAAAAAAAATAGAAAGCTCTTGAATTAAATTTTCAAGTTGGGCCAAATATATAATATAACTTATTGACGAAGGAAGCTCGGATCTCTAGTCCACCAACGGGTTCAATTTTACCACTATTATATATTGAAGACATATATATATATATATATATATATATATATATATATATATATATATATATATATATATATATATATATGGAAATATTTAAAGAAATTTTAAATATTAATTATGAATCTATGATTTTAAAAATGTAATGAGTACAACGATTTAAATATTCAACTATATATATATATATATATATATATATATATATATATATATATATATATATATATATATGGAAATATTTAAAGAAATTTTAAATATTAATTATGAATCTATGATTTTAAAAATGTAATGAGTACAACGATTTAAATATTCAACTCATAAAAAAATATAATGGTTAAGTGTTTTCTAATGCATAGGTGCTTTAATTTAAATTTAACAATATATGCAACTTTAGCTTCATTTAATTTACTCAAAAAAATAAAATAGATTGAAGAAATGCCAATTCCAATTATATGGAACTCATTGAGAATCTTACTTTTTGTCATTTCATTTTGTCTTTAGAAAAAGAAAAAGATTACTCATTTCATTGGAAAATAAGGAAAATATTTATACCATAAATCCAGAATAAACCTTAATATTGAGATGTTTTTAGTTTTTAATCGGGTGTTTGATATTTATATAGAGACTCGATAAAATTTGGATCCACATATTGCAAGATTCATTTGTGAGGGCTACTCCCAATAAGATTTTTTCCATTTCCAAGAATTCGAACCTAAGACATTAATTAATGACGGAGGAATCTCAACTATTTCATTACAAGATATCGGTCTTAACTTTGAGATAAGTACATAGGCCATGCAAATAACAATGTCATAATACTTTGGGATCCCTTTGAACTTAGCATCGTTATTTTAATATATAATTGAACTATTTTTTCTTAATATGACAAAGAGCGTGATTACACTTTTTAGACGCGTGAGAATAAAAAATAAATAAAAATATGCCAATGTTAATTGGACAAAAATTAATAAATGAAAGGAGAACATATACTTGAGGTATATTTATTTTACTTTTTAAAGTTTGGTAAACCAAACAAATTGCTACAAGTAATTGTTTGATAGATCGATATTATTCTTACATTTTTCTTTGCATTAATAATTATTCTTTGTATAATGACTAAGTTGACCTTAACATGTGATTCATATAATTTCTTTAGAATATGAGTTGATAAAGCACCCAATTAATTCCTTGGCTCCTAGAGAGAACAATCATTGTTAATATTATGTGGTCCTAGAAAGAATTCCTTTTTTTTCCACTCAAAATGCTATGTTTTATTTTCCACTATTGTATACTTTTATGATTGACAAAAAGTGTTACTATCACACATGGTAATGGAAAATCATTTCTATTTATTGGTAATACTAAAAAGCATGGAAGTTAGTGGCAGATCTAGGATTTTAAGATTGTGGTGTTCTAAAGTGAAAAATGTAAAAAGTATGTGTTAATAATGAGATTCGAACCTTGGTATAACAACACTAAAAGAGTCTTAAAGACCCATCCAAGAACCATTGGGCCAACTATATCATTTATTCATTGGGTGCTCTATGTTAATTTTATACAAATATCTATCAATTTCTACATAGATATATATATTTCGTAACGAAGTTAATGGGTACTCGAGCACCCGGCGGACACAATGTGGGTCCGCACCGGATGGAAGTTTGAGGAATCAATACCCTTATTTATTCTTATATATATTCATGTTTTTCCGTGAGACAACTTTTATTTTGAAATCGTTTGATAGGATATATAAGAATAGTAGTATTAAGTATGATATATTAGTATTGTTGGAATTAGTAATGCTAGCATTATTTTTTATAGACTATTTTGTTTGTTATATAATATAATGAATATGGTGTATATACAACGGCCTAACTACCCTATAGGAGGGTGTTCACACCCTTTGTCGGAAAATAATATCATATTTATAAGAAAAATGATACACGAAGTGATTAAATAACAAATTTTGGACATCCTAGATAGAATAACGTGTTGTAGTCAAGTGATTTTAGATGCCTTGGAGAAGCCCTAAATGCTCATGTGTTTGAATCTCACATCCTTTGTGAAATTTCTAACTCTACCACTGTGTATATGTCAGAATAAAAATATTACTGAATATGGTTTATAAAAAAATAATAATTACTATTGATATTGTTAATGCCATAATTTACTATATATATGAAAATATGGAATACGATGTATAAGAAAAATATTGATATTCAATGTAATATGTGAATTGAAAATACTACCAAATAAAAAGACAAATAATACCAGAACCAATACCAGTATTATTTTCTCTAATACTTCCGATCAAACATGAACGAATCATCAATGAAGGATCACCATATAATATCCTTGTTTGATTATATTACTATGTTCATTATATTTTGTATATATATACATGAGGTTGGGTATACACAAGAAATTATTGAAATTAATAAAACGAATTTCAATCTATCTTTTTTCACGGTTCAATATATAATACTAAATCGACAATGATGGAGAAAATTTCTAAGCTATAAGGAGCTTAGGTCAAACAAAGACTTGTCTCCATCTTTTAGTTAAATTATAAGAAATTTGTTGGCTCAATTAAAGTAGAACACATTAAAAGGAAAAACGTTTTGAACTAGAAGTTCTGTTATTTCTAAATAAACTCAAAACTTTTGATTAAGGATGAAGAGATTTTATTTGTCGTACTATCCATCATGTTGTCCGCCAAGTCTCACTCCACTATCCTAAAAGTCCATGAACCTTCTCCAATGTTCGGATAAACTACTCAATTGACTAAAGTTAAAAGGAGAAAGAGATTACTCTAATTGTAGTTGAGTCCACAAGGACTCTTTCTCATATGTGTGACCAGCCAACATTCCAATAGACTTCTTGCTCATAGCACCCACCACTCAAATAATATAAAACGGTACAATCATAATCTTTGATCAACTCTAATTATGTTTATTATCAAAATTTCAAAAAAAAATCATAGAAATTAATGTGTACTTTAATCTCTTATAAACTTGTATAAATTACATATTTCATATAAATGATGTCACTAAAATCTTCGATAGTAAAATAATTGAAGTCAACTTCAAATCATGAGTATGATTTTTCCTCGCGTTTCTTCCATTATCGAAAGAAGATTTTTTCTTAAATTATTAGTGACATCAATGTCTAAGTAAAATGGGCACGATCATATAATAATATTCCATTTTATTTTAGATTTTCAAAAAAAAAAAAAAAAAAAACTTAGTGACATCAGTGTCAAGTAAATTGGGTACAATCATTCAACTAATATTCCATTTTATTTAAGTCAACATCACTATTTGAGTATTATTTTAGGGAATTTTTTTTTTAAAAAAGAGATATTATTATCAACCTGAGCTTGCGTGAGCATCGATATGGATTCTCAAGATTAATTTATGTGTATTTATGCTAAATTTAATGGATATGTGCCATCTTGCATTAATATAGATAATATCTATTATAGATATCAATAATTTTTTCCGGCAGAATTTGGAAAGGTAAAAAGAAATCACTTAGTAATATTTTTGTACAAACATATTTAGTTTAAACTGACCAAACTAGATACGACTACTTGTGAAACATACAGTTCACATTTACCAACAATAAACTATGCCCAAATTCTAAATAAATTAAGGTCGATTATATAAACCTCAATGATCATGTTACTCCATTTAATTCCTCTCATGTCAATATCATATACAAAATAAATATATAAAAAAAAACTCAAAGTTCATTATGTTTTTCTGAGGTATAAATCTCTTAAAAGAAAATAACTCTTAAAAAAGCATAGGACTTAAAAAGTAAATATGTTATCATGGAGGTATCACCTATTTAAATCTTTCTCATTCATCTTGCCTTATTGTTGTTGAGTTTGTAGAGATTGTATACTTCTTTTGACAAAACTTTCGTATAGTGAATTTAGGCCTACAACTTGTCTTATTATAATACCTTCACAAATCATAATTTCACATCACATCTGTATATTGACGATTGACGCAAGACATGATGAAATCATATTAAGCGACACTCTCTCTTATTTATGCTCAAATGTGTGCTACTTGATCCTTCTCGTCGATACGATCATATGAAAAAATGTTACTGATTTATGTACTTTGATGTCATGTTACCAAACTAGATATCAAGTTGTTGTATTCATAATGTGGTGAAGAAACATTATGATATAACATTGATAAGATCAATGGAAGAACCAAAAGGAATGCAGAAGTTGGGAGGGTTCGATTAGTGTATGGGCCACGAAGGTCTAGTCCATCTGAAGGCCCAAGAAATACAAACACTCATGGATCAAATGATTGGCCCTATTGAATATTTAGACCAAATTAATATGGGAAAAATACCTAATTACACAACTTATTTTACCATATTCTCTAAAATTTCTACCATATAAAAAATATTCCAAAAATCTCTACTCTCTCCTATTTTCGTATACATCACTTTACGCAATGCATCAGTCGGATACATGTTTTACGGGATGTGTCTGTCGGAAACATCACTTTACGCGATGTATCGATTGGATAGATACATCTCTTTACGCGATGTATCGGTACATCGAGTGATGTATCTGAAATCGAGATGTGAGGTGTCGGAACGTTGAGCGATATATCTGAAACTGGAACGCATGTACGTTTTGGGGTGTATCTGGATTCAACCAAATTTAAGAGATCTTTCTAATTTGAAAAAGAGTAGGGATATATGTAATTAGTTCTTAACACTATGAGATTTATGTAAAATTCCCAATTAATATACAATAAACCATAGATCGAACAAATTAGTTCATTTTTCATATATACTGACAACCCTAAGAATTCTATTCGTGACAACAATGAAAGGTATTCTGATCATAAAAAAGGTAACAAATACCAAAATAATATTATTCGATCCAACAACATAGAAGAAGGATCCATATCCTATATTTCATAAATTTCTCACCTTATATTGTTATCTTAAGGTGCATTTCACGTTAAGAGTAGATTTTTCTACGAAACACAAATTATTGGAAACTCAAAAATAAATAACTGACACCAAGTTAGGAATCAAAAATCATTAAGGGTTTATCATATAACAAATGTTAGAATTTAGAATTAACTATAAATTAGTGCTAGCTCCATTTTAAACTGATCATTAATTTAACATAAAGGGAATACATATAAATAAAATAAAAGATCTAGATATTTAAAGATACAAATAAATAAATGTGGGAATGAGGTTGATTGTGACATATATCCACTACAAATAGTGTAATAGGTACAAGCCAAGCAAAGCCAGGGTGTAGGAAGAGATGAAAAAACAAAATCAGACCATAAAAAGCTAGTCAGAAAGGACCTTGAAATGCATTAAGATTAGCTGTAGATAGGTTGAGGGCCTGAGTGGGGTTGGAATAATATGTAAGTATTCTTAATCAGATATTTTAAATTTGAGTTTTGATAACATAATTGAATTTGTGAGTGTTAGACACCAAATGTGAATGTACATAAAGACCATTAAAAGCTCCGATGAAAAGGTAAAAACATTTTCATCCTTATCCAGATGTTTCATTCGACTTTGAGTAAAGTTCAAGAAGTAGAGTTTTATTTAACTTACGATGATGAATTCTATAAAACGTGAATTCACTTAGTCAAACAGACTAGTGACTTTTAAACACCGAATAACAAGTTACAAAAATGAAAGTTATAGAACCTAAAACACAACTCAAGTACTAAAACAAACCATAGGTTATAGCCAACTCAAGTCTTGGAAAATAACATCAATTATATAAATATATTCTTAATGTTTTATATATAATTTAATATTTTGATAAAATTCGAATGAACCCTTCAACTCCGTAACTACGAGACAATATGTGTGGGGTTGGGGTATTTGAACCCTAATGATCCCCTTGGCTCATTTCTTCATGATACTCATAAGTAGTAAGACCAAGTGTCTCCCAGCTAGGAACAAATAGATCTGGCTTCTTTCTTCTTTTTATAAAAATTATAAATAATAATATTCGACAATGATACTCATGAAGAACTCATTAATTATTATCTTCTTTTTATCTGACCCCATTGAAAAATCACAGGCACTCAATAAGTATTTATTTAAGTTTTAGTTTCAACTTTTAAAGAAAATCAATTATTATTTTTTATGAGATTAGTGAATGAGCACCTAATGCCCCTTTCTAAGATAATCATTTAGGTTTGTATTTCTATTCCTTTTGAAAATTATCTTTTCAACTAACATTAGTTTGAGTCTATTTTTTGAAAATATATCAAAAGAATCTCATTTGTTTTATCATATTTCTCGTTGATTATCATACACATTATATGATGCGAGCCTCAATCTCTTCATTAGTTGTCAAGTATATAGTTGCAAAGTTTTGTCAGCATATTCAAATCATTTCTCAAGATCTAAGACTAAATAATATTACTTACTATAAATATTGTGATGAAATATTAATATGATCAATTATTATTTCATAAAAGATATGCAAATTTCAAATCAAACAAGTAAAAATAAATAGAAAAAATATCTTCCTATTCTCTCCAACCTTTTTGTGCTAAGAATAATAATAATTTTCCTCTAAAATAGAAGATGACAAATAGAGAAGGAAAATAGTTCAATAAAATATTCTTGTGGGCTTGAAATATATGGAGAATAGTTCACCAACAAAAAAAAAAAAAAAAAAAAAAAAAAAGAATCATATCAAATATAACTAAGACAACAAGATAAGATTAGTTGATTTGCAGGTTGGGCACTTTTTAGCCAACAACAAAAACTCACAAGTATTTTAATATTTTTAATAATAATATATAGTGAGTAATATATTCCACTGAGATATGTTTTTGGCTTTACTTTTGTTGCCATTTTTTGGGCAAAATGCCAAATGAGTAGCACTAAGTGCTAAACAAAAGAAACAAAAAAAAAAAATGAAGTAGAAAAGCTAGAGCAATAATATTCAATTATTATGTACACGGTGAATATATGTTAAGTGAAGACAAAATTTCGAATACAATCTCTTCCATTAGATAATATATCATTTGAAATATATTTGCAATCAAGAACTGTATTTAAAAGCAATGAAAAATTTGAGATTTTTGTAATTGGGGAAATTTTCAGGATAGGATATAATTAAGTATAACTTACATAAATCCATAGTGTAAGATCTAAATTACATTTTATCCCTACTTTTTTCTATTTTACAAAAATCCCTTAAAATATCAGTCATTCGAATACATAAGTTTCATCCGGATACATTAATTGTGATACATTATAAAACTATCTATTGCGCTTAATATGGAATATTAATCTAAAATTGATTTTTCCCCACAAATCACGCAGAATTGATTTTCTTTCCCACAAATTATGCATAATTGATTGATATTAATTCATTCCATTTGTAACAACTTCACAAAATTCAAAAATCAAATTATCATCTTCTCTATTAATTTGAAATCTTGAATCTCAAATCCACCATTGTTGATGATTGGACATTCGATTCACGTTTTCAAATCATCAATTCAAAATCGTCGAGTATAAAAAAAATCGTTCAAAACATAAAAAAGAGACATGAACTTCTTTTGATGGTTTTAGCAAATGGGTCAAATCAATTTCCAAGAAATAATTTTGTAAATTCAATTGTTGGAGAAAGAGAGAGAGTTACTGCTGCAAGTGGATTTCGACACTAAAATAGGGTCAACTTTATGTGCAGATGAAGAATATATCAGGTGTTCCAGTTATCAAATTTCATGAAGTGAAGTGGAAGAAAGAATTATTGATACAATAAATATGGAGAAACGAATTGAGTCCTACAGAATCAACAAATTAATAATTCGAATTTCTTCTCTTTGTTCATCGAAGAATCTTTTAAACTTATCGACAATTGTATTGATACAACATAACCCTATCGATCTTGTTGAGACATTCCACAATATGAGAAAGTGAGGTGAGGTATGAACGATACAAAAGTGATGAAATTATTGTTAGTTAAAATATAGATTTTGTGAATCTCAAATCAGTCATTGCAGCAGAGTTAGAGGTCGATGAATTGAGAAATTTTTTTGAAGATCTGATACATTGTTGATGTGAAGAAACAATAGATTGATTTTCAATGTATCAACTATGTATTGATACAACAGACAAAAAGGCTGAAGAGATACATAGTTTTGATGGATCATCCATATCGTTTATAATGTTTGTTGTGTAGTCGTTTTTTGATTTGTGCTTTCGAGATGGCTAGATTTATCAATACATTACTATATATGTATCTTGCTTAAATTGATTGTATTTCTACTAGATACATTAAATAAGTAATTGTTGCCTATAAGATGTTAGGTTTGAGATACATTACTGTGTGAATTGTGATAGTTGTCATGTATTAGATATATTTAATATAAATTTGAATTTACGTATCATGCCTAAAAATTAGCGTATGGTACATTACTATTTGAGTATCTTATTTTGTTTCAGAAGTATTATATCTTATAAAAAGATACATTATACATGAAATTGTTGCCATCAACATTTTTAGTGCGTTGATATGTATATGATACATGTAATAAAGTTTGAGAATAGTTGAATATGATATATATTGTGTATCATGTACATATCAATTCATTTGATACACGATGCTTTATCTATAGAATAATAGGGTTTATGTATCAAGTGTATTTTTTGGTTAGTATGTACAATCACATAATCTTCAAATTTAAATAAGTCTAAAATTTAACACTATAAATACATAACAACAATTGATACACGATAGATTATACAATTTGAACAGAATATATTGAGCATGGTGATTTGTAATGTATCACAATGTTAAAAGGAAGGCATTATACATTAGTTTAAGAAAATAAAAATAACTAGATACATTAAAAATATGAATCTATATATCAAAAAAGATGAATAAAAAAAATGAAAAAAAACACACAACAATCTGATCTGATTTTGCTTCTCCTTCTCCTTCTTCTTCTCAACATATCGATAATGTATCAGATTGTTTTTGCATTTGTGGTAGCTATTGAACACAATAAAAACCTTGTCAATACATTGTCATAGCACCGACATTTGGAGGAGGACGAGATGGACCACAAGATCTCATATTAGTATTAGAAGAATTTAACCAAGTAAAACTCAATATTGAATGAAGGGTCTGACTCAGATGTATCGAAAAAAAATCTGAAAAAAAACGGAAGAAGAAAATGGCGAAGAAAAAATCCTACATATTCAGATGTTTGGAATTGATTTGACTAGAGAGAGAGAATTCTTTTGAAAATCAAATTAATTTAAAACTTGTAACTGCTAAGAATGTGGAGTGAATTTAGGGAGAGAAAAGAAGAGTGAAAAACGTGAATTTTGTTAAAGGGTCTTATGTATCTGAAATTTTTAAAAATTGGGAGAAATAAGGGATTTATGTAATATTTCAAAAAGGTAGGGGAAAATGGAGAATAAGGTAAGTAAAGTTGTGTATACAAGTAATTTTTCCTATAATTAACCCTCAAATGTATGAGATTTCTATAGTTTCCCCTTATTATCATGGTATTATAAGCAAAAGCGTATGAAAGTTTGTGAATATATCCGTAGTCTAGGATTGTGTACACTCCAGTTCGAGAAGTGTTTGACGTGGTGGGGGTGGGGAAGATTCCATAGGAATTCCTTATATGATTTGAGCAATCCTCGTATTTTTGAGATAACTATTGTGCGTAAGTTAAGTTCAAAATTTATTTTATGAAAGTCGTTTTACTTTTGAGTAGAAATCTGTATGTATATATATACACACAACCACACAAACAGAATAATTATAAAATTAAAATGAACTTATGTGTATCAATTTCTGATCAAGTACTATATGCTTGGAATAACAATTGAGGAGTATTTGATAAACCTAACTTTACACTTAAAAGTTATTTCACCTTTAATCTCGTAGATTTAAAATTAATTTTGAGATAAATAAACTTACAAAGATTATTAACATTGATCATACCTTAGATAAGATACTTCGAAGTTCGAAGAAAGTAAAAACAAAAATAAAATTTTCACACTTACATATACCATAGTAACAAATTTCCAAAATTGTCTTTTTTTTTCTCCTTTAAATTTAAACATGGAAGAAATGACAATAATATTTAACTCTTTATCAATGTGCATATAGAATACCTCTATTTATAGAAGTGTGTATCTTCTTCTTCTTCTTCTTTTTTTCTTTTTAGAAAAGTAACTTCCTAAGTTCTAATTTTTATTGGGAACATTCGTAAATAACCATTATAATAAATTTAATTATAATTCATAGCTATAGTTGCATATTTATGGGCTGTAACTACAGTTTAAGTTGTCTCATTTGTATAATCCACGAATTTGTATAATTCGCAGATACATTTGTATAATTCAGTTATTTTTTGTATAAACTCGAAATAACGAATTTATACAATTATAAACATCATAAGTGTTAACACTTATACAATTATATTATACAATTCCGAATTATTCAAAAGTTATACAAATTATATTATATAAATTTCGAATTATACAAACGTGCGAATTATATAAAACAAAAAAGTTGAACAGTGTAATTATACCTAAAAATAGATCGTGAATTTTAATTAAGATAAATTATAAATATATTAATTAATTAACTAGTAAATGTTTGCTTACCCATAATTTTCCCATTAGTTTTATCATTTTCCCAGCCATTTTGTTAATTAAAACGTAAGATAATAAGCAATGGGACCGGGCTGAATACCACTTTTCCTTAATGGGCCTACCCTTCAAAAACCCACTAAAAATTGTAGCTCAAATTTAAATATTTAAGCCGGTTGTTATATTAGATAGCTAAATTGTATACAATATAAAATATATCGATTTATCATGATTTGTATATCGTAGTTCACCGATTTTGGTTCCTCTCGTCATAACTAAAGGATATTTCAGTCTATTCTTTTTTAATAAATTCTTAATATGTTATCTTCACACATATATATTAAAATTAAAAACGATATTAAAATAGCATCGACAAATCACCTCCTAAATTTTTAGCTTTTCCCCCCTATGAGGACTCCCAAGCAAAAACAAGAAAAGATGAAAATAAAAAAAAAGAATTATTTTAAGTTATATACAATCATAAATAAAATACGTAAAGGAATTGATTTTTGTTGACTCTATCAAGCAAATGGATTAGAAAGGAGCAAAATAAAGTAATAATGTCATAATAAAGAGTCATTATCACTTTAATTGTGAAGATTAACCAAAGATACCAAATGTCCCTATTACTATAAGTATTAATTAACCAAGAAAAACAAGTACACTAATTAGATTCACTTGCGTGCCTAAATTTTTTTGCTTTATCTTATTATGGAATAAAGTGCCTCAAACTTTTTATGGTTTTGAGATAGAAACTCACGTCAAGTTTTGTGTATATATATATATATATATATATATATATATATATATATATATATAAGAATTAATTAGAATTTTAATTACCAAATTAGTGATTGGTTCTCTTTTTCATTTTGCATTATACAGCAATTATCAATACAATACCCCCTAGAATAGTCACTAATTTATCGTGAAATAGTTCTTATGTAATATGATTTATTGAATTTGTTGTAGTTGTATCATTAAATAGGATCAACAATATATTTTTATTGTTAATGATAAAAGTTATTTGTATATTTATTATGTAAGAGATTCACTAATGTTTATGAATATTGGATTGTGAACTAAACTACTATTATATATATTCCTTCTGTTCCATTTATGTAGTTACGTTCAAATTTTGAGAGTCTAATTTTTAAATTTTCATTGTGAATTTATTTAAATAAGAATTTTTTTTAAAAAAATGAAATATATTTTATATATTTGAAAAGTATATATTAAAAAATACAAATTCATAACAATTAATAATTTAAAATATTTTAAAATACATATAAACAGATAGTTGTCAAAGAAAAATCCTCTTTTTAACTCTCTTAATGTAAAGGTTCTATATAAATTGAGATGGTAAAAATACAACTTTTAGATTATAGTTAAAAGTTTTGTCAAAAAATTAACTTTTGAATTCTTATTTGAAAAGTATATATTAAAAAATACAAATTCATAATAATTAATAATTTAAAATATTTTAAAATACATATAAATAGATAGTTGTCAAAGAAAAATCCTCTTTTTAACTGTCTTAATGTAAAGGTTCTATATAAATTGAGATGGTAAAAATACAACTTTTAGATCATAGTTAAAAGTTTTTTTTAAAAATCAAACTTTTGAATTCTTATCTATAACGATAGGTTGAAATTTTCAGTCAATGTTAGAACTTATAAGTATATGTAAATATTTGTGATTGGAATAAATCTAAATATATAAATAAAAAAAAAGAGCTTGTTCTGTTTGAATTATGATTATGTTTCTGTTTTATTTCAGATAATAAGTGAAAACAAAATCCAAGTCTATCTTATCTGATGAATGTTGCACTCTTAGTCCAAAAGCACTTTTGATTATAATCAATTAATTAATTAGTTAGTGGTGCATCCTTAGTAAGCACACAACAACTATAATTAGTGTGAATCCTTAGTGAACGCACATCAATATAAAATAACTTATTATAAAGTAACCAAAAAAATAATGACGATGTAGTCAGAATTTTCAGTAAAAATATTATAATATAAATGAGTAAAAAAAAAATTCAAAGAAATATACAGATATACTTTATATAATTTAAATTAATAAATTTTTTATATATAATATAATTTTTCGATAAATAAAATTTAAATAAATCACTTTCGATATCCTAACTATGACCGTGCATACAAGTACTTCAAGGCATTTCATGTATGCAATGTGCCAACAGATTCCAACATTATCCCATACACTTGAACTAGGTGGGTTATTAATTATATTTTTTAATATCAAATTGAGAGTAATTAATTAATTAATTAATCACTGTTATCCAAATCCTTTATCACTTCCAAGCCATCTCATCCAAGTGCTCTCTCCACCACCACACATTTTTTCATTATTAAAATGAAATTAATATTTTGGAATAATGATTCAAAATTGAAGTAAAAATATTAATTTATTTAATATTTCTATTATTCATATCTAGTAAAGATTTATTTGTTATTCTAGTTTGGTTTGGTTTTTTACTATTATAAATAGGAATGTTATTAGTTATTTTAATAAAAAAAATTAGAGAAAAATAGTAACGAGACTCAAGACTATTAATCGAAGGAGAAAAAGAATAAAACTTATGTAATTGTCTTGATCTAGCTGTAAAGATGTTATTTGTTTTGGGTTTAGGCTCACACGCATTAATTCCTTAGATTTTAATAAAAAATAGAAATACATCAACAATTAATTTTAAACGCATCTTATAATTTTTCACTTTTGTTTCCATTTTCATATGAAATTCACATGTTTAGTTACCCTTGCCTTAGCATAATACAATGAGCTCAATGTGGTATTTTTTATATACATATATGCTAATTCTGTGGACTTGTACATTATTAGTCCTCTAAAAAAACATTGGGTTATTCTCAAAACTTTAATAAATTATATTAAATATATAATTGGACTACTTGTTGACATGTAGTTGGACAGAGAGAAAAGCAGTTGAAAATCAATTATTATTTGTGGTGGCCTACATCTATATCAGATTAGTTAAGCAACCAAATATATTTATCTAAAAAATATATATTAGAAAGGTAGTGGAAATCCCACTTCAACTAAAGATTATATGAGTAAATTAATTTCTCCTATGTGACATCAATGTCCAATAAATCTATCTAATCTCCCAATATTTTAAGAGTATATTTTTATTTATTTATTATTATTAATTGAGAATACATTGAATTCTTTAAAAAGCATCCATATAAGTCAGGTAAAATGATAAATATTTTTTTATCTTCAATTAAAAATTTCAATTTCAAAGCATTAAAAATAAAGAATTTTTTTATTAAAAGTGTCATCCTTAAAAATGGATCGTACCATATGAACAACAAAGATAGGAAAAATAGATTCTCGAAAGAGAAATTGTTTGTAATTTAATTAGGCTCACGTGAGCATCTGAAGATATACCTTTATATATTTTTCATCTCTAGTTTTCATTAATTATAGTTAATATAATACAAATAAATGTTTTTATTGGTTTTTCTTTTTTATACTATGATTTTTCTTGGAGGAATTTAATCTTTTTGTCATTTGAAAAGTTATCCAAGTCATGGTATGATGCCCATGAATAAAGATGGATCAACAAGGACGGTTTGAAGAAAAGAATGGATAAGCTTAATTAAAGAATGGGTACATATTATATCTTAAACAAATTACTTAACCAAATGAAAGACAAAATTAAAGTTTAAAAGAATTTTATATTTAAGATACGATACAAATTCATGCATTAAGATGATTATGTAGTCTAAGAAACAACTAAATCAATAAGATTTATTAAGCCAAAACAAATAGTCCGTGTCATGAAGTGAATCACGTTTGAAGAATTCTAAACATGCAATTCACATTTAGCTCAAGGAATTAAATAGTTAATTTATGTGTTTGATGCATGTCATGTTATATACTCTATTTCATATTACAGAATTAGATTCTTGCATCAATTATTTTAGATTAAGACATGTGAGAATCAAATACTAAGTGGAACTAAGCTAACAATATATCTTATAATATTATGATATCATAATTATAAATTAAATAAATCCAGGCAATGTATCATTAGATCATTTAATATAAAAAATTCCTATCTGCTAATTAAGTACATGGTGGTGTTAGTCTTTATTTTGTACAAGTCTTGTCTTAATTAATTCACTGAAAATATTCTTTTTTTTCACATTCATTGTCTCTTTCTTTTATTTTTAATCGCAATGGATTAAATTCTTTATTTTTTACTTCTTCACTATTATATTTTTTTTTAATATTGTTATCGATATATTTTGTTTGAATCGAAAGTCTACCAAAACAATTTTTCTATCTTCACAAAATAGAAATAAAGTTACCTATACAATATGATTCATTATGTAAAACTACATTAAATATTACTATTATGCAATCTCCGAGTTAAAGGTGAGAGGTGCTAACCATCGGAGCAACTCCCGTGGATTACTAACTTTATATATTGCATTTTGAACATTTTCTTAAGCAGAACAACAGAGCAAAAGTTTTTTAAAATGGGAAGAAGCAATGATTAGAACTTTCTAATGCCTTTTACTATTTTTCCTACAAAAGAAAAGAACAACTTTTATCATCTTTTCTCTCTCTATCTAATTAATTAAATTAAGAAGATCATTTGATCAAGTTTATAAGTTGATCAAATTGATTTATAAGTATATTTTAATTTATTTATATGCACGGTAAATAATTAAAGTGCTTCTTATAAGATAATAATTAGCCAAAGCTATAAAGTAATCATCCCAATTTATTATTATTCGACTTACAAGCACTTTTAATTTGATCAACATTTTATTAGTTTATCTTTAATATATTTTCTGATTTTCTAAATACATTTTTCAAAACAAAACCCCTATTGCCCTCCTCATTTCATATCCATCATTCATCCTTTTCTTTACAATTAGTTTTTTAATTATAAGTTTTTGTAATAAATTGAGGGGATATAAGAATTTAGCTCCAAAACACACTTTTTGAACACTACAGACTAAATACAAATCAAAACGGATATTTTGCTTATATAATTTATAGGCGAATTGTGACAAACAAACTTAACTCTATTAGTCACCCTTAAAATCCATAAAAATATCACAAAATTTTAAAAATTTGTTTGCCAATAAATGGATGAACTACATTTTTTAATTACGTGTTTATCAAACACATTAATTACTTTTTATCAGTTTCAAACACTTTTATTCACATATAACTATTTTAAAATTGATGTAGGAACCATGCATAAATATTGTACTTAATTAATTAGAGATACACCAACTTGTACTTTAGTTGCTTAATCAACTATTGTGAGTGGGATTTGGTTTTGGATTAGGACGTCACTTGTATTATTGAAGATTAATTTAATATATTAGTGGTTAAAAAAATAGTAGAAGATATAATTATACAACTATGATTACTCCACACTTTGTTAGTTGTAAGATTGAAAAATATATTAAAAAATTTATTGGATTCACATATTCTCACATTGGACGTATCTTATGGGTAGAAAAATTATCACCAACAAAATTATGATTGTTAAATATTTCTTTATTTTTATCAAATCTCGTTATTAAGAGATTATTTAGGGTGTGTTTGGTATGGAGGAAAATGTTTTCCATGGAAAATGTTTTCCTAGAAAATGTTTTCGTGGAAAACAAGTAGATTTTGGACTTATTTTCTCATGTTTGGTTGGTGAGTAGAAAATATTTTTCCGAAAATGATATTTAGTGTTTGATTTATGAATGAAAAATATTTTTGAGAGACATCTTTTATTTTTAGTAGAGTAAAAAATAATTATGAAATTGAAAATACTTTTTAAAACTAAAATTATTATTTTTTTGGAATGGTGGTGGGGATAGGTGGGGTGGGGGTAGTGGGTGGGTCAGAGGGGAGGGGGTAAGAGTGAAAAAATAAAAATTTGAAGTTGATAGTATTTTTAAAAAATAAAATTATTTTTTTGGTGGGGTGGGGTGGGGGTGGGGTTGGGGGGCTGGGCCGGGGGAGAGGGTAGGAGTTTAAAAATAAAAAATTGAAGTTGAAAATATTTTTAAAAAGTAAAATTAATTTTTTTTGGTGGGGTGGGGTTGGGGGGGTTTGGGGAGGGGGCTGCCCGGTGGGGGAGAGGTCAGGGATCGGGTGAAAAAATAAAATTATGAAATTGATATATTTTTTTTAAATTGATAGTTTTTCCAAAAAAAAATATAATTTGAAATTGGAGGAGAGTTTTGGAAAATGTTTTCCTTAATTTTTGAAGGGAAGTCATTTTCCTTAATTTTGAGGAAAATGAGTTGATTTGAAAAACATTTTTCAAAAAACTTTTGTCCCAACCAAAAATGAAAAAATTGGAAAACATTTTTCAGAAAATTTTTTCCTTCGTACCAAACACACTCTTAGTCCTAAATTTTATCAATAAATATCGAATGAGAAATATGTTAGAAAAATATCCAATCGTCCTTGCCGTGTACGTCCATTTTCAAAATGGAAGCTGACGATGAAAGGGGCCATCTTTTTGGTGGGACCTATATTAGTCATTTTATTCATAGTGATGAACATATATAACTTTTATTTGGGTCCTACTATATTAATTAATTTGTGTACAAATATTGCTTTTACTTCTTTCTTTTTTTTCTTTTTTCATACCTCTTCCTTTTTCTTTTCTTTTTTATTATAAAAATATTTGTAGATTTTAATAGTTTCATGTTGTTGAAAATCGTAGGATAAGAGTAAGATTCGTGTACATCTCACGCATATTGTTGACATATTTATGAGATTACATTTGATATGTTATTTTAGGTTAAATTAATTTTTTCTTTATGGAAAAAATAAATATGCGAGAATTGAAAATTGAACTAAGAATTATAATGTGAAAGAGTGATGGTTGACACTAATAATCATATAAAAGAAAATATGTGAGAATTGAAGAACTGAATTGATCAGAACGATGATGCGATGCTACTAGATTGTATAAAAGGAATAAATATGTGAGAATGTATTTTGGTGCGAGAGAAGACGACACTAAAAAAAGGATAACTTCTAAAGAAAGTGATAAAAAACTACGAAAGATATTTTTAATCTCAATCAAATAATGTAATAGATTGTTCCAATTTCAAAAAACATCCTTGCATAAGATGACACAATCTCAAGCCTGAAAATGTGTCACTCAATTTCTCTCACGAGAAAAAATTACAAATATTACGATACATTTAAGATCATAAATTCTGATGGCCACATCATATAATATATGAAGGATGTACTATTGATCAACTAGTAGTAGTACAATAATTTGTACTTGAGTTATTCAAAAAAGTAATAGAGATGGTGAATGAATGAGAGAGGGTAAAATAATGGGGGTGATGAATAGAACTTCTTTTAATCATTTGGGGCAAAAATGACATTAACAATTATTAAAAATGAATAATGATGATTGTCTAGACTCTAGAGGTATCAGGCCAAAGAATATTATAGTAGTGGAGGGGTCTTTACAGTAGACCCCCCAAAGTTTTTGGGGACCCCATTTTCCACCCCTATCTTATGATGAATACACCTAAAGTCATCCAACATGATCAAAATTGTAATGAAATCTTACTCTATAACCCATGATTTGAGATGCCTCTTGTGGATTTTCCATGTCATATCTTTAGCATTGCATTTTATTTAATTAAAAAAAAACTACTCTACTTTGATAAATATCTGATACGAAAATCTGATTAATATATTAACTAAGAAATTTAATTGTTCAGGGTGTGACTATTAGAACTTCTATTTTTGTCGAAGAGGATTTGATTCTCCATTTTATTAACTCCGTCTCGTTTTTTCCTTCCTCTCCCCTTTAGATATAATTAGACTTTTTTTAGAAAAAAATTATGTAAATAAGTGGGAAGAAAAAAATCGTGGTGGAATGAATGTAAATCCCTCATAACCCTTAATAGGAATGGGGAAATTCTTAATGAAAAGCAATTTTTTATTAATGAATTTTACTCGATACGAATTTAAATTAGTCGAGCCGATAAATTTTGAGAAAAGAGGTGAGAGTAGGGGGAGGAGGGAAGGAGCCTCATTTTCCCTTTCCTTTTCTTCCTTTTTCTTTTATTGCTTTCAAGTGTATTTTGCTTTTATAGATGTCTTTATTTACAAAATATTATTGAGGCAACTTTTTATTGATATGAGGATACTTTATATCGTATTCAAAGTTGAATATTTCTTAATTACAATGATACAATGTGAGGATTAGTATGAATCCATTATTATCTTATAGTTCATTTAGGATCTACAAGTATATGCTATTAAATTTCTTCATAAAAGGATTGCGTTCTATTTTAAAATCAAAAAAAAAAATACTCATTTTTTTTTTTTGGTAATGTACAAATCTAACATAATCATAAACATGTGTCTTTCATACACATATCTTAAGTAAAATATGTATATAAAACTTCTCATAATTATAAGTTTTTATTTTTTAATTTAATATAAGTATCGAACACAAATAAATTCCGAAGAAAATAAGGGAAGCAAAAATGGTGTGAGAATTGCAGTTTCCAAAACAAGAAAACACATCAGCATAGAAACCGTTTCCTGTCTTTTAAGAACTGTTACACATTATGTCATGAAACTGTCTCAATAGCTATTTTCATCAAGCAACACCCCACCCCAACCTCTACCCACCCCTCCCCTTCTAAATTATGTTACAATTCCTAATATAGCCAAACACAACTAATGTAATTTATAAATTTACCATTTAATAATTAAGTTATTACTCTTAAATAGAATTGACTTTTAACACATTATTGAGTACAACAAAATAAAATACCCAGTGAAATTCACAAGTGAGATAGAATCAACGTAGACTTTATTACTATCTCGTGAAAATAGAAAAAGCTATTTTCGAAAAATCATCAACTCGATTACGATAAATTTAGGTACTAAAGGAAATAATAAAGAGAATGTATTGTTGAGTATTGATTATTAGATCCTTCAAAAGGGAATATCAAATTAAAAAGAAAAATAAAATATAGCTACAAAAGAAGTCGTTAGTTTGTCGCTAAAAACCCATGAACGAAGATTTTTGTTATTGCTAACATTTTTTTCTAAAAATTCCAAAATAATCCGTGCCGCTACAATCTCTATCACAATATCCATCCTTCGGGTGGGCACTATGTGGTGAGCACTTTGTGTGCACTGGATAAACTCTCCCTCCCCTCCCCCCCAACCAACTGTGTAATAGCATGCAAATCACAGAAGGGATGTAAACCGCACTAGGCAAGCCCTATGTTACAGACTCAACTCAAAAGGCATATAGGCAGATCAATCTTCAATCATTCGTATGGATGACCAACCGAGTCATCTCGAAGGATTTGCTAACATATGTTATTCTTCGCTAATTCATTTTTATTTCATAATGAACAAGAATAATGTCTGACGTGTATTATTGCGTAGATAATGGGCTTATATAGTTCTTTTTTATTATTGACACATGATCAATTAGTGAAAGAAACTATAAAACGTCTCTCAATTTTTTTTAAAGTTTAGATAAATTTTAAACGAAAACTTAGACAAGAAGAATATATTGTACCTTTAATTCGGGTTTATGCAGAATATGAATATATGATAAGAAATTGATTGGTCAATTTTTTTTAAATTTTATTTACTTATTGCTGTTTTCACAATGAGAGTATATTTAGAGAATTTTTGGGGATAAGTATTCACCTGTTAAAATCTCCAGCTGCCAAAAGCCTGATAGGGGTGGGGTTACAGAGTTACACTATGGAAAATTGTCTGTTCCATTTGTTTTGTTTCATAAAGTGAAGAATTTTTAGATAAAATCAAAAGTTAGTAATTGAGAATTGTAGCTTTCAATTAAAAAGTATTTTTTTTCCCTTTTTCATAATCAAATTTGTAACTTGTTCACGTAAATGAGTTCATAGTTTAGTGATATTGATGAAAGTTACATGATATTAAGGATGTAATAGAATATTTTTTTTGAAAAATTGATTAAATTAAATGTAATTTTATTGAATGATAATTTTGTTTTAATTATTAATAACATTATTGGTTCATCACTAATGAATATGTGACAGTAGCATAGTCATAATTTGGGGAATCAAACAATCCTAGAGGTGTTTGATTATAGTTTTGAAAATTAAAAAATTCTTTGACAGAAAGCGTTTTTTCTTAACTAATCATACATAAATAAATCTGTAAATTTCGATAGTGTACGATTAAATTTATCTCCGAAATCGACTTTGCCACATAAGATTTGTTTTCTTCAATTTTTCACGTATAAGACATGATAACCAGTTGGGGGTCATATCTAACTCACCTTTCACAACTTTAATCCTAGCAAGTTCTCAACCAATTATATATTTTCCCTAATGAATGGTCCCAATATGGATCCTAAAAGCCAACTCTAGTAACTTTAGGATATAGTTCTAAGTATGGCTTTATTCTTTTCTTAATTAAAAAATTTAACGTGACTTATAGGTGTGAAGTCACTTTTATAACGACTGATTAAACTTTTAATATGAAAATTTTTGAATACAAGTCGCATTTAATTACACAAGCTTCAATATGAAGTACTGAACAAAAACAAAGTTCACAACTAATTGATTTGAGTCATGGATACGAACAACCTTTAAAAGAAGCATTTTATATTTAAGTGTGGGACTTCTTCGACACATTTTAAATTTAATCGGACTTTAATATAATTATCAGACACTCAACATCGAATTGAATGAAGAATAAACATAAAGTTCACAACCAATTGTTGAGCATGGATATGTACATGGATAGAGAGGTTTCAACCCTTAATTAATGTGAAACTTTCCAATTTGAGTTCTAATATAAATATCAAACACCCAATCGCGGCCAGAAAAACAAAATTCACAGCCAATTATTGCCATCCCCAACCCATGCAATACTCTAGGGTTGGGTCCACACATGTATATGAAACTTAAAAGCTAACTCTACTAAACTCTATGATGGGTGATTCAGCAATTTTAGACTTTTCTTAAAAGTAGAATAAATGATGAGCCTAATGAAGCTTTTTATGGACACCCTCTCTCTTTAATATTACGTATAAGAAATCCCTCTTCCTTATTATTGTAAAATTGAATTAGTTTCAGAAACAAAACAAAATGAAAAAGTTTTGATCTAAAGTCTAGGAATTAATTCTTAATTCAATTATGGAGAAAGTAAATGGAAACAAAGTTCTTTATATTGTGATATCAAGTTCGTTGGACATATGTGTATAATACAGGAAAATAATTTACGTGTTTAAGATTTAATATATAAATATGTAAGTAATTTTCTTATATACACTTAATGACTATAACTTTCTATGTACATAATCTATATTATCGATGAAGCATATTTAATTGATTATCTATCAATGTATGCAGCTTCAATACATTTAACCTAACTAAACATTAATTAATTTTCAAAAAATATTTTCCTTTCGTACTAAACACACTCTAGGAGTTAGTCATGTAAGTATATTACTTATGTCATATGCTTTTTAGGAACCTTATGACCCTATTAGAGGACAAATTTTATAAATTTGTACAATCTATAGAGAATTTCTAATATTTTAGAATTATTATCTTAAATTTTATGTTCAATCAAATTACGAGAACAATGAGTAATATTTTTCTTATTTTAATGGGATCAAGAGTCAGTTACTTAAAAATAAGATATATAAATTGTTACGATTTCTAAAAAATTTACTTCATCTAATTTATATAAGTTAAATTTTAATTACATCACTACATCTCAAATATGCTTTTGTATAAATCAAATCCCTTCAATTATGTTCGAGGACTATAATCATTATTATGCTATGCAAGAGTAAATCCAAAAAATTCCTACTATATATCTTTAAGCAAAACGACTAAACAAAAAAGGTACTCTATGAAAACTTATTTAGAATTAACAAAAAGTTAAAAAAATTTAATTGGGTCCCTCTAAACTCATTCACAATTATCAATCTTCTTTTTTTGCCAATTACCTTTTTATTAATTATTTTTCTTTTTCCAAGTGTAGTATATTTTTATAATTTTTATATATATAGATTGTCCCTCCCAAAAAAAATAGCAGAACAAACAATATATATATGGACCCCACTTTTCATGCAATGACGAAATATTTCACTCAAAATAAATAAATAAAATAAAATTATAAAAATAATAATAAATAAATCCACTCTCTTTAGTCTCTATATATAACCACCTTCCTTTACTCATCATCTTCATTCCATACCCTTTCTCCTCCTCCATCACCACTATCACCATCATCATCATCATTCGTCCCAAAATAAAAATCCAAAAATTTTTAAGATTATTTTTAAATATTTCATACTAAAAAAAAAAATTACGAGTCTACAGTCTCACTTATAACATAACTAGTCGAATATTATTTTTCACAACGATGACGAATTTGGAGGGATCGTCATACGCTATTGCACCGGTGGGCCCGCCACGGTCACCGTGGCACTCACCGGTGCCGTATTTATTTGGGGGATTAGCAGCCATGTTAGGGCTAATTGCATTTGCTTTACTAATTTTAGCTTGTTCTTATTGGAAACTTAGTGGTCATCTTGAAGAAAATCAAGAAGGTGATCTTGAAGAAGGAAATAATAATAATAATAATAATAGTAATGGTGGAGATGGTAAAATGGTGGAACCACCAATTCTTGAAGAGAAATTTTTGGTGATTATGGCTGGACAGTTGAAGCCAACTTATATTGCTACACCAAGTTTGTCTAGTAGAGCTTCATCTTTTGGTAGCAATAGCGGTTGTACCGCGAGTAGTGAGAGTAGTACGGATAAATCCGAGGCGGAAGAGAAGGAGGAGGAAGGAAATGATGTCTCGGGTTCAAGTCTTGAGGATCACAAAGAAATGCCTGTAGGAGAGAGAGAAAAGGAGGAGGAAGGAAATGAGGTCTCGAGTTCGTATTCAGGAAATAATTTTGTGGTTAATGTGACATAAATACGAATTAATTAACGGAATGAATTTCGAGTCATATGGTAAGCATGATGAGATTAGCTCCTTTAATTTCAAAGAGAAAAGAAAAAAGAAAAAAAAATCTGGTTTTTTTTTAAACTTTTTTTTCCCTTATGTGGGAATTTCCGGAAATGTATATATTTTTTGGAGAATGAATTGGGAAAACTTTATATATCTTGGTAATTTTATATAAGGAGAGCATACTTTTTAATTTTGAACATATGCTAGATATAAGCTCATTATTCAGTGCTTATAGACCTTTATATCTAGTTATATTTTTGTTAAAGATTAATTAATTTTTTAAAGTTAATTATTTAGTCAAATATAAATACTCAGGGTAATATTTATCTACCCTCTCATATGGATTTCAATTTCAATAGTAAATTATCATTATATTTTTCACATAAGTGGTGTGATTCACCCACCTTAAGAATAGTTAGGTAGACAGTAAATTACAGTTGGTCCTAAGACCTGAGATCCCAAATTCTGAAAATGCTTGAATATCATGAAAGTCACCCCACCCACACACACACACCACCTTTATTTATTATTATTAAAGAAATGATTTTGTATGATCAGTTATAATTTGAATAGCAAAAACTTATTTCTTTCAAAGTTTTATGGGATTTTGTTAGTTCATGTTTTGAACTTTATAATTTATTCATCCACCCCTGCTATTTATTGATCATATCATGTGTTAAGTATATTTTATCAAACTTCTATAAAAAAAAGTATAATTTTAACTAAAAAAAAATTATAATGTGTCGTAAAATTAATTTCATTTTTTGATAAACTTTTTTTCTTAAAAATATATGTATATATCCAAAAAATAAATTGTCTATTGGTACAGCTTTAACCAGGGAGTAGTTCAGAAATTCACATGAAAAATCCAGACAGTTATAGCTTTTATCTGAAACTGATCCAAACAACAAGAATTTTCATGCATTAATTTTTTATACTGTTGTCTAAGTCACGTGACACTTGTATGAACACGTGTATTCCATTAATACCTACCCACCCCCTCCCACCCCACCCTGTTCACAGAGACGGGATTAGGGTTAAAAATTTGAAAATTCTAAATTAATTTGTTTGTGGATTCACATGTTAATTTATATATATTTATTTTATTTTTTAATATAAATATAAGATTTACAAAAAAGCTAATGAATTTGTCCAAACTCATGAACCCACCTAGCTTCGTCTCTACCTCATCTAAGTTGGAAATCTACTAATAGAAGTTTATTAATATAAAAAGAATTTTTTGTTGGAAATCTACTAATAAGAAATTTCTTGCTTTCCCTACTAAGAATAGATTATTTCTTACTGAAAAACGTTTAGTACCTATACAAATATTTGAGTGAATTAGTGAAAAAGAAAACATTAATAGTTATTTTTAATATTTTAATGAAAATTTATTTTTTACCATGTCATTATCCTGGTGAGGTGGTTCAATGGGACTAGGAGGGAAAAATCATACTTTGTAACACAAATTTTACATTAATTACGGTAAAAAAACTTATGTTTCTAGTAGTAGTGTGGTGTCTGAAATAAAACTTGTTCAGGTTTTATTACTCTCCTTGTTGAGGATTTGATTCCTCTTCGAAATCCCGAGAACCTATAAATTTCAAAGTTTGGACCCACACTTTTTTGGCAAAAAAATCTTATTGAAAATGTTAAACTATTTCAATAAATGTATTTAAAATTTAAATTGAATTAGATAACAATATAAATATTTTACAATTTTTTTTATGGAGGGAGTAGTGACTAGTGTTTGATATGATTAGAGTGAAACTAAATAAAGTTAATAACAAATTAAAAGATTGATTTTGGTTTGTGAAATGGAGATCAAAAATAGGATAATCATACAAGTTTAATGATGACAATTATATTTTGTTCTTGGGGAAGTGGTACACAACAACACGCATTGTCTAGTTGAGTGGATGCACTCTATGAATAATATACATCCACTTTAATTTGTTGAGTTATATTAAGACTGTACACCATTTTTGTGGAACCATTTAAAATGACTTGTAACCATAATTATCTTTCACATAAATTATAGGGCAATGCACTCCATTTGAGTATCACGATCAAGTGATAAAGTCAGAATTTTGTATCAAGATTAAATTTATATGTATATAAGAAATTTGTTCGTGTATGTATAGTATTTTATAAATTTTTTTGTGAATGGATTTGAATAAACTCCTTTTGACTTACTAATTAGATCTGTTCTTAATGAAGTTAGAATTTTTCATCGAGGTCAAATTTATATGTATATAAGAAACTTATTCATGTATATATATTATATTATAATTTTTTGATGAATGAATTCGAGTAAATCCCTTTCGACTCTAACTTTGTCCATAATGACCATAGTGAGTAACTGGGTATGGGTAGTGAAGAGAAATTTAGTTGTGTGATAAAATGGAGAGATTATTTTTTCTTTATTTGATTTTTTATAAATAATGGTACCTAAAAAGGGGATTGTACCGGTCAATATTCTAGAAGGTCAAATCTAAAACCTTAAATCAAAAAAAAAAAAAAAAAAATTAATTCATCCTTCCTACTCATTATAATTTATTCTTCCTACTCGTTGTTATAACCTTGGGTAATAGTGTATATAAGTTTAAATCTTATAGAAAACGATAAATTAACTCACCAAATTCATCAATAGAATAATTTCCAAAAAACTTAATGGTGTCTCCATTTTTATTTGTTTATTTGGTTTTGACTTCACACACAATTTTAAAAAATAAAATATCTTTTAATTTTATGATTTTAAATATGCAGTGTAAAAATAAAATTAAAAATATTTAAACTAAAAGAACAAATAAACAAATAAAAATGGAAATAATCTCAACCATAAAAAGTCTAAATCACCTCAAAGACATAAATTAAAATGTCAATCACGAAAAGAAGCACAAATAATTAAAAAGATGCGGCATCATGAAAATGTTGCTTAATTAGTGCAGTACACATCTACACTGTATATTATGAACAAAAAATAGTGTAACCTTTGTCCTATATAATATTACTCAAATCCTAAACAAGAAAATTTGTAAAGCACTTTCTTTTTAATTGCTTACGTTTATTAGGACAAACTAAAAGTTGACAAGTGTTTGTAAGATACTAATTCAATATATTCTTCTTATTTGAAAGTTATTTGATATCTGATATTCATATTGAGATATGATTAAATCATATTCATATATTACAGAATTCATTTTTAAATACAGTGCTTTCGATATGATTTTTTTCATATTCGGAAGCTCAAACCCAATCTTTAGCTATATACAAGAAAGGTGATCATTCATTTTCTCTCTGTTTTCATACTTGCTAATTTCTCATCTAATCTTACCTTTTATTTATGGGTTAAGTTATAGATATTATCAGTATAAAGTATTTTATATTATCAATATTATTATTTAAAAGATACTTATAAGTGTTTTTTTTATAAAATATGTGATCTATAATATTGAAAAAAGATAGATTATTTGTTTTTTCAATAGGTAAATTTAGATTAATGATATAACCATTTTATTATAACATTATATATGAATCTCATATTCTAGAGAAATTTTGTTATTGCTGTCTTTTTGAGTGACATAACAAACTAACGACACATTTAAGTTTCAAAATTTGAGTTAATTTTTCAAATGGCTATTCAACCCTCTTCTTTTTTTTTACTAAAGTTAGCAACCTCATTTCTTTTAATTAAAAAGGTCATAAATGATAAATCCCCTTAGGAGCGATAGATATATCATATAAAGACTACAAATCAACTTTTAACTTAATATTTTCAATACAAAGTATAAATATATATGAAAAATTATAAACAAATTGAATAAACATTAACTTTTGAAATCATAATTTCAAAGGTAAGAATCATCAAATTAAAATTTTGAATTTATATTAAGTCGACAAATTTTATAATAGGCATACCATATTTTATTGATAAAAATGCTCATTCATTTTTAAACTTCATTTTTCTATAATTGTCTAATCTTGCCTTTTGCTTTAATCACATCCATGGTTGCCTTTTAAGGTTTCAAAATTATGCTCTTGTTCTTCATATTTATCCTCACCAAACCAAATACCTAACACTCAAAAACTTTTTTTCTTAAAGTTAGAGAATAATTAAACCCCATTATTCTTAACATTTTTTAACTCTTTATTGGAACATTTCAAAGTTATTCTATATTTTAAAAAAAAAAAAAACTCTACTTAAGGTATGACATGACAATTGACATAGAACAACTGCCAAATGCTATGACAAACATGTTCATTTAATATCTTGATAAAACTAGTCATTTCACAAAGTGCATGAATCAATCTACTTTATAAAGTTTTGATTAAACATTAGTGCAAAAGAAAGAAGTAATGTTGATCTTTACGTGGTAAATGGTTTGAATAATCATCTCTAAGTACAATTCAATAGATGGGATTTAAAAAAAAAGAATAATAATAGAGTTATCTTTTGCATACATGGTATGATATTGGAAGAAGATTTGATGCTTTCAAGTGAGAATTAGATTTAGGATTCAAATTGGGAATTGCTAATTTATCAAATACAATTAGCTCTATTTCGTAATAGAGGCATATTCAGAGTTTAAATATAATTATGCGGATAATAGTTATTTTATCTTTTACCTTAAAAAAGATTATACAATTCCCTCATAACTTAAATATGCAGGATGCGGGTAATGATAAGTGGCTTATTTGCTAGCTACCAAACGACCCATATGGAATCAATATTTGAGTTCTTATCACTAATTAAATTCATGACACATTCGAAATTATAATACTCCCTCTGTTTCAAAAAGAATGTTCCTATTTCCTTTTTAGTTTGTTTCAAAAAGATTCCTTTTTGGCAACACTTTAACTTTAACTTTCCATGTGGCATGTCTAAGACCACAAGATTAAAGGGCATTTTGGTACTTTTGACATAAATTTAATTTAGAACCACAAGATCAAAAAGTCTTCTTTCTTTTCTTAAACTCCGTTCCAAGTCAAACTAAACCATTCTTTTTTAAACGGAGGGAGTATATTTTTTTTCATATGTTAATCTATGATTAATGTTGAAAATATTGGATTCAATTAAATCTGATAATACTCTCCATCAGCCTTTGTTCCTGAAGACATGATTATCATATTTTACGCCATGGGTATCACCTTTTTTATAATCGCCAAGTAATATAGACTTCGATAACTTCATATGTAGCTACTCTTACCAATAATTTTCACTTTTCTTATTGCTAAGTAGCGTAGACTTCGATAAATTTGTATAGAATTCTCACAAACAATCTTAGTGACCTCTAGCATAGAATATTGTTCTTGATTTAAAGTAAGTGCACTTAACCAACATTTTCATAGCATTAAGTGAGTATGTCCCATTCAAACATTATTTAGAAAACTATCAATTACTCAAAATGAGGGAGAAAGAATATTCGAGTATAACACTATATGGTGTCCAAATGAAACCAAACAATATTTGAAGTGTGTGCTACTGTATATATGATCCCAATTATTTGATTGCATAAGCCATATCTAGACCACCACTCAACTACATTTAGCCCATATAGAGAATAATATGAGGTCATTTTGCATATTTTAATTAATGAGAAGTCTTCATCAATTTTATGTTATTAACACAAACTCCAATTGCTTATTACTTATGAACAGTTCAAAGTATGATGTGATTGAACTTTTGAGCAAAACAAGAAATGTTCTTGATCTTAATTATGTGGCAATAATGGTTTGTATATTCATCTTCATATTAAATGGATGGAAGACAACTAAGAATTCTATATGCATATACATGTCATTAGGACTTTATCTATCAAGTACTTTAAATAATGAAATTGGAAGAAAATTTGATGCTTTCAAGTGAGAATTAATTAGAGTCAGGATTCATTATAGGAATTGTTAGTTTATCAAATGCAAATTAGCTCTATTTCATGTCATAAGAGAGAAACCGGTCCAGAATTTAAATTTTATAGGTTCAATATTGAGTTCTTACTACTGAACTCGTGAAATATTGAAAATTATGGATTTTTATAGTCTAATATTTATGAAAATTTTAAAATTTCTTAAGTAGAGATTATTCTAACAGATAATATTGACGATCTCTATGCATCAAATATTGATCTAGATTGAAATAAGTGCATTAACCAAAACATTCATAGCATTAAGTGAATTCCCACTCGAACAATATCCACAAAAACTAGCAATTATTGCATCAAGCAGAAAAAAAATTCAAGAATAACTCTAGATGATGTCCAAATGAAACCAAGTTATTTTTTGAAATGTATGCTATGTATGATCCCAATCAAAGTTCATCATTAATTAAAGTTATGGCATAAGCAATATCTAGTCAATTTCTCAATTACATTTTAGCCCATAGAGAATAATGTGAGGTGATGTTTCTTAATTATTTTAATTGATGACAAGTCTTTATCAATTTTTATCTTACTAACACAATCTCCAATTGCATTACTTATGAATAGTTCAAAAGCATATTAATGCAACATCCACTAGAATCTTGAGGTAGATCAATGAGCTTAATTTCATAGGTCTTGTTGCATTAATATGAAGAATCTTAAATTTTGAATCTATAGGGTTTAAATTGAGAATCTGCAATCTCCATTGGAGATTTTTGTGGCTTATGATTTCAATTTTAATTAATATGTTTAATGTTGTATAAAAATTCTGGCAAAGCTTTTATTGGAGAAGATAAAAATGAGGCATTTCCTAATGATTATGACAGCCATTTATATTTGTTGGACAAGAGTCATGTCATTTGAATTCAAATGATTTTTTTGATGAAGTAAGCCAAGAATATATGGAGAAAAGTTTCAAGAATAATTCAACTCAAAAAGTTTTGAGAATAACAAGTCATAAGCTTCATTATTACATGTAATCCATTTGGACAATTTGTGGACAAGATGATCAGACTCGGGATTATTCTTTTTGCAAACGTCAAAAATAATTATGCAGAAACTAGAAAAAGGGCCAAGTATTGGGTATATATCTACATAAAATTATTGACGTGTTTTGTGGACAAAATTAATAGCACATGACCCTAGATAAAAAGGTATGAAGTCAAGGATTAGAATAGAAGGGTAATAGATAACAGAGTGTTTTATGTGAGATAAAGAGGTATGAAATTGAGGATTAGAATAAAAGGGTAATAGATAACAAAGTGTTTTACGTGAGAGATAATGGGGCTATAGTCTCCTCTTTTCATCTTCTCCTTAATAGTCTAAAATGCGGGCACAATCCAATCGCTCAATTCTCACTCAGGTTTAGTTTTTGTATTTATTCTTTTATAATTTTCTTAGTACCTAATAAAATTATGTTTTCTTTATTATGGTTATACATAACATATTAAAATGAAAAAAAAAAATGTCTTTTACAAAAATTAACAAGATTTCTCATTAATCAATTTGAACAGTATATCAATCCAAGTTTTTATAGGTTGAAATGGACTGGAAGAGGTATTTAAAGGCCCAAAACATTTGCTCTGTAAATGCAAGCACTATCCAATTTGATTGGTCTTCATCTACGTAAATTTCAGGCCCAATGTGAAACTTCAGATGCATATATGTGAAGTTGTTTTAAAACTCCAAACATTTATGTCTAGTTTTTAAAGTTAATTTCGAAGCTGTTAAAACTTGTAAGATTTTATAAATTTTGGCTATGCTTTAAATATAGATCTTGAAATTGATAATATCCTAACCCAAAATTTTGGACGTAATCAGCAGTGTGTAGGTAACCACTTGTAGTACCTTTATTCAAATGGTCATATTCAGTTCTTAAAAACTATTTAATATTTAGTCAATTTTGGCAAATTTTAGACTAAATCTGCTGCTATTGCTTAGCTCGAGTCTAAAGTTGGCCACTACCAATTCTATAAGTTATTAAATGGTTAATGTGTTGTTTTATAACACATTTACTTACACTATTAACAGCTTAGTAGTAGAATGTGTTTAATGATTGTCCACACTCCACAGTCATATGACAATTAAAGAGTAAGCTAATAAGACAACTCTAATAATTGGGAAAATTTTAATAGCTCAGTTGATTGGTTATCTGATTATTCATCTTGTTGATGATTCCACTTATTTGCTCAAAAGACGAGTGTTGTCGCATTTTACTGTAAGAGGTAAAGGATGTTTAGTAATTACATAGTTTCTTAATTGGCGTAACCCATCGGTGGCCCCCTAAACTTGGCACCAACTTTCACTTAGATGCCTTAACTAGCTTTGTTCATTTTAGACACCTTATGTCACTCCCTGTTATGTCATTTTGACACTTTTTACTGAGTTGGCATATTGTGTGTGTTACACTGTTCTTGAGCGCGTGAAAAGTTTAAATATTGTACATTTTTACTTTTTTTTGTTTCTTCTTCTTCCTTCTCTCTCCTTCCAACACCTCCTCCATTATCCACCATTGTATCCAACCTTCTCCCCCTAATTTTCTCACCATTCTATTGTCATAAACATTGCCGAAATTATTCAAAATCTTTGTCAAAGAAGAAAAAGACTGAATTAGGCCGTGAATCTGGAGGTTTTAATGGTGGTGCATATCTTTTTATTGCTCACATCTAGGCTCTAGCCATATTAATCTTCAAGATCCCATTCCTTTTTTGTCCTTCACTATGCAATTTTACCTCTAGGAAAGCAAAAATTATAATAATTTTGACTATCTCGTCAAAAAGAAAAAAATGATGAAATCTGTTGAAAGACAATTAGGTCAAAAAGGTCACTTCTTTTATGGAGGAAGTTAAGTTCTTGGTGCATCCCCAAATTCATTTATTTATAAAAGAGATAGAAGCGAAGGTGAAGATAGTAAAAATAGATTAAGTACTTTTTATTCCATTACCTTCCATAATTTTATCAAATTTGAAAATATGTTCATGGTGGTAAGAGAAGGAGAGATGGAGAAAGAGAGATGAAGATGGTGAGAAAGAAGGATGGGTATTGCAGGTTTTATTATTTTTTTAAAAAGATAAAATATAACTTATTTTTTTAAGTAAATAACTATTTAGTTTTATAAATATGTTTATTTATAGTACATTTATTGTTAACTATTTTTGGTATTTATGCCACATGTCTTCAGTTAATTTGTTGCTTTGACACATCATCGGCGAGTGTATTACACTCTCCTCAGTGTTTTTGTTGATTATAAAAAAAGTGCCAAAATGACACAGTAGGCATCTATATAAGGTGTTTGAAATGAACAAAGGGTGGTTCAAAAATGTCTAAATGAAAGTTTGTGCCAAATTTAAGTGGCTACCGATGAGTTCCGCCTTCTTAATTTTCATTGTGTAATACTACATGTTTTCTCATTTGTTATATACCATGCTATTTTGCTTCAGAAAAAACATGGATTTCACAAAATATAGACTTCAGAGTTTAGAGCGCAAAGTACTCCTCTTTCTTCCTAAGAGTTGGAATTGTTGCGGAAGCCGAATATATAGAGAGTGATGGAATCACAACTGCTATATCTAAATGTAGCTAATAAATAGTAAATGAGACAACAACAAAAAGAACACCAAGAATTAACGAGGTTCGGCAAACTTTTGTTTTCTTTTGCCTAGTCCTCAGACACAACCAACCAATATTTATTTCACTCCAAAAGAGTACAAGTGAAATACTACAAGAGAGAAAGAAGAACAAATGCCTTAGGAGATGAGAAGGCAAGTGAGAGGTGTGTTACAAATGAATTAGGAGCTACCTATTTATAGGAGTGAATTCTTCCTATTGATGTCATCCATGACATCACAATATGTCAAAAATGTCAAGATTTACCTTGTGAAACCAATTTATGGTTCACCTAAATTTCACCTACAAAAGATGCTATCTTGACTTTTCTACCAATGAAGAATTATCCTCCTAACTACCATATCTTCTCATTAATTCATTTTTGAATCTTGTCAAATTTAACAGGAATTACTACCTACACAAGAATCCAGATTTTTGGGTCTTAAAGAAAGCTACTTGATGAAGAAAAAAAGTGTGAGGAGAATCTCACAATTGATTTTCCTATTTTGTACTTAAAATTGGAGTATCTTTTTTGGAATTGGATTATGTAGCACAAAGCATTAATCTTAATCAAATTAACAAGAAATTGGAAGCTTCGTAGATCATGAACATTTACTTCTTTTTTTTTGTTTTTCACCCTGTGTTTGGTATCAGCATTAGAGCTCGACTAATTTATATTTGCTCCGTGTAGGTCCCCATTCAAGGTGAGTTCTCCCTACCAAAGATTTTTTATACCCCAAGCTCGAACCTAAGATTTCTGATTAAGAGAGAATAATCTCATCCGCTTGCACCACATCCTTTAATGGTGTAGATCATGAACATACTTCCTCCCATTTGGACTATCTTTATTGGACTTGGGATGGCACAAAGCACTAATTTTATTTTTATTTAACAAGAAATCGTCCAATTCCTATTTGGTTTGTCAATACTAACTTTCTGAGCTCGTGGAGTGATGGTTGTGATCCCTCCACTCTTAATCCTATGTCTCATGTTTGAGCACCCTGAGCCCCTGGCAATAAAAATATATCTGTATGGAGCATTTTACCCCTCATAGTGAGCCTACTCGACACGAATTCGAATCAGTACTCTTTATATATATATATATATATATATATATATATATATATATATATATATATATATATATTATCACACATTTTCACAAGCATTGGATGCTACTTGTAACCAGAAATAACTACTGGTGTAGCAGGAAACTTGCAACAAATAATTTGAATAGCAACAGGTATTTACTTAACACATCTTGTTGCATCAATTAAAACAGAACAACGTAGTCGAAGACTCACGGGTTTTGACTTGTCAATGTTCATGTCCCGAGCAAATGGTGACAATGTCTGGGATTCTGAGATTGGACCATGGGCGTTTAACGGATCCAGCAGCATAAAGTGGCAATGTGGTGCTGAGAATGCTGGCAAGGAATCAAATGTCAAAGAAACTAGCAGAAGAAATGGATGCATCTGAAAGAGACATATATGGAAAACGTATGAACTTGCAAAGAACCACATAAGGAACAACAGGGAAGCAATCGACAAATTAATAGATGTGGTGCTAGAAAAAGAGACTTTTTAATGCGTGATCCTCCTTACTCCTCTAGAAAAGCATATGAATTAACACATCTTCTTGTTGCACCAATTCCTATTCTTACTACTCATCTGACCCTTCTCCCAATATCAATTGATTTGTTTTCTTTTGATGCTCTCTTCGATGAAAAGTAAGTTAGAACCCTTGCTTCAAGATTTGTTCTTTTATATATATGCATATATCTTAGTTACAGTTGTTATGATGAATCGTAGATGTTCTCTAAACCATGACACTGTTGTAGAAAAATATTGTTAATTATGTATCCAACTGAACTCATACCAAAAGAATTTGACTACCGAAAATGAAAGATGGGATCTTTCTTTCTTTTTGTAATGTCCTGGCACTCATTTCAGTCATGTTGTATACACCAATGTGTCAATTATAAGATCTTCATTTTTGGAGTCTCTTTACTTCTAGCTGGTAGAAGTTCTATACTTTTCAAGATCTCAAGATTCTCTTCATCTCAAGGTTAGAGTTAAAAGATTTTGTCCAACTTGGGCAGAAAGATTTTTTGTATGGTAAAAAGATATGTACCTTGCGAGAAGAAAGAATTTGCTGTCACTAATAGCATTCGCGGCACTTATGTTGCTTGTTCATTGCCACTATTGGCATCAGGAACCTAGTAAATATGAACACATGTTAGATTACATAATTTCGTTATAAAGCTAAACTTTAAGAAGGAAGAAGTTGACCATATTCCATTGTTTTGAGGCCAACATAATGTGGTAGGAGTGACTATACATGACAAAACAAGGTCAAGGAGATGAAATTCCTATAATCAACAGATTAACTGTAAACACAACAAGTATTTAAAAAAAAAATAAGGATTCAACTCAACTTAACTAGGAAGGAAGAAAAAACAGGTTTGCAACATAAATCAGTACACAAGTACTAAAATTCAGCTGCTGCAATTTGCTACTGTCAATTACTCTTATCACAACTTATCAAGAGAAGTAAAGAAAATAAGAACGACCAAGTATATTAGATCAGAATCAGTATACAGGTTATAGTAACACAGGCCCAGGAACTTTAATACAACAACAACAACAAACTCAAGAAAAATACAGAAGTAAAGAGGACATAGAAAGTAATAGGGAAAAGAAATCATCGCATTCAAAAGAGGAGCAATAACAATAACCAACCAATGAGATAACTGAAGCACAGTAAATAACGAGGAGGAACAAAGGCTGTAAGCCGCAGGAATGTTAATACAGCGCTGAAAATTCTGGAAAGAGTTGAGCTCTTCTATAACTGCCTGAACTCAGAAATTTCTGGCCAGTTAATTTGATTTTAATGGCAACTAACAAGGTCCTGCACTCCAACAGAACTTCTTGCCTCTCATTGGATACAATGGCATAAACATATCAGACTATTCCATCTCAGGCTAATTTCATTATTTAAATAAAAAGCTGTAACAATGACTGAATACTAACATGGTTAATAGCTCGAAAGATGTTGTTTTAAACAATAAAAGCTAAGTCATCTGAGATGCTGAGTTATTATCCTTACTAGTACCCAAGCAATAACAACAATATACCCAATGTAATCCCAGAAATGGAATATGGGGAGAGTGATGTGTACACAAACCTTACCCCTACCCTGTGAGGATAGAGAGGTGGCTTCTGAAAGACACTTACTCAACAAAAAGCATAACAAATCGAAGCAAAGGAAACAACTGGTCATAATAAAGTAGTGAATAAGGGGACAAGCTTACCACTCTCCAAAATAGTCACAAATTTTATTTTTTCACTTGCAATAAACTGTAATAATACACAGTACCCCAAGCGTGTTACTAAATATTTAGGGAATACTAGTATAGATCCAAAACCTTGAGCAAATGAACATGAAGAAATATGCAATAAACAGTGAAAGCAAACTGAAGTTCTATTAACGATTCATTCTTGCGGTACAAGAGGAAAGACTATTTATGCTTTCGTACATGGAGTCCTAACCTCATACTAGTTTAATACAACTTCTACTATAATATACCAACATGAAATTGGCATCCAAACACAATCTTACAAGGACAACACTAAGACATTTAGCTTAAGCAGGTGATGGCAAATCTTTGGAGCCTACGAGCTGTGTATACTTTTCGAGTTGTTGTACATCACATGACAAATCTCTAACAGAACAAGCTCATTTGCAGGAATATTGTTTCTCCATTTACATTGAAAAAATTCTTCTAAATAAACAGTGACTACTTATTTGACTATCTATCAAAGTTCACAAATCAAAAAATCAATGAAGCGACACAATTCACATGACATTCAATAGGAGAACATACGAAATCCCAAACTAAATCAGTTTTAAAAAATAGAATCCATTTGACAATCAGATGACTTATCTTCGAACTCTCACTGTTAATACAATACTGAATCACCTTCTAACCTAACATCCACAGAAATCTGCTCAATCCGCATAAGATCCACAACAATCAAATCAACTTATTTAATTCAAATACATATAATCGATATCCAAAGTACAAAAATTCACATGATATTCAATAGAAAACATACGAACTTCCAAACAAAATCAGTTTAAATAATAGAGTCCATTTTCCAATCAGATTACTGATCTTCTAGAGGTAATAGAACTCTCACTGTTAATACAATATTGAATCACCTTCTAGAGAGAAAACTAATAGAACTTTCACCGTTAATATCAATCCGTGTAAGATCTACAACAATTAAATCATTTTTTTCAGTTCAGATACATAAGTTAGTAATATCAATATTTCAGTTTATTACCTCAAATTTTTGACAAATCTCAGCTACTGATGATGAATGATGAATCGAAGGAAAATTTCTGAATGTTGATTACAGATTTTGAGCTGAACTTACAGAAGCTATGGCGATTATGGATTTTGAAATACGAAACAGAGAGAAGAGAGCGATAGAGAAAGAGATGGTAAATTTGAATTGGCGGGATTTTTATAGAGAACTGAAATAATTGGAGGGAAGATGAATTGTATTGGTGTTAAAAAGGGCGGGTCCGGTTCACGAAATATTCACCCGGATGGTTCGTGGTCCAAGTTGGTTACCGGGTTGGGGCTCAGGTTTTCAATTGGGCTGGGTTTATCCGATTCCATCTCATATCAACCAAATTTAATTTAATTTTAATTTTTTAAAAGTATTTAATAGTTATATTATATTAAAAATAATTGATTGTTAAACTACGTCAATCCCAGTGTTTCAAAAGACTCTTTTGGGACTCGCCTCGGGGTTCGCCCTGGGGCGGGACTCTAGCAGAACGCCTCGAGACTCAAGTGTGGGACTCCGTTCTACAAGACTTACGTCCTAAGAGCCCGATTATATGCCCTAAGCACGTCCAACACCCAACGCTCGGGACTCGCCTAACAGATATTACACAAATTATGTGTTAAAATCTGTAAGTAACATTGTTGACCCTCATAATTCTTGAATAAATGAATGATACGTAACTTTTTAATCTATAAAGATAACAAGATTGAGAGTAATTCAAACAACAAATGTAGTATCACATATCTACTATTTGGTAACACTATGAATGTAATTATATATTACGTAACATTTCTCTTAAAAATATGTAGCGAAATTTTACTTTTTCACTTATCATTTGTTTTCTGATTATGTCATATATATCAAAATTATCATATCTTATTTAACTACGGTATGATATGCATATTTTTTTTTAGAAATAATGATTCTCTTATTATTAAAAAGTTAAGATATTAGATTAGTTATACTTGTATAGTCATGTTTTATTATTATTAGTGTAATAATATTTCTCAAATGATAATTATATTACTTTTGTTCGTTATTATAGATTATCAATACTTATTAATCATAATATAATTTTTATATATTATAGGTTTTTCATAAAAGATTATTTGTAAAATCATTGAAAGGAATTTGATTAGTAATAAAACTATAAAATTGAATATACATGAGACTATGCCCGTAGATTCATGGAACTTACGCCCCGTGTCTCGGGACTTACGCCTCACCTCTTACGGTATAAAACGTCTCACTTCACACTCCCGTCTTGTAAAACACTGATCAGTCCAATATTAATTCAAGAGTGACGTGAACTTTCATATTCGGCAGCTACTGAGGTCGATAAATAACCATAAATTCTTTTTTAAATCAACGTTCTTAAAATCAAAGAGTCGGTAATTTTGTATGCTTAGACCGTCTTTTCTCAAAAACTCTTTAATATAAAAATTAATCTCTTGAATACTAAGTTATGATTGAAATATTTGAAAACTATTATTTTATAAAAATAAGTAAGAATTTTGTGACTCGCGCGGCTAAATCCACTAGTATATCAAAACGGTCAAGCTAAGTTGTTGTTCCAACTTTTTAGCCTCTCTTTGAATTAATTGTTTAGTGAAAAGAATTTTAGTTCAAAAAGTCATTTCTAGCAATTTTTCTTAATAAAGAAATACGTATATTGAATACCAATTTCTATTTATTTTTTATTACCAAGTAATAGAGGTAATAATTATTTACATTAGTAAATTGACAGCACACTATGAGAAAATATATTATTTTTTTAAAAAACTAAAAGTAAATTTACCAAGCCTGCATGCACATACACACAATCATTAGTATCTCAAAAACAATGTATAAAACGCGTCTGTCGTAAGCGATTTATGAACAACTTTAGCAAACACAATTTAAAGCTTTGTTGGGGGGGTAGATTTAACAACTTCTTTTTCTTTTCAATTTTTTTTATTATTTAACTTTAAAATAAATATTTAAATTATTTTATTTTCATTTTCTTAAAAATTACTTAAAATATCTAAAGTAAATCAATCCACACAGGCTATTACGTATTGTGTTTCTGAAATATAATTTACAAGCTGCAATGAGATTTACACGTGAAAACGAAATAATCAAGAGTATATTTGGTAGAAGATACTAGAAAATAACGCATGTATTAAATTAGTATATTAGTATTTTCCTCTTTAATACATATTTTTATGGGCAACTTTCACATATAGCGAACACAAAATTCATATTTGTATGTTATAGCAAAATTTGCATAATTGCACTCCATAACAAACATATATATATATATAATTCGCTATACATATACAGTTGAAGTGAATTGTATAAAACGAGAAAGAAAGAAATATATACAATTTGAATTTATATAAAATGAAAATAGAGAAAGGCAAAAGAGACTTGGGTGGGAAAATATTTTTATTGTATAATTATAAGTGTATAGGACGATTATATACAATTTGAATTTGTATAAAATGAGAAAGAGAGAAAGGCAAAAGAGACTTGAGCAGAGAATATACAATTGAATCAAATTGTATAAAACGAGAAAGAGAGAAGTTATAAACAATTTGAATTTGTATAAAACGAGAAAGAGAGAAAGGCAAAAGAAACTAGGCAGGGTAGTATTTTTATTGTATAATTATAAGTGTATAGGACGATAATATATGTTTGCATGTGTATATACAATTTTCTCTCGCTTTATACAAACAGAAACGCAATTTATACATTTCATTTCTGTTTGTATAAGCGAGAGAGGCGAGGGTGGCAACCGAGATTAGGGAGAGTGGAGAGCGAGATTTGGGAGAGGGGAGAGAGGAGAACGAAAATATATGTATTTATATAATTTCCTCTCGCTTTATACAAACACAAACACATTTTATACATTTGTGTTTGTATAAAAAGCCAGAGAGGGGAGCTAGACTGCCACCAAACGAGAGTGGCGAGCGAGATTCTACCAAAGAGAGTGTCGAATATAGCTATAGTTTTCTATAGGGTACAATTAAATCAAAGTATATTTATAGCATTTAATTTGAATTAATAGTTTGCTATTATATACAATTATCCCTATTTTGAATCTATGTATAACTAATATTGATACAAAAGTCTAAGTTGAGTGATTTTATTGATACAAAATAAAGTTCAATGACTTTGTTAGATAAATTTCCTAAGTTGAGTGAAATTTTGAGATATCAACTCTAAATAGAGATATCGTTCACCATTTGTATAACACACTTGAATAGAAAGAAAATTCTTTTCCTTTCATATGCTCATCTTGTTTTCTTTTCTTTATACTTATATTGTTCTGAGCTTGATTTTATAACAAAAATTTGTTTATCTCTAATACTTTATTCTAAAATACAATTTAGCGATAATTAAGATGCATCAAATTAATATTGAATGATTAAAAAAAGATACTAACATGTTTTCCTGTTGCTTCCAAGTTCCCTTGGTGAATGTAATCCATGTTGGAATAGTTAATTATCTTCCTCTTTTTTAAGAAATATCACTATTTAACTATAGAAAATTAAATTGTAAAATTAGTTAACTAATGATCAAATAGATTGTCGTAAATGAAAAAATTAACTGATTTTGGACAAAAGAATTAAAAAAGATCCAGCATAAATCATTTCATTAGATTTGTCACAATTCATAATATGTCTGAGATATCAATAACATTGTTAGAAAACAAACAATATCCACTGCAACAAAAATAATTATTGGCGATACTAAATTTTTAATTGTCATTAAATATATATTTTAACGACAAATAAAACTCTTTGTATGTGTTCCTAAAAGTCTTTTGCGATATTGGTTCTAATGACACTTAAATAATGTCGGTAAAGGCTTTAACACTCTTTATTAATGTTAATATTTATTACCGCTAAAAATTATTTTTGTTATAGTGATAGTGTCTCTACTGGATATCTTTGATACAAATGAAAATGTTTTCCTCCTGACATACATGAATTTCTTACTTAATTTATTGTATTCGATATGTTAAAAAAAAATCTAAAATATTTATGTATAATTCAGATAAATATAATTGAAGGTGTAACTATGGAGTAAGTGTGTGGGGGTGGTGGGGATCAGGGCTACGTGAGTAGATGGAGGTGAAGACGAGGTGTGCTAGAAAATAAGGAGGCACAATCCATTAGGGAAGCTTTTTGTAGTATTCATTTTCAATGTGATGAACTAATTAAAAATTTATTAGGAAAGTATAGTAGTCTCGTGTATAAAGCATCATTTCGTTCTAAAAAGTCTAATGCAGATAATCTATCTTAATTCAGTCATTAACAACGATTTCTATAATTTAAATATATATATAATTTATAAATCATAAAAAGATAACTTTAATATATTCGTACGCAATAGGCACTAAAGCTCAACAGAAAAATAATAATTTTAGAGGTAATCGACTAATTTATTTTTATTTGATTCTAAGAAAGAAGAGTTTCAACTGCATATTTTAATTACTTCTTTAATTTTCTATTGGAACCTCCTAGTACTACAAATTTGTGATTAGTCAAATATTATTTGCTTCTAAGATTAAAATTGAGATCCACTTGGCTCTTGGCAACGAAATGGCACTATAAAATCCACTTTCATACTGAAAAAATAATAATAATTTAAAAGTTCATGATTTTGAAAACTCAATTTTTTATGGGCTTTTTAATTAAATTTTTAACTTAAATATTTGACATATATATTAATTTCATAAATTAAGCCGGCAGAGGACGGCAGTAGTGTTAGCCTATCCAAATGACAAATTATTAAATTGTCATTTTTTTCAGGTTTAAAAAGGAGTCCACCAAATTAAAATTTCTCAATTGAACTTAGTTTAATTTATGTGAATTAAAAGCTAATTATGGGATCATCTTTCAGTTGTTGTGGTGATGAAAAAGTTGATGAAGGGTATGTGCACTAACAAAAAACTTTTTTTATTTTTAAGTATCGTATTTGAGATTTTAAATTCTAAATACGATCTATCGTATCTATATATATTTTATATTTTTTACATATATATAATTTGAGCAAAGATTATTATGTGTCGTTCTATGAAGGATTTCATTGGTGTCAGACTATCAAATAAAGTGTTATGTTCGATTATGATTTCAATTCAGGTCACCTAGTATCCTTATGGATTTGATTATAGGCAGGATGTAGATGTTACCCAATATAACACAGTATTTAGAAAAGATTTTTCGATAAAATATCCGTCGAAAATTTCCATTTTTTTAGTAGTGATATATAGCTTGAAAAATTATACATAAGTAAATTAATTGGGATTTTTGTAGGCAAAACAATGAAGTGGTTGGTGAAAATTCTTGGAGAATATTCACATACAAGGAGTTATATACAGCAACAAATGGTTTTAGTGAAAATTACAAGCTTGGTGAAGGTGGATTCGGAAGTGTCTATTGGGGTAAAACCTCTGATGGTCTTCAGGTAATAAAATTAAGTTTTGTTGTTTAGTATTCGATTTTCATTCTAAAGTTTCGATTTATTAATTTGAATCTGCATCGCTTTAGGTATGTAACACTTTATGTCATGATTTTCTTTCTATTTATAATGCCTGGACCTGAAATTTCTGATTAAGAATAAAGCGATCTTATCCATCACAAACGTGGTGTTTCTTAGTTACATTTGATAGTCCTATGTTTTCTCTCAAAAATTAAATAAAATACCTTCTTTATTATCCTTTTTAAAATGGTAGAAAATATAAAATAAGGAGAAAAAAATTGCCCGCATCAGGTGTTTACACCCACAAAATAGAAAAGAAATTTAAAAAATGTTACACTTGTCCCTTTTATGAGTCCTATAGAACATAGAATCTAGATTACTCAAGTCAGTTGTTAATACTAAAAACCAAAAATAATTTAATATATCAACAATCTTTTTTTCTAAAGATAAATCATTTCCCATTTGTATCTAAGAACAATGATAAAAGTTGTCTCAGTGTGACTTATAGGTCACGATTGTTAGAGTCCTGTTATACATGAATGTGAATGTTTCGTGCATCAGACTGCCTTTTCTATCAAAAGGCAATTTGGTGCACTAAATTCTTGTTGTGTGATCGATTTGGTGAGCATTGAACCGTATATTATTTCTGTTGTACACAATTTTACCTTGCATTTCTACGAGAGGTTAGATTAAATTACACTAAAATTTTGGAATTGCAGATTGCAGTAAAGAAACTAAAGTCAATGAATTCAAAAGCAGAAATGGAATTTGCTGTGGAAGTTGAAGTTCTTGGAAGAGTTAGGCACAAGAATTTGTTAGGCCTTAGAGGTTATTGTGCTGGAAATGAACAAAGACTTATTGTGTATGATTACATGCCAAATTTGAGTTTACTCTCACATTTACATGGTCATTTATCAAGAGAAGTTCAATTGGATTGGAAAAAAAGAATGAAAATTGCTATTGGCTCTGCCGAAGGCCTCTTGTAAGTTTCTTTACTTACTCCTTTCAATATTTTATATCACTTTATAACAGCGGAATTAGCGACAGACAACTTCTGTTATTAAAAATCAAGAAACTGACAAATTTGTTGTTCAGTTTATCTAAAAAAAATAGCATATATTTTCTTATTTAGAAATTTTTTATGTTATATACACCGTTTGTATAAATAAGTTTATACTATCAAGTCACCTTTACATTTATCATTTGGGTGACATGATGGTGTAAAAGTAATTTACATTGATGGTGTAAACTACAATAATTCTTCCATTTTATTTTGAATAAGATGATTTATAAACAAACAAGTGTTTACGACTTGTTTTAGACAATTATTTCAATTTTTATTTTTTTTTTGTTCTAAAAATTCATGCTAGCAAATACCGTTATATAATTGGGATAGAGGGAGTAACATTTTCGATAGAATTTTATTTATTATCATTACCTTATAAGTAATTCGATCATGCAAATATTTTTTACATCATCGGTGTATAAAACTGAATTTTAGTTGTTATCATTACCTTATAAGTGATTTGAATATGCAAATCATTTGAACATCATCGGTGTATAAAACTTTAAAACTCTGATTCAAAATAATCATAACATATACTCACATATATATGTTTTTTTGTCTATATACATAGGTATTTGCATCATGAGGTTTCACCCCATATAATTCATAGAGACATCAAAGCTAGCAATGTGTTACTTGACTCAAATTTTGAGCCACTTGTTGCTGATTTTGGCTTTGCAAAATTAATTCCAGAAGGTGTTAGTCACATGACGACACGTGTCAAAGGAACATTGGGTTATTTAGCACCAGAATATGCTATGTGGGGTAAAGTCTCTGAAAGTTGTGATGTCTATAGCTTTGGAATTCTTCTACTTGAACTAATTACTGGTAGAAAACCAATTGAAAAACTTCCAAATGGTGTTAAAAGGACAATAACAGAGTGGATGGAACCAATGATAGCTAAAGAAAAATTTAAGGATCTTGTTGATCCTAAGTTAAAGGGGAATTTTGATGAAATTCAATTGAAACAATCGATTCGTGTAGCTGCATTGTGTGTTCAGAGTGAGCCTGATAAACGTCCAACGATGATAGAAGTTGTGTGTATTTTGAAAGGGGAAGAAGTGAATAATGTTGTGAAGGCAAATCATGAGAATTTGAGGATTCAAAGTGTTAAGTATGGAGATGATTTATTGGCTTTGGATCAAACTAGTGATCAAGAAGATAATGAAAGTAGTAGTGATCAAGGGAATGAAAGTAGTGTTTATGGTGTATTTGGTGCTATGGAAATGAAAAAGATGCAAGATCCTCACAAGCGTTTTGGAGAGAAATAATGTTTGAGGTGTACGTAAGCTGACTTGAACAGTATCGTTATTGAACAAATACAATGTTTTGGTTTAAATTTGTAATGATATTGTAATGCACAATGTCAAGGAATTGAGCTATTGGCTTTTTGTAAGGTGTTTATTTGTAATGTTTTGATGTATTCTTTTATTTTATGTTAGAGAATGGAACTCTAAGAATGTTACTACAACATAATGTATCCTAAATTTATTCCATTTTGTTCTATTTATCGACTATCTCACCACAACCTTTGTTGATGACGATGTCATTTACTTGAGAAAAAAAAAAAAAGAGTGTGTTCAATCGAACCCATAATCTTAAATATAAATATGTATGTGAAAAAAACATAAAATTTCAATAAAGACATGATTCTGAGTCCAAAGCTATCATAAAAAGCTCAATGTTAAAAATCTAAATCACCACAAAGAATTGTAGTGTATTAGATTGGATCGACCTTAATCAGCTGGCTTGAGTTTGAATCCTTATAATGAAAAAAAATCATGACAGAAAATATTTCTACTTTGATGGGTCTTACGTGACACACGTACCAAAATTAATAGACTCAATAAGATAAGTCCATTTTTATTAATATTTCTTTGTAAACAAAAAATCAATTTGTAACTAACTTTGTAATAGTTCAATGTATCTAAATAAGAGAGCATTAGCTGGAGTTAGCAATGAGACAGAAGCTACTTTTAGTCTTTTTGTAATTAAATTCTTCATGTTTGTGCCTAATTTACAAATCTAATATAAAGAACATATAGCTAAAAGATAGTTATACGTACGACTCATTAATCAAAGATCTCAAATTCATGCTCGAAATAAAATCGTCTTGATAAACTGTCCCTCAAAGTTGAACTTTACTGAACGAATCTAAATTAATTATGTCCAAAACTGATACGAACATCGGGTGGAGAAACTAAAAAAGAAGAGTATTGCACTCTTACAAGTTAAATATTTAATTTATTGCTAAAGGACCACGAGGTTATTTTGGTACTTTTTAATTATTAGTAGTAGTAGTAATAATAATGATAAATATTATTATTATTATTATTATTATTATTATTATTATTATTATTATTATTCGATGAACTTGACACCCTGAATTCTTTCCCTCGAGATAATTTGTATCATAGAACCTTCAATTTATTTCCTTTATATTTATTACTGCACGTTTTTTAGTTTTAAATAATTAAGAATTCAGCCTACTTAAATCAAATAATTAAGAATTCAGCCTACTTAAATCACATAATTTGGAAATTAATTTTAGTGAAAGACTTGTTCATTTGCCTAATTTCATGAGGTTAGTTATAATTTCTTCCTTCTCCGCCCCACCCATCTCGATATGAATCGAAAAAATAGCTCTGACTTTAGAATGATAAATATCTTAATACTTTTTGTGCATGAAGAATTTGTTGTGTAATAGGTTTTCTTAATCATTTGAATGTTTCATTTCTCTCTAATATTAGATATATAGAAATTTTTGAAAAAATTTCTGACGATATATGTAAAAAATATATCTTTGTCAAAAACTATTTATGATAGTTTTTTAATCGAAAAAAATTGAGATTTTTATGGAGATGTCTATCGGAGACACACGTATTTCTAATAGTATATATATGAATATATGGATTATATTAGTCTTTTTGTTTTACATTTTTGAAGAATTTCATTATAGATCTCCTTTTGAATTTCATAATTTTGTAGTAATTTACATAGTAAAGTGAATATTGATTTGAAGTAAAGTCTCTTCCATACCCATAATAATTGGAAAAATGCTAATGATTATACAGTTAGCTGCATGTTTCAAACTGCCATATATATAATTAGATAATCATCATCATCATTGTTTTCTAGTTATTTGTGTGTTAATTATTTAATTTTCTCTTGGTGAGGAATGATAATGTTGCTGTTACCACATATAATTATTTATTAAAGTGGTGTTAGGTCAAAATTGTACTTTAGTTTGCATGACACAATGATGACCCAACCCTAGAGGATTATTATTTACTGTGAGATCGGATAAATTTTTTTTATCTTTAATCAAATATTTCATGTTCGAATGTATATATATGATATGAATTCGTAATTAGTTGAGATGATAAAGTGACGAATATCAAATTTCAAATGAAGTAAAAGAAATACTATGAAGATTTCATCATTTAGGGTTGTACATAAGATGACATCTTTGATTAGAGGTTTCAAGTTATAAGATGATTCTTCTTTAAAGTTTTGAATTCAAACTAATTAAAACTTCATAATAAATATCGAACATCAAATAAAATACGAGGCACATGTGAAATAATCCAAGTTTTTTTTTTAATTCCAAGGATGTAGGGATGGTTTATTAGTTTGGCAATGTGGACAAGTAATCATGATAAGTTGATATATTATTATTTTCTTTGCATCCGATTATCCCTTTATCTTTGGGCCATTCTCTTATTTAATTAGTAGGCACAAAAAAAACCATATTTCCTCATTTGCCTTTTTTTCTTCTTCTTCTCATATTGACTATTTAATTTCAACAATCAATTTACATGACTATTATTTTATATTATAATCTTTGTCATTATCGATTAAAAGATTAATCATTATTTTAATTTCTAATAAAAATTGACTCATCAGAAATATTCACGACAAACTTTTCATCAAAATAGCATATTTTTATGACATTCGAATAATAATGTCCATTGAAATTTCGCATTCTTTTAAGTAGAGTCTCCATCACCGTCCCACCACTCAGGAATGTACCCTTTCCATGAGGGCAAATGCAAATAAGAGTAAAAAGAATGACTTCATTTGAGTGGCACACAACTTTACCTACCAAACAATATAATCATGTACAAAACTTATGCTACAAGAGAAATCAAATGCAAAAAAAAAAAAACTTTACCTTTGCTAAATCCAAAAGTTACATTATACTTTTTTTTATCCTATGCTTCTTATGAAAGAATAATTGAATGAACTAAGGTGGTCACACTCTACCCCCCCCTCCCCAACTCCAACCACAAGTCCTAATAAATACCACTAATCATTTAAATATCTCTTACTCAAGTTTTCTACAATTCTATGTGTTCATCAACAAAAAATATAGTGAATAAGTGATTAAAAAAAACTTTTTTGGGGGCAAAAAATGGATTTTTCAAGTACTACTAATTATAAAACATCAAAAATTCTTGTGGGAATTTCTTTGGATGTTGAAGAAAGTAAAGAACTTATTTCTTGGGCAATTAGAGTTTTAGCCAATCCTAATGATACCATTATAGCACAACACATTGTTGGTAAGTTTAATATTTTCCTTTCAATTATAGCCACAATTTTAATTATTTTTTATTTTTTGTATTGTGTGATATGTCTCACTTTGGGAAATTAGAGTTTTAGCTAATCCTAAGTATACAATTATAGAACTACACATTGTTGGTATGTTTTTTTTTCTTTCAATTATAACCACAATTTTTATTTTGTGATATTTTCTTGTTTTTACCCCTAAGTGTGACAATGACCCTTGGAGAATGACACGTGTGACTTTTATTGAAATGATTTTATTCTTAAACCAATCAAAAAGAAGATAAGAAAAACAAAAAAATAAAAATAAAAAATAGTAGGGGTCTTGATTTTTATACATCTCTTTGTGGAATATTTTCAACATTTCTCATATGTAACATAGAAGCTAGCACAATACAAGTTCTTCAAAGTTAGAAGAATACAAGTTCTATTTTAAAAAAAATGATTTTCATAAAAATGTAGCTTTTTAATCCTTGAATTTGTATAAAATGTATTGATTTTTTTTTTTTGTCATTGATGAAACAGTGGCAACTGAGAAAAGCAAGAGATTTGGTGATCAAAGAAAAGAAGAAAGCAAAAAATGGCAATCTATATCGAAAAATCAAACTCAAATTCGAAAGGCAAAAGCATTTGTTATTTCTATGATGGGAGAATTTACAAAAACATGTCAATATAAACAGGTAGCTTCGGAATCTTATTATCTTGTTGTTTCTATTTGTCGTTATTGTCTTTTTTTCACTCTTTGTTCAGACAAACATCTTTCGAAAACAGTTTATCTATATAGGTAAGATTTTTGTATACTCTACCTTCTCTAGACTCTAATTATGTATTTACACTGAATATTCTACATTCTCCAAAAACCTCACTTGTTAATTTAATTACACTAAGTTTATTATTGTTATTGTTCACTTATTTTTCAAGAACTTTTTTGCAATATATGTCTTGTCATTTCTATTGATTTAATTTAATTTAATTTGTTGAAATTTTTCAGGTAGATTTAGAAGCAAGAGTTGGTTTTAGTTCTAATCCAGGAAGAGGTTTAATTAAAGAGGCTAAAAGTATTCCAGCTGATTATCTTCTCATTGGTGGCAAAAAGAATAAAACTTGCAGGTAACTTTAATCTACACGGAGAAATTAACTTCGATACACTGATAGTATAAAAAACGGACGAATTCTTTTGACAACTTCACATTTTCAATGAGATTCTAATAGAAATATTCATCGAAAATTTGCACATTTTTAGTATTTTGTATTCTTAAAAGACACTTATTATTATTATTATTATTATTATTATTATTATTATTATTATTATTATTATTATTATTATATTTTTCAGATATCCATTCACAATTGCAAAGTATTGTTGTGAAAGAGTTCCAGATAATTGTTCACTAATTGTGGTAGCTAGAAATTCAGGGCAACCACCACCACATAACATTCATTCCAATTCCATTCGAATCCAAGGTAATTCAGTTTCCTATCACATAAAAAATAAGTTAATTTTACGTATAGTCATTAAACTTTACTCATATATAAGATGACAGAACTATATGTTTTATCACGTCAAAGTAACTGAACTTTGCCTACTATAACATTTAATTAAGTCACTATTACTACACTTTTTTGTCACATAAAAAAAAAGTCAACTTTTGTCAATTGTAATAACAAGTCATAGACTTTATCCACTATTACAGTAGAATCACTTATATCATTTATAGTAGGTAAAGTTCGGTTACTATCATGTTACAGTTAATATAATTCAATTCTTTTAATGGCACACGTCAAAATAACTGAACTTTTACTTACTATAACAATTAAGTCACTATCGCTATACTTTTTTGTCACAACAAAAGAGTCAACCTTTTATCAATCATAACAACAAGTCATAGACTTTACTCACTATTACAGTAAAATCACTTCTATCGTTATAGTGGAAAAAGTTTCGTTACTATTTTGTTACAGTTGATACAATTCAGTTACTTTAATGTGACCAAAAATAGTACTCCTTGTGACGTGACTTTACGTCTATATATATATAGTGTATATACTTTCCTTATTTTAATGTGATTATAAACAACTTATGATTTACTTGTTATATTATACTGAATAAATTTCAATTATCATACGTGTGAAATTCACATTAGATAACAAATTGTATGCAGAAAAGCATCAACATAGTTCAAGATGGCTTAAAGAAAACAATTTCCCTTCTTCAGAAAAACAAATTATTACAAGGAATTCACCAACAACTGTACTAAATGGATGTGAAGGAGAAGAAAATAGTTCAAGTTTTGGTGAAAATTCCATCACTAAATCTTCAATAATATCATCATCATCATTAGTGACTAAGGAATTCAAATATCAACAAGATCAATTCAAGAAATCAATGTCTCCATTAAGGCGAATTTCGTCTTTTTTACGTTCACCTTTTGATTTGAGCTCAAGAAAGAAGAGTTCAAGATTTCAAAATGAGGAAACTAAACAAATGTCTCCATTGAAGTGTTTTAGCTATGAGGAGATAGCAAGTTCTACAAATTATTTTCATCCAGGTTTGTGTTATTCATGTGTTATATATATATAAGTATGTCTTTTACCTCTTTGGAACAGACCTTCACATAAATAGCTAGACAGATTTCCCGTTTAATCTTTATAATCGATATACATAGATTATATATTAATTATGCATAATGATGCATATGTTATACATGAATTATACATATATTTGATCAAATGGCCTTATATAGGCTATTATTTGAATTATATCCCCCTTAGTCCAATGGGCTAAGTGTGGCTTCCTTTAAAATAAAGGGAAATTTTCTTTAAAAAGGTACTATTTGGTTTTGAACTTTTGACTCTAGATAACAAATTTAATTTATAGCCACAACTTATATCTTATGGGAAATAGAAGTCATTTTCAAAAAAATCTTATTAAATAAAATAGTAAGGATTTATATATTGTTTAGGACTAAACGTAATTATTATGTTCGAGACTGAGATGTAATTATTATTTGGGGAGTGAGAACAAACCCCTAAATTAAATCATGAATATAAATTTTCAATTTTGTGAAATGTCATTGATTTATTTATTTCTTTTTTGTAGAGAATTTAGTGGGACAAGGAGGATACTCAGATGTATATAGAGGAGATCTTGAAGATGGAAGAAGAATTGCAGTAAAAAGATTAGCAAAAGATAGCCATAATATGAATAAAGAAAAAGAATTTTTAATGGAATTAGGTGTAATTAGCCATGTTAATCATCCAAATACAGCAAGTTTAGTTGGTTATTGCATTGAAAATGGATTCTATCTCATCTTCAAATTCTATCCAAATGGCACTCTCTCTTCAGCATTACATGGTATGCCTTTTTAACCTACTTTACCCTTTTCATTTCATACTAGTTTATATCTCGATCGACAAATTATGTAGTTAAGCAACAAAATTAATTCATCGTTAATCAAGTTGAACAATCCATGTTCTATTATATTAACGATATGAACGATTTGTTAGCTAGCTACGAGAAATTTTTACAAATATATATATCTAGTTAGTTTTTTGTATACACACCATGAACTTGTTAGGGGTAAATTAGTAATTTTAAGTTTTTAACCAGAAGGATTCAAGTGTTCAATTTTTAAAACTTATAATACCTTTGAAGTTTAATAGATTGTTATTTCACCTCTGCGAGGTAAAGATTGACAACATTAAATAATTTTTTACATATATTATATAAGGGATTTGTAGTATTTTACGTTCTTGAATCGATGATTAATAATTTTTGGCTTTTTAATGCTTTTTTGCAGGAAAATCAAATAAATCACTTGAATGGCCAATGAGATATAAAATTGCCCTTGGGATTGCTAGAGGTTTACATTATCTTCACAAATGTTGTAAACATCGTATAATACATCGTGATATCAAAGCATCAAATGTTCTACTAGGACCAGACTATGAGCCTCAGGTACAACTCATAAAGCATGTTTTTTTCGCAATTTTTTTATCGGGTTTTCTGTATATTTACTAACTCTTCTATCGAGTAAAATTTTAAAATTAGCCATTTTTCAAACTTGATTAGAAAAATAACCAAATATTCAAAAGTCGTTGAGAAATAAATATGTTTGGAATTCATGAGACTATAACACTGGCCTAGTCTCTTGAATTTCAAATTTTAAAAAAGGTGAAATTCTATTATAATATCTTAGATAAAATATACAATACGTTGTCATAAAGTTTCATTTTTCGTAAGTTTGAAATTAATGTCAATGATTAAAAAATGTCATGAATATTTCACTTGTTTTAAGTTCGAATTCTATAATAAGTTTCATGGTGTTTCTCCATCAAAAATGATTATTTTTTCTACAAATTTTCAAACATTGGCTATTTTTTAAAAACTAATCCAAAAGGTGGCTAGTCCTGCAATCATTACCCTTCTAATTTTTTTCCTCTTATATTCTTAATATAGACTATCATAGAGTTTCATATTTTAAAATACATGACAGTATCGTGATATTTATCTCTATATCAAAATTAATTATTATTTAACGAGTTTTTAGATACTGATTATTATTTTTTTGAAAAGTGGCTAGCCTGTAAAATTTCTAATTTTCTACCAATATGGAAGATTGAAAGATGAAATTGAAATATATATTTTTAATCTCTCATTTTTCATCTTCTTTTTTTTTTTTTTTTGATAAGATATCAGATTTTGGGTTAGCAAAATGGCTACCAAATAAATGGACACACCATGCTGTAATTCCAATTGAAGGCACATTTGGATATTTAGCACCAGAATATTTCATGCATGGAATTGTGGATGAAAAAACAGATGTATTTGCATTTGGAATTCTTCTTCTTGAAATTATTACTGGTAGAAGGCCTGTGGATTCATCAAGACAAAATCTACTTTTATGGGTAAGTTTTATTTATTCCTTTTTAACGTTATTTTTTAGTTTATTTCAAAAAAAATATTTAATTTAAACCTTATTTTTAATTGTTAGCGAGACGTTTCTATAGTCACATAGATATTGTGGTACTCGTAAGATCATAAGTATCAGAAAAACTACATTTATAAAGATGTTATGATATGTTTATGTCCACGAATTTCAATATACTACTTCTTCTGTCACAATTTATGTGAAAGAGTTTTAGGAACATGTGCACTACTAATAAAATAGGCATTAGTATTGAACAAAATTTTGTAGTTAAACAATGTTTTTTTTGTATTTTTTTTTTGGTTAGCAACGATGTTTGTAGATAATTGTAACTTTGTTCTTTATAGTAGAAGTTTAAGAAAGAAAGAAATATGATTTTCGAAATTTATGGTTTAAAACTATTAATATACATTTATATGATTATAAATCAATCATATTATTAAGGATAATATGAAAAGTTTAAAGTAAAATCATTTCTAGAAAAGGAAGCATGTGTTACGTTCACTTTTTTTAACAAACGAAAAAAAAAGTATGTCATATAAATGAAAATAAAAAATTAATTTTTTTTATCAAACAGTTACAATTTGTGCTTAGTCAAATATGTTCTCTAAATTTAAACCGAAAAAATAGTTTGTTGTTGATTGTTTACTTTATTTGGAATTTCTTGGGAAAAAAAATATCTAATGAAACAGACAACAACATTTTGGACATTGGTCCATAGATTTAATTAACAATAATAATTGCTCTAAGAAATATCCCATTGGCTTGTCTTTTTAACCCTTTTTTTTTCTTTTTTAAATAAGTGTGTAAGTTGGATATGAAAATGACGTGTGATCTAATGGAGGCAAAAAGAAAATCTAAAAATTATAATTTTTCAAGAAATATATTCTGATATTTTTCAAAAAAATAAATATGAAGGATGATAAGATATTTATAGACTTGTATTTGTTATTTATATAGTAATTTATTTGATTTAATTGCTAAATTTTACTTTCTTTCTTTTTAAGGCGACACCCTTGATGGAAGGTGGGAAATTAATCGAACTTGCAGATCCAAAGTTGGAGGGTGAATTTAATATGGACGAATTACATAAAATGGTCCTTACAGCTTCATATTGTGTAAGACAATCTTCAGTATGGCGTCCGTCAACGATTGAGGTAAGTATATTTATATTGTAATTAGTTATATTGTATAATGTCTCAGTCTCAAACAAATTATAATCCGTTATTTTTTTTCTTATTTTTTTTTAGGTGTTAGAATTGTTGAGATATGGGGATGATTCTGAGGCAGCAAAAAGTTGGAGAATACCAAAATTTACAAGTGATGAAGTTAATGATTACTCAATGGTTTTTGGATATGATCTTCCTTCTGATTTAATTTTAGAAGACCTTTTCTAATCTTTAGTTTTCATCATAATGTTGAATTATTTTCCCTCATTTTTTCCATAGATTTTCCTCTTAATTAATGTTTAGTGTATTATGCCCTTTTTATTATTTTTCACCAGAATTTGTTAGTATATTAGAGTTTGAGTATTTTGACTTCATGTCACGTAGAGCCTCATTCAGCGAGGAAGTGCTCCTTATCATATATTCAAGATTCAAATTCGAAATTTCTGATCGTGGGAGGAGCAATCTCATCCACTGCATCATATATCTTGGTGGTAGTTTATTAGCCACTGAAGAAACATGGAGATTAACATGTAAAATGTTAGATCATGATCATGCCTGATGTAGCATAAAGATGAAGACAAAGAAGATGACGTAAGCACTTACGTCAGAAATATATAAGAGTAGTGAATATTTGTAATCAAAGTACTCTCATAAGGTACTTATTAAAACATTTTGATTCTTTAATTTGTCAATTGTATTATCCTTTTTGTTATGATTGTGTCATTTTCTTTGATTTCTCAAGTTTTGTTTTTTATCTAGCAGAAAATTTATCTTCCCCAAGTATTAACATTAAAAATAGCTGATAAAGCATTAAATGCTACTAAATATCTTTTTGGTGTTAAAAATTGATTTATGCCTAAGAAGTTAATATTTTATGTTGATGTGCTTAAATTGATAAAAAAAGACATTTGATGTGTTTGATAAGCAATTTTCTGCTAAAATGACTAATATGTCCTTAAAATATATCTAAGTAAATAAGCTTTTGAAAAAATAATTATAAGTTAATTCGACTAACTTATAAATTTCGACAAACACCTTTTAAGATTTTTCATCGATAGCCAAGTTGATTGTCCCCCACTCTACCCCTGCCACCCCCAAAAAATACACAAATCTCATATAGAAAAAAAAAAGTACATTAGGTATATAACATGAGATAATTTCTTCTCATTTATTCAATTTTAGGTAAACAAAGTTACTTGGTACCTGTACTGGTATGAGATAGTAGGCACACCAAAAAGTAATCAAGATGTAAATCAACTGATACACTATGATTACAGCAACACCGATAACAATATACTCAGTATAGTCCCATCAAGTGAGATTTGAAGAGAATAGAATATACGCAATCGAATCTCTACCTCAAAGATAGAGCAGTTATTTTCGATACGTCATCATAATATATATATATATATAAAATAAAAAAATAAAAATAAAAAAAGTGAAGTGCTTGGATGGATTTGAGACAGAGAGAGTAAAAATGGGCCAAAAATGTCTTGTTGGTAAGATGGCATTCTTGTTGTTCTAAAATGGGCCATTTATTGGGCCTACATAACACGTGAACATCACGAGCTAACCTCGTGTAATTGGGCCCACTTTGTCTTTCTCTTGTCAATTCTATAATGTCAACAAAAGTGATAAGAACAAGAGGGTGGCTATTCTTTTGCCAATTATCCTTTTTTCAACTCTGAAATTAGTCTTAAGCTTTACTCACATTTAAAAGTTAGGAAAGAGGAAAGAAAATTACGCAAGTTTTATAAGTTATTTTTAATATCCATCTCACGTCCAGTATTTAATATTTGGTGTGTGGACAATTTTAATTCTGAAGGCCCCAACATCGGGCGGGTGGAGACATGTCATGCTTTGATACCATGTAAAAGTAGGTCTTACGCGTAACTCACACCACAAAAGTTAGCTCAAAGAGAGGACGATTGTCGAAGCATTATAAGGAGTCCACCCATCTCATTAACTATCGATGTGAGACTTTTTGTCATTTTTAACACTCTTTTTTTGTTTCTCTTATTTTCATAATGACATAGTACATAAATGTATCCTTCAACTTGGTATTATTTTATATTTTCGTTCTTCAATTTTATATGTTTATAAGTAAACGCTTAAACGAGGGTAAAATTAAAAAAGTAAATATATGAATCCTATATTATATGATATACGCAGAATACCATATAAGACATAATTTTTTATGTAGGACGTATGTAACTATTTTTTAATTTCATATAAATTTATATATTTACTTTATACATACTTAAAAGTTGAAAGATATGAATGTGAAATAAGGTACAAATGTTAGAAGAAGGTCTGATATTTTGAATAATATATGACAAAATATTAGATTTGAGCATATCTATTTGTGGAAGGACTATATTTGTACGACTTTACTAATAGGGATAAAATATAAATATTTAGTAAATGACTATTTCTTTAGATCATTAGATTAGACCATGGTCTAAAGAGTATTTCAGTTGTCAGTAAATGATCTTTTTTGTAATTCATAGATCTTTTAGATTATATTTTAAAGATTTATTTTGAGTAAATTGAAAATTTTACGATAAAATATTATATAATGATTATAAATTGTGTAAATTACGACAAAAGCAAAAATTTGATGGTCTAATATTTTATTTGTAAGTTTGAATACTATATGAAAAAAAATATTATATTCGAATTTACTATTGTCTGAAAGGATAACTTCTCAAAATTATATTTGTACGACTTTTTAAAATAGAAATAAAATTTAAACGTTAGTCTTAGAAAAAAGAATATCAACAAGTTTAGAATACACACTCTGCTTTAATTGATAGGTTAAAAGATTGAAATCAGATAAAAAATAAGTGAATACATACCCTCGAAAAGGGAATAAATGTGACAACAATATTTAATCTCCCTAAGTATTTTCTTAATTAATTAAAAGGTCGTTCACTAAATAAAAATTATGTGTATATTGACTTATGTCGCGATATTAAAGACGCACCATTAAAAAATATGATAAGATTAAAATTAAAAATCTTTTGAACTTAATTAAATAATTCAAATTTTAGAATCAAATTTTTTTTGTTAGGTAACTTTATATCATATCGTGAATCTACGCAACTTTGTGAAACCAAATTAATCGATCTCATGGCAATATAATTTGATTTGTCATTTTTCCTAATAATATTGTTAGTATTTATTGCACTTAAACATCATAGAAAGATTAGTTATGGACAAATTATGAGAAAAAGGTGTTTATGAAATGTCACAACATTAAAAAATTTCTTGTATATTTGTACTATATATTCCTTAAAATTGAATTTACTAATGTGTGGTTAGGAATCATACAAAATATTAGATTGACCTAACACATTTGTTTGTTTGGTATATATACGTTATCAGATTATTCAAAAGATATATATTAAATATATTACGTATATTTTTTAGTAGACTTGTTTTACATAATATTAAACACATTTTAATTTCTAATCATATCTCAAGTTAGCGAATCATTAGTTGATTGACAATAGCATTTACCATATTTTGATATAATAATAATAATGACTATAACTATTAACTAAAAATTAATTTTATAGAATTGGGACACCTCATCACCTCTATGGAAACTTTGAGAACATTCTTAGCTAATATTTAGTAAATTGACAACATCTCTTGGGTCTCAATCCAGCCAAGTTTCATTAAAAAAAATTATAAAATTTTAACCTAACTTTTTCTCTTAGCTTAGTTGTTATTATTAGTCTAATAAAGGTTGGTGTAGAAAATAAACAAGGTTTATTATGGATTGTGCCAATGAGAATTTATGAGAAGTTATACCATGTTATACTCTAAAGGGCAACTTTTAGAAAGACCTATATGGCCCACTCTAAGATTTTTTTCTCAATTCCGATATCGTTTTTTATACAAAGATATTTATTTATCACATGATCTAATTTGACTTTTAATACAAAAGATTATTTCTAAAAGCTTGAAATTAAATTTTTTGATTAAAAGTAAAGAAACAAGTAGATCAGACCTATTCCACTATAACTCATGTTGGTTAAAGGCAACGGTTAATAATCGCTATGCTATAACATATTTATTTGTTTTTATTTCAATTTGTTCATCGAGTATATGGCGTTTACTAATCAAATTAACGTTGATTGTCTGTAAAAAACATTTTTAAATATATGTTTAAAAACTATATGTTAGTTTCATTCTCTTCAAAATATAATGAATTTTTAAATGTTTTTTTTTTCTAAAAAGGTAAATAATTATCAATAAGGTATAATATAGACAAATTTATCCTAATACAGAGTATTATATCAAATTTCTTAACCTATAAATCACACTAAAATAATTGTACAGCTCCTCGAATCCCTTCATATTTTAACAACTTAAAATATGTGTAATCAAACAATTAGCATTGCCATGATTGAAGTGGCATTTTGGCCACACAAATGCCATAGTTTTTTTTAGAAAAATCTCATTCGATATTTGATATTTATATCAAAGTCTGATTAAATTATAATTTAAGCTAAAAAATTTCATCTTAAGAAATAAAATGCTCTCTAAAGAAAAAAAATTATAATCATGTTGACTCAAACTCAAATCACTCTCATTAATGAAGAAAAATCTTAGTCATAATATAGGAGGAAAAAGTTAATATTTATTTATCAAAGTGGCTAAAAGGACAGGCGCATGGTCGGCTGGATAAGGCAATTTATAAAATATAATATAATAATATATTTATGAAATAATTGTCCTAACATTATAAAATGTGGGACATAATACAGTAAGTATAAGCCAATCAAAATTCAGAAACAGATATATCTCCACTGCCCATATTGATATTGACAACTCAAAAATGTTGGGTTGAGAATGGTTTGATATAAGCCAATAACATATAAGATGAAACAAAGAAAATAATATATTCTATAAAGAGAAAAGATGCAAATATAATCTTTCGTTATATTTTTGAGATGTTATCCAAAATTAGAGTATATATGTTTTTTACTTTAACGATAGACTAAAAAGTAAAAGACACGTGACATAATCTTACCCTTCGATTCAATATTTAATAAATGTCGTGTCGATAGATAAAATTATGACACGTATATATCCGTTGATATAAAAAGTATATATGCTTTAATTTTAAACGACGGAGACACTAATGTCAGAAAAATATAATGAGGATATCTACAAAATTTAATAATACATAGTGAAATTTGAAAATAATATATACTGAAATTCTTATCTCATGAAAATAGAAGATTATTTCTGAAAAACTCTTGACCGAAAAGAAACAGATCCATTATATATGTAAGAAAATATATGTGACTAATAATGAACTTCCTAATGAGTCAAATTCTATTATTATAGTCTCCTTTCCTTTTCTTCTTTTATTTATTGACCTAATTATATCAATTTGCATGCTTATTTAGACTATTTTACTAAAAGGAATTTAAATTTAAGACGTTTTGTTAAGGATATTGAAGAAATCTTTATCACATCATATCATAATGATGTTCTCTCTTTTTTTTTTTTTTTAACTATCATATAATTAGTATGTTGACTAATATAATCAACTAAAATCTATGCGCTTATTGAATCAAAATGCATTTTCTACCTAAAAACTTCAACAACTATACTGTATGGCGAAATTTAGTAAGTTATCAAAAATCGATATCATCGATCTCATTAAAGATAAAAGGAGCTTTTATAAGCATTGGTCTCTTTTTTCCCTTTTCCTTACAAATAAAATATAATAAACTTCTTTCAATGTTCAGATACAAAGTAGCTACGTATTTATAGATTAAAAAATTAAAACCCTCCTAGTGGTGGTGCAGTTGGTTTGAATAATCAATCATAATTCAGAAACAGATCCCAAACAAACTGACTAGAAGTAATAAAATATGAACGTCTCGGTAAACTAAGTTTTCGTTATACAAGATTCGCTAAAAGTCAGATCTGGTAAGATTTATTATATACATAACACACTCGTATCTAAGTTTCTACAAATAACTGATGTTGAATTAATATTTTAAGTTTATAATATTGATTTTTTTTCAGAAAGTAACATACGCGATTCTAAATAAATTATTTTAACTTATTAAATAAACTTCATAACATAAAATGTAATATTAATCAATGTTACTTTGTTATACATAATAGATAAGTAAAATAATTTATACGCTCTTACTTTAGCGACTAAATTATATCAATTATATTCTAATCACACGATAAAAATTAATCAATGTTACTTTGTCATACAAAATAGATACATAAAATAATTTATACGCTCTTACTTTAGCGACTAGATTAATCGATCATATACTAATCACACGATAATAACTATAATTATTATGTATCGATATGGCTAGGTGTGTTAAACTTGCAGTTTCAATCAAAATAAAATATTAATTTCATTCCCAATAAGAAATTTCAGAAAAAATATTTTATTATTGAAATCTACTACGTGTCCATTTTGAGTCAACAACCAATTAAAATTTAATAATAGATCCTCAACAAACAAGTTAAGTACTAGAAATTATAATTTTAAAAAAAAGTTTGACTATTATCTTAGTTACCAAAATACCCTTCCATTAGCACATAAAAAGGTAAAAAAAACCAATACCCCATTGGATATTTTGGAAATACAAGTACAACTTATAAACTAAAAATAGAAAATAAAACTATTTTTTCCTTTTTTTATATATAATAATTAAATTAAGTTAAAAACGAAGGAACGACGTCGTATCGTGACTCAGCCGCAATGAAATCGGCGCCGGAGAAAATCCCGTCAACATCGTCAAACTCGCCGGCACCGGCGCTTCCGTCTGTTCTTTTAGCAAATCGACCTTTAATTCTTGGCCTTGTTTCAGCATAAGCTTTTCTTGAAGCATAACGAATAGTTTTCTCGAATTTTCTGTTTTTTTTCTTCTCTCTGTATCGCAAAACTCTTGCTTCTCTATCTAAACCCTAATTTTTCACCTTGATGATTTGCAGAATTCGATAAATCAATACTGCTGTTGCTGTTATTCATAGTTCTCATATATGGGTATGATATTTCTGAAATTGAACTTCCATCTGGTACAATTCCAACATCTAATGAAGACGAAGACACCTGAGAAAAATTCCACAAAAAAAAGGAGAAATTTTAGCTTAAAATGATAGGTTTTCAAAAAAAAATCAAGAAAGTTAGCTCAAATTTCAAGAAAATTAATTTGG
>CM040624.1:2180043-2200777 GCA_022817965.1 Solanum lycopersicoides
GGTTGGTTGTTGTTCTCCGGTTGTCCATTTTTAAACCTGAGAAAAATCCAAACTGATACCTTAGAATGAAGGAAACTGTTATCTGCGTCTTATGTTTGCATATTTTGGGCGTCTTTGGTATTTAACCCTGGTGTCTTGGTGCCACTTCCACGGACCCTTATACATAAAAAATTACTTAATTTATATGTTATGTTATGATAAATTTTTTATCGAAAAATCGAAGATTTTCGATAAATAATGTCTGCTCGTCCCAAGACTAAACACATATTCTATTGCAGTATATATGAATGTATGATGTATGGATTATATTAGTCTTTTTGTTTTACATTTTTGAAGAATTTTTATTATAGATGTCCTTTTGAATTTCATAATTTTGTAGTAATTTACATAGTAAAGTGAATATTGATTTGAAGTAAAGTCTCTTCCATACCCATTAAATTGGAAAATGCTAATGATTATACAGTTAGCTGCATGTTTCAAACTGCCATATATATATATATATATATAATTATTATTACATAATCATCATCATCATTGTTTTCTAGTTATAAGTTTTTTAATTTTTTAATTTTCTCTTGGTGAGGAATGATAATGTTGTTGTTACCACATATAATTATTTTACTAAAGTGGTGTTAGGTCAAAATTGTACTTTAGTTTGCATGACACTATGATGAGCCAACCTTAGAGGATTATTATTTATTGTGAGTTGAATAAATTTCTTTTTTTCTTTTATATATTTAATCAAGTATTTCATGTTTGGGCTTTATATATATTATATGTGAATTATTAAAGATCCCACCCATTATAACAAAGTGATGAATATCAAACGTCAAATGAAGTAAAGGCAACACTATAAAGATCCCACCCATTAGAATTGTGCATAACGATGACATTTTTTATCAGAGATTTCAAAATTAAAAAATACTTTTTTTTAAAATTTCAAAATTAATTAATTAAAATTTTAAAATAGATATCAAACATAAAAAAAAATACACTTAATGAAACCCAAGAAGCACATGTCAAACTTTGAAATAATCTTCTTTTTTTTTTAATTACAAGGATGTAGGGATAGTTTATTAGTTTGGCAATGTGGACAAGTAATGATAAGTTGATATATTATTATTTTCTTTGCATCCAATTATCCCTTATCTTTGGGCCATTCTATTATTTAATTAGTAGCCACAAAAAGACACTTATGTTTCCTCATTTGCTTTTTTCTCTTCTTCTGATATTCACTAATTTACCAATCAATTTATATGAGGTCATTATATTCTAAACCATCACCATCTATATTATTTTTAGGCGATTCGAATATTATAAAAAAATTTCAAAAAAATATTATTAGGATATAAAAGTTAAACTTAATTCAATATAATATATGAGATGTATTATTACTATCGTGTTTGATCGTTGAATCATAATTTTTCACTAGTCATTATCAACTAAAATATTAATTGCTATTTTTATCGTAACAAAAATTGACTCGTCATCAAAAACATTCACGATAAATTTTACATCAGAAATGTGCATATTTTTATAACATTCTGATAATAATGTCCATTAAAATTTCGCATTCTTTTAAGTAGAGTCTCCACCACCATCCAAGAATGTTCCCTTACCATGAGGGCAAGGCAAATAAGAGTAAAAAGAATGACTTCATTTTAGTGGCACACAACTTTACCTACCAAACAATATAACAAGTCATGTACAAAACTTATGCTACAAGAGAAATCAAATGCAAAAAAAAAAAAAAAAAAAAAAAAAAACTTTACCTTTGCTAAATCCAAAAGTTACATATACTTTTTTTTATCCTATGCTTCTTATGAAAGAATAATTGAATGAACTAAGGTGGTCACACTCTACCCCCCCCCCCCCACCTCCCCCAACTCCAACCACAAGTCCTAATAAATACAACTAATCATTTAAATATCTCTTACTCAAGTTTTCTACAATTCTATGTGTTCATCAACAAAAAATATAGTGAATAAGTGATTAAAAAAAACTTTTTTGGGGGCAAAAAATGGATTTTTCAAGTACTACTAATTATAAAACATCAAAAATTCTTGTGGGAATTTCTTTGGATGTTGAAGAAAGTAAAGAACTTATTTCTTGGGCAATTAGAGTTTTAGCCAATCCTAATGATACCATTATAGCACAACACATTGTTGGTAAGTTTAATATTTTCCTTTCAATTATAGCCACAATTTTAATTATTTTTTATTTTTTGTATTGTGTGATATGTCTCACTTTGGGAAATTAGAGTTTTAGCTAATCCTAAGTATACAATTATAGAACTACACATTGTTGGTATGTTTTTTTTTCTTTCAATTATAACCACAATTTTTATTTTGTGATATTTTCTTGTTTTTACCCCTAAGTGTGACAATGACCCTTGGAGAATGACACGTGTGACTTTTATTGAAATGATTTTATTCTTAAACCAATCAAAAAGAAGATAAGAAAAACAAAAAAATAAAAATAAAAAATAGTAGGGGTCTTGATTTTTATACATCTCTTTGTGGAATATTTTCAACATTTCTCATATGTAACATAGAAGCTAGCACAATACAAGTTCTTCAAAGTTAGAAGAATACAAGTTCTATTTTTAAAAAAATGATTTTCATAAAAATGTAGCTTTTTAATCCTTGAATTTGTATAAAATGTATTGATTTTTTTTTTTTGTCATTGATGAAACAGTGGCAACTGAGAAAAGCAAGAGATTTGGTGATCAAAGAAAAGAAGAAAGCAAAAAATGGCAATCTATATCGAAAAATCAAACTCAAATTCGAAAGGCAAAAGCATTTGTTATTTCTATGATGGGAGAATTTACAAACGCATGTCAATATAAACAGGTAGCTTCGGAATCTTATTATCTTGTTGTTTCTATTTGTCGTTATTGTCTTTTTTTCACTCTTTGTTCAGACAAACATCTTTCGAAAACAGTTTATCTATATAGGTAAGATTTTTGTATACTCTACCTTCTCTAGACTCTAATTATGTATTTACACTGAATATTCTACATTCTCCAAAAACCTCACTTGTTAATTTAATTACACTAAGTTTATTATTGTTATTGTTCACTTATTTTTCAAGAACTTTTTTGCAATATATGTCTTGTCATTTCTATTGATTTAGTTTAATTTAATTTGTTGAAATTTTTCAGGTAGATTTAGAAGCAAGAGTTGGTTTTAGTTCTAATCCAGGGAGAGGTTTAATTAAAGAGGCTAAAAGTATTCCAGCTGATTATCTTCTTATTTGTGGCAAAAAGAATAAAACTTGCAGGTAACCTTAATCTACACGGAAAAATTAAGTTCGATACACTGATAGTATAAAAAACGGACAAATTCTTTTCACATTTTCAATGATATTCTAATAGAAATATTCATCGAAAATTTGCACATTTTTAGTATTTTGTATTCTTAAAAGACACTTATTATTATTATTATTATTATTATTATTATTATTATTATTATTATTATTATTATTATTATATTTTTCAGATATCCATTCACAATTGCAAAGTATTGTTGTGAAAGAGTTCCAAATGATTGTTCACTAGTTGTGGTAGCTAGAAATTCAGGGCAACCACCACCACATAACATTAATTCCAATTCCATTCGAATCCAAGGTAATTCAGTTTCCTATCACATAAAAATTAAGTTAATTTTACGTATAGTCATTAAACTTTACTCATATATAAAATAACAGAACTATATGTTTTATCACGTCAAAGTAACTGAACTTTGCCTACTATAACATTTAATTAAGTCATAGACTTTACCCACTATTACAGTAAAATCACTTCTATCGTTATAGTGGATAAAGTTTTATTACTATTCTGTTGCAGTTATATAATTCAGTTACTTTAATGTGACAAAAAATAGTTATGTCATGACTTTACCTCTATATAATGTATACACTTTCCTTATTAACGTGATTATAAACAACTCATGATTTACTTGTTATATTGTACTGAATAAATTTCAATAATCATACGTGAAATTCACGTTAGATAACAAATTGTATGCAGAAAATCATCAACCTAGTTCAAGATGGATTAAAGAAAACAATTCTCCTTCTTCAGAAAAACAAATTATTACAAGGAATTCACCAACAACTGTACTAAATGGATGTGAAGGAGAAGAAAATAGTTCAAGTTTTGGTGAAAATTCCATCACTAAATCTTCAATAATATCATCATCATCATTAGTGACTAAGGAATTCAAATATCAACAAGATCAATTCAAGAAATCAATGTCTCCATTAAGGCGAATTTCGTCTTTTTTATGTTCACCTTTTGATTTGAGCTCAAGAAAGAAGAGTTCAAGGTTTCAAAATGAGGAAACTAAACAAATGTCTCCATTGAAGTGTTTTAGCTATGAGGAGATAGCAAGTTCTACAAATTATTTTCATCCAGGTTTGTGTTATATATATTATGTCTTTTACCTCTTTCGGAATGGACCTTCACATACATAGCTAGACAGATTTACTATTGAATCTTTCTCATCGATATACATAGATTATATATTAATTATGCATAATGATACATATGTTATACATGAAGTATACATATATTTGACCAAATGGCCTTTTATAGGCTACTCTTTGAATTATGTCCCCCCTTAGTCCAATGGGCTAAGTGTGGCTTTCAAAATGAAGTATAATTTATATAAATCACATAGTGTAAAAAGTAAATTATATTTTATTTTCATTTTTTTAATTAGAATAATCACTTAAAATTTATAATACGTTAAAGAGTATCTCGAATACATTATAACATAAATTGGATACATAATATGTAGCTCGGATACATTATAAAATAAACCAGATACATAATATGTAGCTTAGATACATTAAATAGTGGCTCGGATACATTAATATGTAGCTCAAATATATTAAATACATTAGGAGAGAAATAAGAAATTTTAGAAGTTTTTAGAAATAGAAGAGAATATTGAAAATAAGGAAAATATAAAACGTGTATTTCAGTAATTTTTCCTAAAATATGAAAGGGAAATTTCCTTTAAAAGGGTATTTGGTCTTGAACATTTGACTCCAGATAACAAATTTAATTTATAGCCACAACTTATATCTTATAGGAAATAGAATTCATTTTCAAAATATCTTATTAAATAAAATAGTAAGGATTTATATAGTATTTGGGACTTAACGTAATTATTATGTTCGAGACTGAGATGTAATTATTAAATCATGAATATGAAATTTCAATTTTGTGAACTATCATTGATTTGTTTATTTCTTTTTGTAGAGAATTTAGTTGGACAAGGAGGATACTCAGATGTATATAGAGGAGATCTTGAAGATGGAAGAAGAATTGCAGTAAAAAGATTAGCAAAAGATTGCCATAATATGAATAAAGAAAAAGAATTTTTAATGGAATTAGGTGTAATTAGCCATGTTAATCATCCAAATACAGCAAGTTTAGTTGGTTATTGCATTGAAAATGGATTCTATCTCATCTTCAAATTCTATCCAAATGGCACTCTCTCTTCAGCATTACATGGTATGCCTTTTTAACCTACTTTACTCTTTTCATTTCATACTAGTTTATATCTCGATCGACAGATTATGTAGTTAAACAACAAAATTAATTCATCGTTAATCAAGTTGAATTAATCCATGTTAGCTAGCTATGAGCAATTTTTACGAATATATATTTAGATGATTTTTTTGTACACACATCATGATCTTATCAGGGGTGAGTTAGTAATTTTAACCAGAACGACTTAAGTGTTCAACTTTTAAAACTTTATGATACCTTTGAAGTTTAATAGATTGTTATTTCACCTCTCCGAGGTAAAGATTGACAATATTAGATAACTTTTTATATATATTGTATAAGGGATTTGAAATATTTTACTTTCTTAAATCGATGATCAATAACTTTTGGCTTTTTAATGCTTCTTTGCAGGAAAATCAAATAAATCACTTGAATGGCCAATGAGATATAAAATTGCCCTTGGAATTGCTAGAGGTTTACATTATCTTCACAAATGTTGTAAACATCGTATAATACATCGTGATATCAAAGCATCAAATGTTCTACTAGGACCAGACTATGAGCCTCAGGTACAACTCGTAATGCATGTTTTTTTTCGCAATTTTTTTATCGGATTTTCTGTATATTTACTAAATCTTCTATCGAGAAAAATTTTAAAAATAGCCATTTTTCGAACTTGATTTTGAAAAATAACCAAATATTCAAAAGTCGTTGAGAAATAGATATGTTTGAAATTCATGAGACTATAACACTGGCCTAGTCTCATGAATTTCAAATTTAAAAAAAGGTGAAATTCTATTACAATATCTTAGATAAAAAATACAACACGTTGTCATGAAGTTCCATTTTTCGTAAGTTTGATATTAATACAAGTGCCAATGATTAAAAAATGTCATGAATATTTCACTTGTTTAAGTTCGAATTCTATAATAATTTTCATGATGTTTCTCCATCAAAAATGATTATTTTTTCTACAAATTTTCAAACATTGGCTATTTTTTAAAAACTAATCCGAAAAGTGGCTAGTCCTGCAATCGTTATCCTTCTAATTTCCCCTCCCCCCCCCCCCCCCCTTATATTCTTAAAATAGACTATCATAGAGTTTCACATTTTAAAATACATGACAGTATCGTGATATTTATCTCTATATCAAAATTGATTATTATTTAACGAGTTTTCAGATACTAATTATTATTTTTTCGAAAAGTGGCTAGCCTGTAAAATTTCTAATTTTCTACCAATATGGAAGATTGAAAGATGAAATTGAAATATATATTTTTAATCTCGCATTTTTCATCTTCTTTTTTTTTTTTTTTTGATAAGATATCAGATTTTGGGTTAGCAAAATGGCTACCAAATAAATGGACACACCATGCTGTAATACCAATTGAAGGCACATTTGGATATTTAGCACCAGAGTATTTCATGCATGGAATTGTGGATGAAAAAACAGATGTATTTGCATTTGGAATTCTTCTTCTTGAAATTATTACTGGTAGAAGGCCTGTGGATTCATCAAGACAAAATCTACTTTTATGGGTAAGTTTTATTTATTCCTTTTTAACGCTATTGTTTTAGTTTATTTCAAAAAAAATATTTAATTTAAACTTTATTTTTACTGTTAGCGAGAAGCTTCTATAGTCACATAGATATTATGGTACGCGTAAGATCACAAGTTTAAAAAAAAAAAAATTTACAAAGATGTTATGATATGTTTATGTCCACGAGTTTCAAGATACTACTTCTTCTGTCGCAATATATGCGAAGGAGTTTTAGGGACATGTGTACTACTAATAAAATAGGCATTAGTATCGAACAAAATTTTGTAGTTAAACAACGTTTTTTTGTATTGAGTGATAGATTGTTACAAAATTTGGTTAGCTACGAGCAAACTAATGTTGAATAAGCAACGAAGTTTGTAGATAATTATAACTTATTATTTGTAGTAGAAGTTTAAGGAAAAAAAATATGATTTCTGAAACTTATGATTTAAAACTATTAATATACATTTATATGGCATGTGTTACGTTCACTTTTTTTAACAAACAAAAAGAAAAATATGTTATATAAATGAAAATGAAAAATTACTTTCTTTTATTAAACAGTTACAATTTGTGCTTAGTCAAATATGTTCTCTAAATTTAAACGGAAAAAAAATAGTTTGTTGTTGATTTTTACTTTATTTGGAATTTCTTGAAAAAAAATATCTAATGAAACAGACAACAACATTTTGGACATTGGTCCATAGATTTAATTAACAATAATAATTGCTCTAAGAAATATCCCATTGGCTTGTCTTTTTAACCCTTTTTTTTTTCTTTTTTAAATAAGTGTGTAAGTTGGATATGAAAATGACGTGTGATCTAATGGAGGCAAAAAAAAAATCTAAAAATTATAATTTTTCAAGAAATATATTCTGATATTTTTCAAAAAAATAAATATGAAGGATGATAAGATATTTATAGACTTGTATTTGTTATTTATATAGTAATTTATTTGATTTAATTGCTAAATTTTACTTTCTTTTCTTTGAAGGCGACACCCTTGATGGAAGGTGGGAAATTAATCGAACTTGCAGATCCAAAGTTGGAGGGTGAATTTAATATGGACGAATTACATAAAATGGTCCTTACAGCTTCATATTGTGTAAGACAATCTTCAGTATGGCGTCCGTCAACGATTGAGGTAAGTATATTTATATTGTAATTAGTTATATTGTATAATGTCTCCGTCTCAAACAAATTATGATCCGTTATTTTTTTTCTTATTTTTTTTTTAGGTGTTAGAATTGTTGAGATATGGGGATGATTCTGAGGCAGCAAAAAGTTGGAGAATACCAAAATTTACAAGTGATGAAGTTAATGATTACTCAATGGTTTTTGGATATGATCTTCCTTCTGATTTAATTTTAGAAGACCTTTTCTAATCTTTAGTTTTCATCATAATGTTGAATTATTTTCCCTCATTTTTTCCATAGATTTTCCACTTAATTAATGTTTAGTGTATTATGCCCTTTTTATTATTTTTCACCAGAATTTGTTAGTATATTAGAGTCTGAGTATTTTGACTTCATGTCACGTAGAGCCTCATTCAGCGAGGAAGTACTCCTTATCATATATTCAAGATTCAAATTCGAAATTTCTGATCGTGGGAGGAGCAATCTCATCCACTGCATCATATCTCTTGGTGGTAGTTTATTATGACTTGAATATATATATATATATATATATATATATAAATATAAGAGTAGTGAATATTTGTAATCAAAGTACTCTCATAAGGTACTTATTAAAACATTTTGATTCTTTAATTTGTCAATTATATTATCCTTTTTGTTATGATTGTGTCATTTTCTTTGATTTCTCAAGTTTTGTTTTTTATCTAGCAGAAAATTTATCTACCCCAAGTATTGACATTAAAAATAGCTGATAAAGCATTAAATGCTAATAAATATCTTTTTGGTGTTAAAAACTGATTTATGCATAAGATATTAAATTTTTTTATGTTGATGTGCTTAAATTGATAAAAGACATTTGATGTGTTTGATAAGCAATTTTCTGCTAAAATGACTAATATGTCCTTAAAATATATCTAAGTAAATAAGCTTTTAAAAAAATAATTATAAGTTAATTCGACTAACTTATAAATTTTGGCAAACACCTTTTAAGATTTTTCATCGATAGCCAAGTTGATTGTCCCCCACTGTACCCCTGCCACCCCATAAAAATACACAAATCTCCTATAGGAAAAAAAATGTACATTAGGTATATAACATGAGATAATTTCTTCTCATTTATTCAAGTCTAGGTAAACAAAGTTACTTGGTACCTGTACTGGTATGAGATAGTAGGCAGTAGGCACCCCAAAAAGTAATCTAGATGTAAATCAACTGATACACTATGATTACAGCAACACCGATAATAATATACTCAGTATAATCCCATCAAGTGAGATCTGAAGAGGATAGAGTATACGCAATCAAATCTCTACCTCAAAGATAGAGCAGTTATTTCCGATACGTCATCATAATATATATAAAAGAAAAAAAAAAAAAAGTGAAGTGCTTGGATGGATTTGAGACAAAGAGAGTAAAAATGGGCCAAAAATGTCTTGTTGGTAAGATGGCATTCTTGTTTTTCTAAAATGGGCCATTTATTGGGCCTACATAACACGTGAACATCATGAGCTAACCTCGTGTAATTGGGCCCACTTTGTCTTTCTCTTGTCAATTCTATAATGTCAACAAAAGTGATAAGAACAAGAGGGTGGCTATTCTTTTGCCAATTATCCTTTTTTCGAAATTAGTCTTAAGCCTGATTCACATCTAAAAGTTAGATCAGAGGGAAGAGGATAACATAAGTTTTATAAGTCATTTTTAATATCTCACCTCACGTCCAATGCTTAGCATATGTTGTATGGACAATTTGATTCTGGAAGCCTCAACATCGGGTGAGTGGAGACATGCCATGCTTTCATACTATGTAAAAATAGGTCTTAGGCGTAATTTACACCACAAAAGTTAGCTCATAGAGAGGACGATTGTCCAAGTCTTATAAGGAGTCCACCCATCTCATTAACCATCAATATGAGACTTTTTGTATTTTTCACACTCTCTTTTTGTTTCTCTTATTTTCATAATGACATAGTATATAAATGTATCTTTCAACTTGGCATCATTTCATATTTTCGTTCTTCAATTTTATATGTTTATAAATAGACGTTTAAATAAATATAAAATTAGCAAGTAAATATATGAATCCTATGTTGTATGATACACATGTAAAGACATATTTTTTCATATAGGATATATGTAACTATTTTTTTAATTTCATATAAATTTATATATTTACTTTGTACATACTTAAAAGTTGAAAGATATGAATGTGAAATAACGTACAAATGTTAGAAGAAGGTCTGATATTTTGAATAATATATGACAAAATATTAGATTTGAGCATATCTATTTGTGGAAGGACTATATTTGTACGACTTTACTAATAGGGATAAAATATAAATATTTAGTAAATGACTATTTCTTTAGATCATTAGATTAGACCATGGTCTAAAGAGTATTTCAGTTGTCAGTAAATGATCTTTTTTGTAATTCATAGATCTTTTAGATTATATTTTAAAGATTTATTTTGAGTAAATTGAAAATTTTACGATAAAATATTATATAATGATTATAAATTGTGTAAATTACGGCAAAAGCAAAAATTTGATGGTCTAATATTTTATTTGTAAGTTTGAATACTATATGAAAAAAACATTATATTCGAATTTACTATTGTCTGAAAGGATAACTTCTCAAAATTATATTTGTACGACTTTTTAAAATAGAAATAAAATTTAAACGTTAGTCTTAAAAAAAAAATATCAACAAGTTTAGAATACACACTCTGCTTTAATTGATAGGTTAAAAGATTGAAATCAGATAAAAAATAAGTGAATACATACCCTCGAAAAGGGAATAAATGTGACAACAATATTTAATCTCCCTAAGTATTTTCTTAATTAATTAAAAGGTCGTTCACTAAATAAAAATTATGTGTATATTGACTTATGTCGCGATATTAAAGACTCACCATTAAAAAATATGATAAGATTAAAATTAAAAATCTTTTGAACTTAATTAAATAATTCAAATTTTAGAATCAAATTTTTTTTGTTAGGTAACTTTATATCATATCGTGAATCTACGCAACTTTGTGAAACCAAATTAATCGATCTCATGGCAATATAATTTGATTTGTCATTTTTCCTAATAATATTGTTAGTATTTATTGCACTTAAACATCATAGAAAGATTAGTTATGGACAAATTATGAGAAAAAGGTGTTTATGAAATGTCACAACATTACAAAATTTCTTGTATATTTGTACTATATATTCCTTAAAATTGAATTTACTAATGTGTGGTTAGGAATCATACAAAATATTAGATTGACCTAACACATTTGTTTGTTTGGTATATATACGTTATCAGATTATTCAAAAGATATATATTAAATATATTACGTATATTTTTTAGTAGACTTGTTTTACATAATATTAAACACATTTTAATTTCTAATCATATCTCAAGTTAGCGAATCATTAGTTGATTGACAATAGCATTTACCATATTTTGATATAATAATAATAATGACTATAACTATTAACTAAAAATTAATTTTATAGAATTGGGACACCTCATCACCTCTATGGAAACTTTGAGAACATTCTTAGCTAATATTTAGTAAATTGACAACATCTCTTGGGTCTCAATCCAGCCAAGTTTCATTAAAAAAAATTATAAAATTTTAACCTAACTTTTTCTCTTAGCTTAGTTGTTATTATTAGTCTAATAAAGGTTGGTGTAGAAAATAAACAAGGTTTATTATGGATTGTGCCAATGAGAATTTATGAGAAGTTATACCATGTTATACTCTAAAGGGCAACTTTTAGAAAGACCTATATGGCCCACTCTAAGATTTTTTTCTCAATTCCAATATCGGTTTTTATACAAAGATTTAACGAATCTGAATTTATTTATCACATGATCTAATTTGACTTTTAATACAAAAGATTATTTCTAAAAGCTTGAAATTAAATTTTTTGATTAAAAGTAAAGAAAAGACCTATTCCACTATAACTCATGTTGGTTAAAGGCAACGGTTAATAATCGCTATGCTATAACATATTTATTTGTTTTTATTTCAATTTGTTCATCGAGTATATGGCGTTTACTAATCAAATTAACGTTGATTGTCTGTAAAAAACATTTTTAAATATATGTTTAAAAACTATATGTTAATTTCATTCTCTTCAAAATATAATGAATTTTTAAATTTTTTTTTCTTCTAAAAAGGTAAATAATTATCAATAAGGTATAATATAGACAAATTTATCCTAATACAGAGTATTATATCAAATTTCTTAACCTATAAATCACACGAAAATAATTGTATAGCTCCTCGAATCCCTTCATATTTTAACAACTTAAAATATGTGTAATCAAACAATTAGCATTGCCATGATTGAAGTGGCATTTTGGCCACACAAATGCCATAGTTTTTTTTAGAAAAATCTCATTCGATATTTGATATTTATATCAAAGTCTGATTAAATTTAAATTTAAGCTAAAAAATTTCATCTTAAGAAATAAAATGCTCTCTAAAGAAAAAAAATTTATAATCATGTTGACTCAAACTCAAATCACTCTCATTAATGAAGAAAAATCTTAGTCATAATATAGGAGGAAAAAGTTAATATTTATTTATCAAAGTGGCTAAAAGGACAGGCGCATGGTCGGCTGGATAAGGCAATTTATAAAATATAATATAATAATATATTTATGAAATAATTGTCCTAACATTATAAAATGTGGGACATAATACAGTAAGTATAAGCCAATCAAAATTCAGAAACAGATATATCTCTTCTGCCCATATTGATATTGACAACTCAAAAATGTTGGGTTGAGAATGGTTTGATATAAGCCAATAACATATAAGATGAAACAAAGAAAATAATATATTCTATAAAGAGAAAAGACGCAAATATAATCTTTCGTTATATTTTTGAGATGTTATCCAAAATTAGAGTATATATGTTTTTTACTTTAACGATAGACTAAAAAGTAAAAGACACGTGACATAATCTTACCCTTCGATTCAATATTTAATAAATGTCGTGTCGATAGATAAAATTATGACACGTATATATCCGTTGATATAAAAGGTATATATGCTTTAATTTTAAACGACGGAGACACTAATGTCAGAAAAATATAATGAGGATATCTACAAAATTTAATAATAACATAGTGAAATTTGAAAATAATATATACTGAAATCCTTATCTCATGAAAATAGAAGATTATTTCTGAAAAACTCTTGACCGAAAAGAAACAGATCCATTATATATGTAAGAAAATATATGTGACTAATAATGAACTTCCTAATGAGTCAAATTCTATTATTATAGTCTCCTTTCCTTTTCTTCTTTTATTTATTGACCTAATTATATCAATTTGCATGCTTATTTAGACTATTTTACTAAAAGGAATTTAAATTTAAAACGTTTTGTTAAGAATATTGAAGAAATCTTTATCACATCATATCATATAATGGTTTCCTCTTTTTTTCTTTTAACTATCATTAATTAGTATGTTGACTAATATAATCAACTCAAATCTATGCGCTTATTGAATCAAAATGCATTTCCTCCCTAAAAAACTTCAACGACTATATTGTATGGCGAAATTTAGCAAGTTGTCAAAAATCGAAATTTAGCGAATTGTCTCATTAAATATAAAAGGAGATTTTATAACCATTGGTCTCTTTTTCCCCTTTTCCTTACTAATAAAATAGTAATAAACTTCTTTCAATATTCAGATACAAAGTAGCTACGTATTTATATATTAAAAAATTAAAACCCTCCTAGTGGTGGTGCAGTAGGTTTGAATAATCAATCATAATTCAGAAACAGATCCCAAACAAACCAACTAGAAGTAATAAAATATAAACGTCTCGGTAAATTAAGCTTTCGTTATACGAGAATCGCTAAAGATCAGATCTTGCAAGATTTATTATATATACATAACACACTCTTATCTATGTTTCTACAAATGACTGATGTTAAATTAAGATTTTTAAGTTTATAACATTGATTTTTTCAAAAAAATAGCATACGCGATTTTAAATAAATTATTTATACTTATTAAATAAACTTCATAACATAAATATGAAATATTAATCAAGGTTACTTTATTATACAAAATAGATAAGTAAAATAATTTATACGCTCTTACTTTAGCGACTACATTATATCAGTGATATTCTAATCACACGACAATAAATATAATTTTTATTGTATCAATATCGCTAGGTGGCTAAACTTGCGGTTTCAATCAAAATAAAATATTAATTTCAGTTCCCAATAAGAAATTTCAGAAAAAAATATTTTATTATTGAAATCTACTACGTGTCCATTTTTAGTCAACAACCAATCAAAATTTAATAATAGATCCTGAACAAACAAGTTATTAAATTAATATAACCAAAAAAAAAAGTTTGACTATTATCTTAGTTACCAAAATACCCTTCCATTAGCACATAAAAAGGTAAAAAAAACAATAACCCATTGGATATTTTTGGAATTACAAGTACAACTTATAAACTAAAAATAGAAAATAAAACTATTTTTTTCCTTTTTTTTATATAATAATTAAATTAAGTTAAAAACGAAGGAACGACACCGTATCGTCACTCAGCCGCAATGAAATCGGCGCCGGAGAAAATCCCGTCAACATCATCAAACTCGCCGGCGCCGGCGCTTCCGTCTGTTCTTTTAGCAAATCGACCTTTAATTCTTGGCCTTGTTTCAGCATAAGCTTTTCTTGAAGCATAACGAATAGTTTTCTCGAATTTTCTGTTTTTCTTCTTCTCTCTGTATCGTAAAACTCTTGCTTCTCTATCTAAACCCACTAATTTTTCACCTTGATGATTTGCAGTATTCGATAAATCAATACTGCTGTTGCTGTTATTCATAGTTCTTATATATGGGTATGATATTTCTGAAATTGAACTGCCATCTGGTACAATTCCAACATCTAATGAAGACGAAGACACCTGAGAAAAATCCCACAAAAAAAAAAGGAGAAATTTTAGCTCAAAATGATAGGTTTTCAAAAAAAAATCAAGAAAGTTACCTCAAATTTCAAGAAAATACTAATCTGGGTGCTCATAAAACTATGGGATTTCAACAAAAAACCCAGAAACAGAGCTCAAATTTGAAAGAAAATGCAGAATTGGGTGCTTCCAAAATGATGGGGGGTTTCATAAAAATCAAGAAAAATGCAATTTTGGGTGCTGCCAAAATGATGGGTTTTTCCTAAAAATCAAGTTAAATTAGGTTAATTTCATGAAAATGCAATTTTGGGTATTTGTAAAATGATGAGTTTTAGTTAAGAAACAAGAAAAAAAAGCTAACTTTATTGAAATTAGAAACTTTGGGAGGTGATAAAATGATGGGATTTTCAAGAAAATAGATCAAATTTTAAGAAGATGAAATTTTCAAGATTTGTTGTTTTGGGGGGTACTTACACTGAGTGATGGGGTATTGTAACATTTGATGTGTGATTGAGTGAAATCAATCTCAAAATGTTTCTCTTGATGATGAAATGGCAATGATTTAATTGGAGTATTAGTTTGTACTGGTACAACACTATCATTTGATGAATTGTAATGAGGTTGAGATTGTGTGTCTACACAAATAGGATAATCAAAATCAAGAAAGTTTTCTGAATCTGTGAATATGAAATCCATTCCTTTGATTTCTGTGTTTAATGGAAGTTTTGATGTGATTGTGTTTGGTGGAATCCATGGTGAGTTGTTGTCGTCGTCATGGTGTCCAATACAAGTATCTACTTTACTCAACTCTGGGGCTATGGTCGTGGTCGTGGTACCGTTGATCGATACGAGGAGTGTGGCGGCGGTGGACTTAACGACCGACTCCACCGGGTCGTAAAACGGTACCACGGGAACCCGCTCGTGGCGCCGGGCGAGCGGGTTCGCGGAGTGGATGTCGCGGTCGCACGCGACGCACAGCGCGGCCGCGTCAGCCCTACACGTGACGCTAGCCGCCTCCTGCTCGCAGACCTCGCACACCCACACACGCTCGTGCCGGGCGTGCAAGCGAGTGTCGCACGACAGGCACACGAACGTGTTGTCCGTGCGACAGAACACCAGCGCGGCAGCCAGGTGGCAATACTCGCACGACTTCGCCATCCGTGCCGCCGCGCCAGTGTTCCATCCTCCGGGAAAACAATTGGGTGCTTCTCTAAATAGGCCCATATTTTTCTTCTTCTTCTTTCTTTTTTCTCTACCCTAATGTTGATAGCTAAGCTTTGTTAATGTAGTTTTTTTTTCTAGCAAAATGAACAAACTATTGCTTCTTATTCTTAAGGGAAATCTTGATGCTGACTAGTATTGGTGTGACACGTGTAATAAATTTTGGCCACAAAAAAGATTTTATAACAAAGCATGATATTATTTTGTATTAATTGTCATATGTCTGTGCCGACGTGGGCCTACATTGAGGATAGTGGATTTTTTTTATTATTATAATTATTATTTTGGGGGGTGGGGTTGTTATTTTATTAAAAAAATTTATAAAGATGAAATTTGGGTGGAGTTGATTGTGATGTGGAGACTTATTCAAGTTTATTATTAATTTTTGTTAAAAAAAGAAGAAGAAAATCTAGTGTTAGATCACAAGAAAGAGAAGTGAAAAGTTTTTGTCTAATTTACTTTATCACAAAGATCAAATGTGACTAAAGTTTCATAGCTTTTTCAAGTAAAGTTAGTTATTTTGTAGATAGTAAAATGAGATCATAATACTATTGTTTTTTTCTATTTAGAATTTATTATTTGATATTTATATTAAAATGTTAATTTATAATTTTGAATTTACATATATAGGTTTAAAGGAAAAATCGTTCCAGGTCATAATAATATCAAAGATAGTGTCTTTTTTTGGTGTTATACTTCAAATAACATCTTACCAATCATCGTGTTTATCGTATAGTCATAACTTCCTTTACTATAATAGTATTGTACAATAATTGATCAGTCATAGGCTAAAAACTACAACTATTTTGATTAACTTTTCATTATCTTTATTTATTCATGTCAGTTCAAATTAACTTATATAAAACGATCCACGACCCATGCTCAATACGTAACATTTATTACCTAAATAAGATTACAAATTACATTTAAAAGATTAGTTGACACTCAAACATTTGAAAAGACTTCTTGGAACAACTTTATTTTTCTTATAAGTTGTTCCATGAGGGCAAAGGAATTGCATGAACCTAACATTTAATTTCAATTTGTCCTTTTTTTAAGGTCTTTTTCGCTAGAATTTAATGTTAAATATTTGTATCGAAACTTACTTAAATTAAACGTGAACTTGTAAGGCGATTATTAATAGTATTATTTTATTTTTATGAACCGAAAATTCAGTACTTTAAATTAAAAATTGAGATACTTTAATCATTCCATTACAATTCAACGTTCTTCAATATTTATCATCATCAAGCATTACTTCAATTTTGGATGCAATTTTTTTTAATAAATCTTTCCCTTTCCTAACGTAAAATAGAAAGAAGTTTTTTCAAACTAAAAGTATATAATTATAGCAAAAAAAAATTCAAATGATAGAGACGGAAAGTTATATAAATTTCAAATTCTTTGATGACTGTGTTGAAAAAAATAATAGTAATAAGGAATTTGAAATTCAATTTAGAGGATTAGTCGAAAGTCTTGTAATTAAAGGTCATCAATTTTTTTTCCCTAAACACACACTAAATACTTAATATAATGTTATATTTTATTTATTTTCTACAGAATTTATATATGTCATGAAACTCAATCATTCTAAAAAAATCATGTTAGGCGTTCCTTCTAAAGATGGTTTCATTCCTAAACAATTTCATTCAGATGACTCAAGTTTAACGTACATTTAAGTAAAATTGAAAAATACTTAGAAAAGGGCATACTAAAGTTTTATAGAAGCAAAGCGAATTGAAATTAAAATATTTAAAAAAAAAATCCAAATTCCAAACTTCACATCAAATTAATCAACATGAATTCATGTGTATCTAACATAGATTTTGCATCATTAATCAAATCCTTTCAATACCCAAAAGAACCAAAAGTATACAATTATTATTTTATCTTTTATATAAAACTAGACTAGATGTAATTTCCAAACATCTTGTATTTGAAGATAAAATAACTATTCCACAAAGTATATAATATGAATAGTTATTTAGTCCAACTTTTAATAGAAACTTCCAGAATATGTACTTCAAGGAGTTCTTATGTTAGGGCAAAGGAAACCAAAAGTTATATAGTAATTAACTTGAAACAAAAAAACACTATATATTCACAAGTGGGGTTAACATTTGAGAATAATAAAATATATCTATATATTTTTATCGTTATTTTATAACAAAATCTTCTAAGATTAATACATAATTTGAGTTAAAATTATTGGGTTCAGCTTTCACCCTAATCGTAGCAAGAAACTACAAAGTTTAAATTTTGAATTTGCTTCGACATATGAGAATTAGTTCTACTGAGTTTTATACTTCATCTGTCCATTTTTACTTGTCTACTATACTAAAAATATTTATCCAACAATACTTGTCTAGTTTAAAAAATAAAAAATAATTTACCCTTTTATGTTTGTTTTCCCCTTGGTATTATTATTTAACATCTAATACATTTTCCAAAACATCAAATTTAATATATTCAAATTGCAATGTAGTAATATTACTCATATTACTTATTTAGCGTTTCTTAATGTGTGTATCAAGTCAATAGTGAACGACTATTGAATTATTTTATGTCACAAAACTCATAAAGTTAAAGTTGAATTATCAAGAGGTCTCGAATTCGAGCCCCATTGAATATATTAACGAATGTTTAACCTCTAATGTAGAATTTTTCGGCGCGAATCCAATTTAATCGGGCTCCAACCAGGGGCGGATCCACAAGGTGTCAGCCGGATGCTCGAGCACCCATTAACTTCGTTACGAAATATATATATCTATGTAGAAATTGATAGGTATTTGTATAAAATTAACATAGAGCACCCAATGAATAAATGATATAGTTGGCCCAATGGTTCTTGGATGGGTAGTTAATACTCTTTTAGTGTTGTTAGCAAAGTTCGAATCTCATTGTTAACAAAATGAATTTTTAATCATTATATCTTGTACCTGCTTAATAAAAAATTTAATTTTTCATCCTGGCACAGTATCTATACATTTGCCATTAATTATTAAGTCAATAGAATAAACCTCTTGTTGATTAATTTTAATTGTACTTTTCTCTTCATAATTTTTTTTTTTGTTATATTATTTGTATCACTTAACATGAGATTCACGTACAACACAGTTATTTTAAAATACAATTGAAACAACATAAAATTAATAAAGCAGCCAGGTCATGTTTACTTGTAAAGTTGATAAAGATAAGTTGACACGTGACCTACCAATTCCTATATATAAAAAAAAATCTTCTCTCTTGTTTAATAATTAATCGTATTAAATTTGGATGCATTAGCGTCCCCTTGTAACATAGGATTAAATGAAATTTTAATAATATTTATAGAATCATCTTATGAGTGTTTTGGGTCAGATCGAATTAAAACTTTTACTAAAGAAATTCAAAATATAAACAATTTATGATTGAATAATTTTAAGAAAGTTTGTAACTGGTTGCGCCTCCTAATTCTTGCCCGGTCCTTTTAAATCTTTTTATTTGTCTTTTTGATCAATCATGTGATAGTAGATATGTAGAAATGGAAAGGAGAGGGTGCACAAGTCTCAAACTAATAAAAGCTTATTACTATTCGATTTTTACATCAAGTCATAATAATACACGATGATTAATAATAAATTGAGATGATAATGTTCATGATTTAATTTTAATTGTGTAATGAAAATTGTGTTTTATATTAATTGTATTGACTTTTGTGTAGTTTGAGTTAGTTAATTCATAAAGGAAGAACAAAATATGCCAAAGATTTTGGAGTAGCCAAAGAAAGCAACCAAAGGGAATTAAAGAGTAATTAATTTAAATTAGTTAAATTTTCATTTTTGGTTAGTAATCCCATTTTATACAAACACTTCCCCTATATTATTAAGTATATGATATAATATATACTAAGTATCATTAAAAAAAATAAAAAATCACATGATGTTCGTTAGTTATTATAAGATTAAATTAATATAAATTCACGCTAAATACTTAATCTAAAAGATAAAGGAAACGATTCAATTTTTAGAAATGAAATTATAAAACTTTAATAATAAAAAAAAAATACTTAATTAATATCGTGGTCCACAACTTTTGATGATAAAGAAGATTTTAATTACATTGAAGGATTATGAAAAAGAAAAAAAAAAGATGATATTTGTTCATTTAATATTACTTCTTTTTTCTCTTTTTTATTTTTATTTAATTTAAATTTATTTCATTTTAATTAGTATTTATTTTATTGTCCATTTGTCGTCTGTTACAAAGTGGACAAGTGGGTCCCATGTGTGCTCTCGTGATATAGAGCAAGGTGGGTCCAGTGTCACGTGCTTCACCAGCTATTTGACGGGTCAAGTAAATTATTTTTATTTAATTTTTTTTAGTAAAAGTTATCTTA
>CM040624.1:2201777-2408314 GCA_022817965.1 Solanum lycopersicoides
AAATGAAAATAAAAAATTAATTTTTTTTATCAAACAGTTACAATTTGTGCTTAGTCAAATATGTTCTCTAAATTTAAACCGAAAAAATAGTTTGTTGTTGATTGTTTACTTTATTTGGAATTTCTTGGGAAAAAAAATATCTAATGAAACAGACAACAACATTTTGGACATTGGTCCATAGATTTAATTAACAATAATAATTGCTCTAAGAAATATCCCATTGGCTTGTCTTTTTAACCCTTTTTTTTTCTTTTTTAAATAAGTGTGTAAGTTGGATATGAAAATGACGTGTGATCTAATGGAGGCAAAAAGAAAATCTAAAAATTATAATTTTTCAAGAAATATATTCTGATATTTTTCAAAAAAATAAATATGAAGGATGATAAGATATTTATAGACTTGTATTTGTTATTTATATAGTAATTTATTTGATTTAATTGCTAAATTTTACTTTCTTTCTTTTTAAGGCGACACCCTTGATGGAAGGTGGGAAATTAATCGAACTTGCAGATCCAAAGTTGGAGGGTGAATTTAATATGGACGAATTACATAAAATGGTCCTTACAGCTTCATATTGTGTAAGACAATCTTCAGTATGGCGTCCGTCAACGATTGAGGTAAGTATATTTATATTGTAATTAGTTATATTGTATAATGTCTCAGTCTCAAACAAATTATAATCCGTTATTTTTTTTCTTATTTTTTTTTAGGTGTTAGAATTGTTGAGATATGGGGATGATTCTGAGGCAGCAAAAAGTTGGAGAATACCAAAATTTACAAGTGATGAAGTTAATGATTACTCAATGGTTTTTGGATATGATCTTCCTTCTGATTTAATTTTAGAAGACCTTTTCTAATCTTTAGTTTTCATCATAATGTTGAATTATTTTCCCTCATTTTTTCCATAGATTTTCCTCTTAATTAATGTTTAGTGTATTATGCCCTTTTTATTATTTTTCACCAGAATTTGTTAGTATATTAGAGTTTGAGTATTTTGACTTCATGTCACGTAGAGCCTCATTCAGCGAGGAAGTGCTCCTTATCATATATTCAAGATTCAAATTCGAAATTTCTGATCGTGGGAGGAGCAATCTCATCCACTGCATCATATATCTTGGTGGTAATTTATTAGCCACTGAAGAAACATGGAGATTAACATGTAAAATGTTAGATCATGATCATGCCTGATGTAGCATAAAGATGAAGACAAAGAAGATGACGTAAGCACTTACGTCAGAAATATATAAGAGTAGTGAATATTTGTAATCAAAGTACTCTCATAAGGTACTTATTAAAACATTTTGATTCTTTAATTTGTCAATTGTATTATCCTTTTTGTTATGATTGTGTCATTTTCTTTGATTTCTCAAGTTTTGTTTTTTATCTAGCAGAAAATTTATCTTCCCCAAGTATTAACATTAAAAATAGCTGATAAAGCATTAAATGCTACTAAATATCTTTTTGGTGTTAAAAATTGATTTATGCCTAAGAAGTTAATATTTTATGTTGATGTGCTTAAATTGATAAAAAAAGACATTTGATGTGTTTGATAAGCAATTTTCTGCTAAAATGACTAATATGTCCTTAAAATATATCTAAGTAAATAAGCTTTTGAAAAAATAATTATAAGTTAATTCGACTAACTTATAAATTTCGACAAACACCTTTTAAGATTTTTCATCGATAGCCAAGTTGATTGTCCCCCACTCTACCCCTGCCACCCCCAAAAAATACACAAATCTCATATAGAAAAAAAAAAGTACATTAGGTATATAACATGAGATAATTTCTTCTCATTTATTCAATTTTAGGTAAACAAAGTTACTTGGTACCTGTACTGGTATGAGATAGTAGGCACACCAAAAAGGAATCAAGATGTAAATCAACTGATACACTATGATTACAGCAACACCGATAACAATATACTCAGTATAGTCCCATCAAGTGAGATTTGAAGAGAATAGAATATACGCAATCGAATCTCTACCTCAAAGATAGAGCAGTTATTTTCGATACGTCATCATAATATATATATATATATAAAATAAAAAAATAAAAATAAAAAAAGTGAAGTGCTTGGATGGATTTGAGACAGAGAGAGTAAAAATGGGCCAAAAATGTCTTGTTGGTAAGATGGCATTCTTGTTGTTCTAAAATGGGCCATTTATTGGGCCTACATAACACGTGAACATCACGAGCTAACCTCGTGTAATTGGGCCCACTTTGTCTTTCTCTTGTCAATTCTATAATGTCAACAAAAGTGATAAGAACAAGAGGGTGGCTATTCTTTTGCCAATTATCCTTTTTTCAACTCTGAAATTAGTCTTAAGCTTTACTCACATTTAAAAGTTAGGAAAGAGGAAAGAAAATTACGCAAGTTTTATAAGTTATTTTTAATATCCATCTCACGTCCAGTATTTAATATTTGGTGTGTGGACAATTTTAATTCTGAAGGCCCCAACATCGGGCGGGTGGAGAAATGTCATGCTTTGATACCATGTAAAAGTAGGTCTTACGCGTAACTCACACCACAAAAGTTAGCTCAAAGAGAGGACGATTGTCGAAGCATTATAAGGAGTCCACCCATCTCATTAACTATCGATGTGAGACTTTTTGTCATTTTTAACACTCTTTTTTGTTTCTCTTATTTTCATAATGACATAGTACATAAATGTATCCTTCAACTTGGTATTATTTATATTTTCGTTCTTCAATTTTATATGTTTATAAGTAAACGCTTAAACGAGGGTAAAATTAAAAAAGTAAATATATGAATCCTATATTATATGATATACGCAGAATACCATATAAGACATAATTTTTTATGTAGGACGTATGTAACTATTTTTTAATTTCATATAAATTTATATATTTACTTTATACATACTTAAAAGTTGAAAGATATGAATGTGAAATAAGGTACAAATGTTAGAAGAAGGTCTGATATTTTGAATAATATATGACAAAATATTAGATTTGAGCATATCTATTTGTGGAAGGACTATATTTGTACGACTTTACTAATAGGGATAAAATATAAATATTTAGTAAATGACTATTTCTTTAGATCATTAGATTAGACCATGGTCTAAAGAGTATTTCAGTTGTCAGTAAATGATCTTTTTTGTAATTCATAGATCTTTTAGATTATATTTTAAAGATTTATTTTGAGTAAATTGAAAATTTTACGATAAAATATTATATAATGATTATAAATTGTGTAAATTACGACAAAAGCAAAAATTTGATGGTCTAATATTTTATTTGTAAGTTTGAATACTATATGAAAAAAAATATTATATTCGAATTTACTATTGTCTGAAAGGATAACTTCTCAAAATTATATTTGTACGACTTTTTAAAATAGAAATAAAATTTAAACGTTAGTCTTAGAAAAAAGAATATCAACAAGTTTAGAATACACACTCTGCTTTAATTGATAGGTTAAAAGATTGAAATCAGATAAAAAATAAGTGAATACATACCCTCGAAAAGGGAATAAATGTGACAACAATATTTAATCTCCCTAAGTATTTTCTTAATTAATTAAAAGGTCGTTCACTAAATAAAAATTATGTGTATATTGACTTATGTCGCGATATTAAAGACGCACCATTAAAAAATATGATAAGATTAAAATTAAAAATCTTTTGAACTTAATTAAATAATTCAAATTTTAGAATCAAATTTTTTTTGTTAGGTAACTTTATATCATATCGTGAATCTACGCAACTTTGTGAAACCAAATTAATCGATCTCATGGCAATATAATTTGATTTGTCATTTTTCCTAATAATATTGTTAGTATTTATTGCACTTAAACATCATAGAAAGATTAGTTATGGACAAATTATGAGAAAAAGGTGTTTATGAAATGTCACAACATTAAAAAATTTCTTGTATATTTGTACTATATATTCCTTAAAATTGAATTTACTAATGTGTGGTTAGGAATCATACAAAATATTAGATTGACCTAACACATTTGTTTGTTTGGTATATATACGTTATCAGATTATTCAAAAGATATATATTAAATATATTACGTATATTTTTTAGTAGACTTGTTTTACATAATATTAAACACATTTTAATTTCTAATCATATCTCAAGTTAGCGAATCATTAGTTGATTGACAATAGCATTTACCATATTTTGATATAATAATAATAATGACTATAACTATTAACTAAAAATTAATTTTATAGAATTGGGACACCTCATCACCTCTATGGAAACTTTGAGAACATTCTTAGCTAATATTTAGTAAATTGACAACATCTCTTGGGTCTCAATCCAGCCAAGTTTCATTAAAAAAAATTATAAAATTTTAACCTAACTTTTTCTCTTAGCTTAGTTGTTATTATTAGTCTAATAAAGGTTGGTGTAGAAAATAAACAAGGTTTATTATGGATTGTGCCAATGAGAATTTATGAGAAGTTATACCATGTTATACTCTAAAGGGCAACTTTTAGAAAGACCTATATGGCCCACTCTAAGATTTTTTTCTCAATTCCGATATCGTTTTTTATACAAAGATATTTATTTATCACATGATCTAATTTGACTTTTAATACAAAAGATTATTTCTAAAAGCTTGAAATTAAATTTTTTGATTAAAAGTAAAGAAACAAGTAGATCAGACCTATTCCACTATAACTCATGTTGGTTAAAGGCAACGGTTAATAATCGCTATGCTATAACATATTTATTTGTTTTTATTTCAATTTGTTCATCGAGTATATGGCGTTTACTAATCAAATTAACGTTGATTGTCTGTAAAAAACATTTTTAAATATATGTTTAAAAACTATATGTTAGTTTCATTCTCTTCAAAATATAATGAATTTTTAAATGTTTTTTTTTCTAAAAAGGTAAATAATTATCAATAAGGTATAATATAGACAAATTTATCCTAATACAGAGTATTATATCAAATTTCTTAACCTATAAATCACACTAAAATAATTGTACAGCTCCTCGAATCCCTTCATATTTTAACAACTTAAAATATGTGTAATCAAACAATTAGCATTGCCATGATTGAAGTGGCATTTTGGCCACACAAATGCCATAGTTTTTTTTAGAAAAATCTCATTCGATATTTGATATTTATATCAAAGTCTGATTAAATTATAATTTAAGCTAAAAAATTTCATCTTAAGAAATAAAATGCTCTCTAAAGAAAAAAAAATTATAATCATGTTGACTCAAACTCAAATCACTCTCATTAATGAAGAAAAATCTTAGTCATAATATAGGAGGAAAAAGTTAATATTTATTTATCAAAGTGGCTAAAAGGACAGGCGCATGGTCGGCTGGATAAGGCAATTTATAAAATATAATATAATAATATATTTATGAAATAATTGTCCTAACATTATAAAATGTGGGACATAATACAGTAAGTATAAGCCAATCAAAATTCAGAAACAGATATATCTCCACTGCCCATATTGATATTGACAACTCAAAAATGTTGGGTTGAGAATGGTTTGATATAAGCCAATAACATATAAGATGAAACAAAGAAAATAATATATTCTATAAAGAGAAAAGATGCAAATATAATCTTTCGTTATATTTTTGAGATGTTATCCAAAATTAGAGTATATATGTTTTTTACTTTAACGATAGACTAAAAAGTAAAAGACACGTGACATAATCTTACCCTTCGATTCAATATTTAATAAATGTCGTGTCGATAGATAAAATTATGACACGTATATATCCGTTGATATAAAAAGTATATATGCTTTAATTTTAAACGACGGAGACACTAATGTCAGAAAAATATAATGAGGATATCTACAAAATTTAATAATAACATAGTGAAATTTGAAAATAATATATACTGAAATTCTTATCTCATGAAAATAGAAGATTATTTCTGAAAAACTCTTGACCGAAAAGAAACAGATCCATTATATATGTAAGAAAATATATGTGACTAATAATGAACTTCCTAATGAGTCAAATTCTATTATTATAGTCTCCTTTCCTTTTCTTCTTTTATTTATTGACCTAATTATATCAATTTGCATGCTTATTTAGACTATTTTACTAAAAGGAATTTAAATTTAAGACGTTTTGTTAAGGATATTGAAGAAATCTTTATCACATCATATCATAATGATGTTCTCTCTTTTTTTTTTTTTTTAACTATCATATAATTAGTATGTTGACTAATATAATCAACTAAAATCTATGCGCTTATTGAATCAAAATGCATTTTCTACCTAAAAACTTCAACAACTATACTGTATGGCGAAATTTAGTAAGTTATCAAAAATCGATATCATCGATCTCATTAAAGATAAAAGGAGCTTTTATAAGCATTGGTCTCTTTTTCCCTTTTCCTTACAAATAAAATATAATAAACTTCTTTCAATGTTCAGATACAAAGTAGCTACGTATTTATAGATTAAAAAATTAAAACCCTCCTAGTGGTGGTGCAGTTGGTTTGAATAATCAATCATAATTCAGAAACAGATCCCAAACAAACTGACTAGAAGTAATAAAATATGAACGTCTCGGTAAACTAAGTTTTCGTTATACAAGATTCGCTAAAAGTCAGATCTGGTAAGATTTATTATATATACATAACACACTCGTATCTAAGTTTCTACAAATAACTGATGTTGAATTAATATTTTAAGTTTATAATATTGATTTTTTTTCAGAAAGTAACATACGCGATTCTAAATAAATTATTTTAACTTATTAAATAAACTTCATAACATAAAATGTAATATTAATCAATGTTACTTTGTTATACATAATAGATAAGTAAAATAATTTATACGCTCTTACTTTAGCGACTAAATTATATCAATTATATTCTAATCACACGATAAAATATTAATCAATGTTACTTTGTCATACAAAATAGATACATAAAATAATTTATACGCTCTTACTTTAGCGACTAGATTATATCGATCATATACTAATCACACGATAATAACTATAATTATTATTGTATCGATATGGCTAGGTGGTGGTTAAACTTGCAGTTTCAATCAAAATAAAATATTAATTTCATTTCCCAATAAGAAATTTCAGAAAAAATATTTTATTATTGAAATCTACTACGTGTCCATTTTGAGTCAACAACCAATTAAAATTTAATAATAGATCCTCAACAAACAAGTTAAGTACTAGAAATTATAATTTTAAAAAAAAAGTTTGACTATTATCTTAGTTACCAAAATACCCTTCCATTAGCACATAAAAAGGTAAAAAAACCAATACCCCATTGGATATTTTTGGAAATACAAGTACAACTTATAAACTAAAAATAGAAAATAAAACTATTTTTTCCTTTTTTTATATATAATAATTAAATTAAGTTAAAAACGAAGGAACGACGTCGTATCGTGACTCAGCCGCAATGAAATCGGCGCCGGAGAAAATCCCGTCAACATCGTCAAACTCGCCGGCACCGGCGCTTCCGTCTGTTCTTTTAGCAAATCGACCTTTAATTCTTGGCCTTGTTTCAGCATAAGCTTTTCTTGAAGCATAACGAATAGTTTTCTCGAATTTTCTGTTTTTTTTCTTCTCTCTGTATCGCAAAACTCTTGCTTCTCTATCTAAACCCAGTAATTTTTCACCTTGATGATTTGCAGAATTCGATAAATCAATACTGCTGTTGCTGTTATTCATAGTTCTCATATATGGGTATGATATTTCTGAAATTGAACTTCCATCTGGTACAATTCCAACATCTAATGAAGACGAAGACACCTGAGAAAAATTCCACAAAAAAAAGGAGAAATTTTAGCTTAAAATGATAGGTTTTCAAAAAAAAAATCAAGAAAGTTAGCTCAAATTTCAAGAAAATGTTAATTTGGGTGCTGGTAAAATTATGGGATTTCAACAAAAAAACCAGAAACAGAGCTCAATTTGAAAAAATGCAGAATTGGGTTCTGCCAAAATGATGGGTGCTTTCATAAAATCAAGAAAAATGCAATTTTGGGTGCTGCCAAAATGATGGGTTTTTCATAAAAATCAAGTTAAATTAGCTTAATTTCATAAAATGCAATTTGGGTATTTGTATAATGATGAGTTTTAGTTAAGAAACAAGAAAAAAAAGCTAACTTTATTGAAATTAGAAACTTTGGGAGGTGATAAAATGATGGGATTTTCAAGAAAATAGATCAAAGTTTGAAGAAGATGAAATTTTCAAGATTTGTTGTTTTGGGGGGTACTTACACTGAGTGATGGGGTATTGTAACATTTGATGTGTGATTGAGTGAAATCAATCTCAAAATGTTTCTCTTGATGATGAAATGACAATGATTTAATTGGAGTATTAGTTTGTACTGGTACAACACTATCATTTGATGAATTGTAATGAGGTTGAGATTGTGTGTCTACACAAATAGGATAATCAAAATCAAGAAAGTTTTCTGAATCTGTGAATATGAAATCCATTCCTTTGATTTCTGTGTTTAATGGAAGTTTTGATGTGATTGTGTTTGGTGGAATCCATGGTGAGTTGTTGTCGTCGTCATGGTGTCCAATACAAGTATCTACTTTACTCAACTCTGGGGCTATGGTCGTGGTCGTGGTACCGTTGATCGATACGAGGAGTGTGGCGGCGGTGGACTTAACGACCGACTCCACCGGGTCGTAAAATGGTACCACGGGAACCCGCTCGTGGCGCCGGGCGAGCGGATTCGCGGAGTGGATGTCGCGATCGCACGCGACGCACAGCGCGGCCGCGTCAGCTCTGCACGTGACGCTAGCCGCCTCCTGTTCACAGACCTCGCACACCCACACACGCTCGTGCGGGCGTGCAAGCGAGTGTCGCACGACAGCACACGAACGTGTTGTCCGTGCGACAGAACACCAGCGCGGCGGTCAGGTGGCAATACTCGCACGACTTCGCCATCCGTGCCGCCGCGCCGGTGTTCCATCCTCCGGGAAAACAATTGGGTGCTTCTCTAAATATGCCCATATTTTCTTCTTCTTCTTCTTCTTTTTTCTCTACCCTAATGTTGATAGCTAAGCTTTGTTAATGTAGTTTTTTTTTCTAGCAAAATGAACAAACTATTGCTTCTTATTCTTAAGGGGAATCTTGATGCTGACTAGTATTGGTGTGACACGTGTAATAAATTTTGGCCACAAAAAAGATTTTATAACAAAGCATGATATTATTTTGTATTAATTGTCATATGTCTGTGCCGACGTGGGCCTACATTGAGGATAGTGGATTTTTTTTATTATTATAATTATTATTTTGGGGGGTGGGGTTGTTATTTTATTAAAAAAAATTATAAAGATGAAATTTGGGTGGAAGTTGATTGTGATGTGAAGAATTATTCAAGTTTATTATTAGTTTTTGTTAAAAAAAAAAAAAGAAAAAAAATCTAGTGTTAGATCACAAGAAAGAGAAGTGAAAAGTTTTTGTCTAATTTACTTTATCACAAAGATCAAATGTGACTAAAGTTTCATAGCTCTTTCAAGTAAAGTTAGTTATTTTGTAGATAGTAAAATGAGATCATAATACTATTGTTTTTTTCTATTTAGAATTTATTATTTGATATTTATATTAAAATGTTAATTTATAATTTTGAATTTACATATATAGGTTTAAAGGAAAAATCGTTCCAGGTCATAATAATATCAAAGACAGTGTCTTTTTTTGGTGTTATACTTCAAATAATATCTTACCAATCATCGTGTTTATCGTATAGTCATAACTTCCTTTACTATAATAGTATTGTACAATAATTGATCAGTCATAGGCTAAAAACTACAACTGTTTTGATTAACTTTTCATTATCTTTATTTATTCATGTCAGTTCAAATTAACTTATATAAAACGATCCACGACCCATGCTCAATACGTAACATTTATTACCTAAATAAAATTACAAATTACATTTAAAAGATTAGTTGACACTCAAACATTTGAAAAGACTTCTTGGAACAACTTTATTTTTCTTATAAGTTGTTCCATGAGGGCAAAGGAATTGCATGAACCTAACATTTAATTTCAATTTGTCCTTTTTTTAAGGTATTTTTCGCTAGAATGTAATGTTAAATATTTGTATCGAAACTTACTTAAATTAAACGTGAACTTGTAAGGCGATTATCAATAGTATTATTTTATTTTTATGAACCGAAAATTCAATACTTTAAATTAAAAATTGAGATACTTTAATCATTCCATTACAATTCACGTTCTTCAATATTTATCATCATCAAGCATTACTTCAATTTTGGATGCAATTTTTTTTAATAAATCTTTCCCTTTCCTAACGTAAAATAGAAAGAAGTTTCTTGAAACTAAGAGTATATAATTATAGCAAAAAAAATTCAAATGATAGAGACGGAAAGTTATATAAATTTCAAATTCTTTGATGACTGTGTTGAAAAAAATAATAGTAATAAGGAATTTGAAATTCAATTTAGAGGATTAGTCGAAAGTCTTGTAATTAAAGGTCATCAATTTTTTTCCCCTAAATACACACTAAATACTTAATATAATGTTATATTTTATTTATTTTCTACAGAATTTATATATGTCATGAAACTCAATCATTCTAAAAAAATCATGTTAGGCGTTCCTTCTAAAGATGGTTTCATTCCTATACAATTTCATTCAGATGATTCAAATTTAACGTACATTTAAGTAAAATTAAAAAAATACTTAGAAAAGGGCATACTAAAGTTTTATAGAAGCAAAGCGAATTGAAATTAAAATATTTAAAAAAAAAATCCAAATTCCAAACTTCACATCAAATTAATCAACATGAATTCATGTGTATCTAACATAGATTTTGCATCATTAATCAAATCCTTTCAATACCCAAAAGAACCAAAAGTATACAATTATTATTTTATCTTTTATATAAAACTAGACTAGATGTAATTTCCAAACATCTTGTATTTGAAGATAAAATAACTATTCCACAAAGTATATAATATGAATAGTTATTTAGTCCAACTTTTAATAGAAACTTCCAGAATATGTACTTCAAGGAGTTCTTATGTTAGGGCAAAGGAAACCAAAAGTTATATAGTAATTAACTTGAAACAAAAAAACACTATATATTCACAAGTGGGGTTAACATTTGAGAATAATAAAATATATCTATATATTTTTATCGTTATTTTATAACAAAATCTTCTAAGATTAATACATAATTTGAGTTAAAATTATTGGGTTCAGCTTTCACCCTAATCGTAGCAAGAAACTACAAAGTTTAAATTTTGAATTTGCTTCGACATATGAGAATTAGTTCTACTGAGTTTTATACTTCATCTGTCCATTTTTACTTGTCTACTATACTAAAAATATTTATCCAACAATACTTGTCTAGTTTAAAAAATAAAAAATAATTTACCCTTTTATGTTTGTTTTCCCCTTGGTATTATTATTTAACATCTAATACATTTTCCAAAACATCAAATTTAATATATTCAAATTGCAATGTAGTAATATTACTCATATTACTTATTTAGCGTTTCTTAATGTGTGTATCAAGTCAATAGTGAACGACTATTGAATTATTTTATGTCACAAAACTCATAAAGTTAAAGTTGAATTATCAAGAGGTCTCGAATTCGAGCCCCATTGAATATATTAACGAATGTTTTACCTCTAATGTAGAATTTTTCGGCGCGAATCCAATTTAATCGGGCTCCAACCAGGGGCGGATCCACATGGTGTCCGCCGGATGCTCGAGCACCCATTAACTTCGTTACGAAATATATATATCTATGTAGAAATTGATAGGTATTTGTATAAAATTAACATAGAGCACCCAATGAATAAATGATATAGTTGGCCCAATGGTTCTTGGATGGGTAGTTAATACTCTTTTAGTCTTGTTAGCAAAGTTCGAATCTCATTGTTAACAAAATGAATTTTTAATCATTATATCTTGTACCTGCTTAATAAAAAATTTAATTTTTCATCCTGGCACAGTATCTATACATTTGCCATTAATTAAGTCAATAGAATAAACCTCTTGTTGATTAATTTTAATTGTACTTTTCTCTTCATAATTTTTTTTTTTGTTATATTATTTGTATCACTTAACATGAGATTCACGTACAACACAGTTATTTTAAAATACAATTGAAACAACATAAAATTAATAAAGCAGCCAGGTCATGTTTACTTGTAAAGTTGATAAAGATAAGTTGACACGTGACCTACCAATTCCTATATATAAAAAAAAAATCTTCTCTCTTGTTTAATAATTAATCGTATTAAATTTGGATGCATTAGCGTCCCCTTGTAACATAGGATTAAATGAAATTTTAATAATATTTATAGAATCATCTTATGAGTGTTTTGGGTCAGATCGAATTAAAACTTTTACTAAAGAAATTCAAAATATAAACAATTTATGATTGAATAATTTTAAGAAAGTTTGTAACTGGTTGCGCCTCCTAATTCTTGCCCGGTCCTTTTAAATCTTTTTATTTGTCTTTTTGATCAATCATGTGATAGTAGATATGTAGAAATGGAAAGGAGAGGGTGCACAAGTCTCAAACTAATAAAAGCTTATTACTATTCGATTTTTACATCAAGTCATAATAATACACGATGATTAATAATAAATTGAGATGATAATGTTCATGATTTAATTTTAATTGTGTAATGAAAATTGTGTTTTATATTAATTGTATTGACTTTTGTGTAGTTTGAGTTAGTTAATTCATAAAGGAAGAACAAAATATGCCAAAGATTTTGGAGTAGCCAAAGAAAGCAACCAAAGGGAATTAAAGAGTAATTAATTTAAATTAGTTAAATTTTCATTTTTGGTTAGTAATCCCATTTTATACAAACACTTCCCCTATATTATTAAGTATATGATATAATATATACTAAGTATCATTAAAAAAAATAAAAAATCACATGATGTTCGTTAGTTATTATAAGATTAAATTAATATAAATTCACGCTAAATACTTAATCTAAAAGATAAAGGAAACGATTCAATTTTTAGAAATGAAATTATAAAACTTTAATAATAAAAAAAAAATACTTAATTAATATCGTGGTCCACAACTTTTGATGATAAAGAAGATTTTAATTACATTGAAGGATTATGAAAAAGAAAAAAAAAAGATGATATTTGTTCATTTAATATTACTTCTTTTTTCTCTTTTTTATTTTTATTTAATTTAAATTTATTTCATTTTAATTAGTATTTATTTTATTGTCCATTTGTCGTCTGTTACAAAGTGGACAAGTGGGTCCCATGTGTGCTCTCGTGATATAGAGCAAGGTGGGTCCAGTGTCACGTGCTTCACCAGCTATTTGACGGGTCAAGTAAATTATTTTTATTTAATTTTTTTTAGTAAAAGTTATCTTAAAAAAATATTTTTATTTGCATGATATAATCTATAATTTCATCTTTATAATAATATTTCATTAATAAAAAGCGATATTTCTATTAAAAATTTTGACTTTGTGATTTTTATAGATGAAAAATATTAAACCTCTTTAATCCACAAAACTCCGCCCTTGTTGTTTTCTAGGTTGATAAGGTCTATCGAAAAATATAACATCGAAACAAAATACTCTTTTTTTCTGGAGGGAGGTGATTTATTTAGTGTTCAAGTTGGATCCGATTAGAATAAGATAAATATTGAAAATTCTTACATTACAGGGATTTAACAAAAAAAACAGAACAGAGCTCATTTTGAAGAAATGCCAGAATTGGTTCTGCCAAAATGATGGGTGCCTTTTATAAAATCAAGAAAAATGAATTTTGGGGCTGCCAAAATATGGGTTTTTCCTAAAAATCAAGTTAAATTAGCGTAATTTCATGAAAATGCAAATATTGTGGTCATTTGTAAAAATGATGAGTTTTAGTTAAGAAACACAAGGAAAAAAAAGCTAATCTTTATTGAAATTAAGAAACTTTGGGAGGTGATAAAATGATGGGAATTTTGACAGAAAATAGATCAAATTTGAGAAGATGAATTTTTCAACAGATTTGTTTGTTTTGGGGGTGAACTTTACACTGAGTGAGGGGTATTGTAACATTTGGTGTGTGATTGAGTGAAATCAATCTCAAAATTGTTCTACTGACTGATGAAATGAGGCAATGATTTAATTGGCGTATAGTTTCGTACTGGTACAACCATATCATTTTGATGAATTGGTAATGAGGTTGAGATTGTGTTTCTTACACAAATCAGGATAATCAAAATCAAGAAAGTTTTCTGAATCTGTGAATATGAAATCCATTCTTGATTCTTGGTTTAATGGCAAGTTTTGATGTGATTGTGTTTGGTGGAATCCATGGTGAGTTGTTGTCGTCGTCAATGGTGTCCAATACAAGTCTATACTTTACTCAACTCTCGGGGCTATGGTCGTGGTCGTGGTACCGTGATCGATACGAGGAGTGTGGCGCGGTGGACTAACGAACCGAACTCCACCGGGGTCGTAATAGGTACCCACGGGAACCCGCTCGTGGCGCCGGGCGAGCGATTCGCGAGTGGATGTCGCGAGTCGCACCGACGCACAACGCGGCCTGCGTCGAGCCCTCACGTGACGCCTAGTCCGCCTCCTGTTCAGCAGACCTCGCCACCCACACACGCTCGTGGCGGGCGTGCAAGCGAGTCGCACGACACAGCACAACGAACGTGTTGTCCGTGCGACAAGAACACCAGCGGGGCAGCCAGGGGCAATACTCGCGACGACTCGCCATCCGTGCCGCCGCCAGGTGTTCCATCCTGCCGGGAAAACCAATTGGGTGCTTCTCTAAATAGCCCCATATTTTATCTTCTTCTCTTCTCTTTTCTCTACCCTATGTTGATGCTTAAGCTTTGTTAATCGTCAGTTTTTTTTTCTAGGCAAAATGACAAACTATGTGGCTTCTTATTCTTAAGGGAATCTTGATGCTGAACTAGTATTGGTGTGACCGTGTAAAAATTTTGGCCACAAAAAAAGATTTTTATAACAAAGCATGAATATTATTTTGTATTGAATTGTCCATCATGTCTGTGCGCGACGTGGCCTACATGGGATGGTGGATTTTTTTTATATTATAATTATTATTTTGGGGGTGGGGTGTGTTATTTTATTAAAAAAAATTTAAAAGATTGAAATTTGGGTGGAGTTGGATTGTGATGTGAGAATTATTCAATGTTTATTAATTATTTTTGTTAAAAAAAAAGAAAAAAAATTCTAGTGTTAGATCAACAAGAAAGAGAAGTGGAAAAGTTTTTTGTCTAATTTACTTTATCACAAAGATCAAATGTGCCCTAAAGTTTCATAGCGTTTTTCAGTAAAGTTAGTTATTTTGGTAGATAGTAAAATGAGATCATAATACATTGTTTTTTTGCTATTTAGAATTTATTATTTGATATTTATATTTAAAATGTTATTTATAATTTTGAAATTTTACATATATAGGTTTAAAGGAAAAATCGTCCAGGTCATAATAATAATCCAAGACTAGTGTCTTTTTTTGGTGTTATACTTCAATAACATCTTCGCAATCATCGTGTTTTATCGTGATATCATAACTTCCTTTACTATAATAGTATTGTACAATAATATGATACATGTATAGGTAAAACTACCAACTTTTGGAATTAACTTTTTCATTATCTTTATTTATTCATGTCAGTGTTCGAAATTAACTTATATGAGAAACGATTCCACGATCCCATGCTCAATACGTAACAGTATTACCTAAATAAGATTACAAATTACATTTTAATTAAGATGTTGATGATCAACTCACATTTGAAAAGAACTTACTTGGAACAACTTTATTTTCTTATAAGTTGTGTCCATGAGGGCAAAGGAATTGCATGAACCTAAACATTTTAATTTTCAATTTGTCCCTTTTTTTAAGGTCTTTTCGCTAGAATGTATGGTTAAATATTTGTATCGAAACTTACTTAATTTAAAACGTGAACTTGTAGGCGATTATCAATAGTATTCATTTATTTTTATGAACGAAAATTACAATGACTTTAATTAAAAATTGAGATACTTTATCATTCCATTACAATTCAACGTTCTTCAATTTTATCATCATCAAGCCATTACTTCAATTTTGGATGCAATTTTTTTTAATTAATCTTTCCCTTTCCTAACGTAAAATAGAAAGAAGTTTTTTGCAACTAAGCAGTATATAATTATAGCAAGAACAAAAATTCAAATGATAGAGAACGGAAAGTTATATATTTCAAATTCTTTGAGACTGTGTTGAAAAATAATATGAATAAGGAAATTTGAAATTCAATTTGAGGATAGGTCGAAAGTCTTGTAATTAAAGGTCATCAATTTTGTTTCCCTAAATACACACTAAATACTTAATATAATCGTTAATATTTATTTATTTTCTACAGAATTTATATAATGTCATAGAAACTCAATCATGTCTAAAACAAATCATGTAGGCCCCCGTTCTTCTAAAGATGGGTTTCATTCCTAGAACAATTTCATCAGATGATCTCAATTTTAACGTACATTTAAGTAAAATTGAAAAAATACTTAGAAAGGGCATAACTAAAGTTTTATAGAAGCAAAGCGAATTGAAATTAAAATATTTAAAAAAAAAAATCCAAATTCCAAACTTCAACATCAACATTACAACCATGAATTCAAATGTGTATCTAACATAGATTTTTGCCATCATTAATCAAATCCTTCATACCCAAACAGAACCAACAAGTATACAATTAATTTGATCTTTTTATATAAAACTAGATAGATGTAATTCCAAACATCTCTTGTATTTTGAAGATAAAATAACTATTCCACAAAGTATAATAAATATGAATAGTTATTTAGTTCCAACTGTTAATAGAAAACTTCCAGAATATGTACTTCAAGGAGTTCTTATGTTAGGGGGCAAAAGGAAACCCAAAAAAATTTTATATAGTAATTAACTTGATATACAAAAAAAACCTATATATTCACATGGTGGTTAACTATTTTAATAATATTAAATATATCTATATATTTTATCGTTATTTTAAAAAAATCTTCATTGTCCTAACATTATAAAATGTGGGACATAATACAGTAAGTATAAGCCAATCAAAATTCAGAAACAGATATATCTCCACTGCCCATATTGATATTGACAACTCAAAAAATGTTGGGTTGAGAATGGTTTGATATAAGCCAATAACATATAAGATGAAACAAAGAAAATAATATATTCTATAAAGAGAAAAGATGCAAATATAATCTTTCGTTATATTTTTGAGATGTTATCCAAAATTAGAGTATATATGTTTTTACTTTAACGATAGACTAAAAAGTAAAGACACGTGACATAATCTTACCCTTCGATTCAATATTTAATAAATGTCGTGTCGATAGATAAAATTATGACACGTATATATCCGTTGATATAAAAAGTATATATGCTTTAATTTTAAACGACGGAGACACTAATGTCAGAAAAATATAATGAGGATATCTACAAATTTAATAATAACATAGTGAAATTTGAAAATAATATATACTGAAATTCTTATCTCATGAAAATAGAAGATTATTTCTGAAAAACTCTTGACCGAAAAGAAACAGATCCATTATATATGTAAGAAATATATGTGACTAATAATGAACTTCCTAATGAGTCAAATTCTATTATTATAGTCTCCTTTCCTTTTCTTCTTTTATTTATTGACCTAATTATATCAATTTGCATGCTTATTTAGACTATTTTACTAAAAGGAATTTAAATTTAAGACGTTTTGTTAAGGATATTGAAGAAATCTTTATCACATCATATCATAATGATGTTCTCTCTTTTTTTTTTTTTTTTAACTATCATATAATTAGTATGTTGACTAATATAATCAACTAAAATCTATGCGCTTATTGAATCAAAATGCATTTTCTACCTAAAAACTTCAACAACTATACTGTATGGCGAAATTTAGTAAGTTATCAAAAATCGATATCATCGATCTCATTAAAGATAAAAGGAGCTTTTATAAGCATTGGTCTCTTTTTTCCCTTTTCCTTACAAATAAAATATAATAAACTTCTTTCAATGTTCAGATACAAAGTAGCTACGTATTTATAGATTAAAAAATTAAAACCCTCCTAGTGGTGGTGCAGTTGGTTTGAATAATCAATCATAATTCAGAAACAGATCCCAAACAAACTGACTAGAAGTAATAAAATATGAACGTCTCGGTAAACTAAGTTTTCGTTATACAAGATTCGCTAAAAGTCAGATCTGGTAAGATTTATTATATATACATAACACACTCGTATCTAAGTTTCTACAAATAACTGATGTTGAATTAATATTTTAAGTTTATAATATTGATTTTTTTTCAGAAAGTAACATACGCGATTCTAAATAAATTATTTTAACTTATTAAATAAACTTCATAACATAAAATGTAATATTAATCAATGTTACTTTGTTATACATAATAGATAAGTAAAATAATTTATACGCTCTTACTTTAGCGACTAAATTATATCAATTATATTCTAATCACACGATAAAATATTAATCAATGTTACTTTGTCATACAAAATAGATACATAAAATAATTTATACGCTCTTACTTTAGCGACTAGATTATATCGATCATATACTAATCACACGATAATAACTATAATTATTATTGTATCGATATGGCTAGGTGGTGGTTAAACTTGCAGTTTCAATCAAAATAAAATATTAATTTCATTTCCCAATAAGAAATTTCAGAAAAAATATTTTATTATTGAAATCTACTACGTGTCCATTTTGAGTCAACAACCAATTAAAATTTAATAATAGATCCTCAACAAACAAGTTAAGTACTAGAAATTATAATTTTAAAAAAAAAGTTTGACTATTATCTTAGTTACCAAAATACCCTTCCATTAGCACATAAAAAGGTAAAAAAACCAATACCCCATTGGATATTTTTGGAAATACAAGTACAACTTATAAACTAAAAATAGAAAATAAAACTATTTTTTTCCTTTTTTATATATAATAATTAAATTAAGTTAAAAACGAAGGAACGACGTCGTATCGTGACTCAGCCGCAATGAAATCGGCGCCGGAGAAAATCCCGTCAACATCGTCAAACTCGCCGGCACCGGCGCTTCCGTCTGTTCTTTTAGCAAATCGACCTTTAATTCTTGGCCTTGTTTCAGCATAAGCTTTTCTTGAAGCATAACGAATAGTTTTCTCGAATTTTCTGTTTTTTTTCTTCTCTCTGTATCGCAAAACTCTTGCTTCTCTATCTAAACCCAGTAATTTTTCACCTTGATGATTTGCAGAATTCGATAAATCAATACTGCTGTTGCTGTTATTCATAGTTCTCATATATGGGTATGATATTTCTGAAATTGAACTTCCATCTGGTACAATTCCAACATCTAATGAAGACGAAGACACCTGAGAAAAATTCCACAAAAAAAAGGAGAAATTTTAGCTTAAAATGATAGGTTTTCAAAAAAAAAATCAAGAAAGTTAGCTCAAATTTCAAGAAAATGTTAATTTGGGTGCTGGTAAAATTATGGGATTTCAACAAAAAAAACCAGAAACAGAGCTCAATTTTGAAGAAAATGCAGAATTGGGTTCTGCCAAAATGATGGGTGCTTTCATAAAATCAAGAAAAATGCAATTTTGGGTGCTGCCAAAATGATGGGTTTTTCATAAAAATCAAGTTAAATTAGCTTAATTTCATAAAAATGCAATATTGGGTATTTGTATAATGATGAGTTTTAGTTAAGAAACAAGAAAAAAAAGCTAACTTTATTGAAATTAGAAACTTTGGGAGGTGATAAAATGATGGGATTTTCAAGAAAATAGATCAAAGTTTGAAGAAGATGAAATTTTCAAGATTTGTTGTTTTGGGGGGTACTTACACTGAGTGATGGGGTATTGTAACATTTGATGTGTGATTGAGTGAAATCAATCTCAAAATGTTTCTCTTGATGATGAAATGACAATGATTTAATTGGAGTATTAGTTTGTACTGGTACAACACTATCATTTGATGAATTGTAATGAGGTTGAGATTGTGTGTCTACACAAATAGGATAATCAAAATCAAGAAAGTTTTCTGAATCTGTGAATATGAAATCCATTCCTTTGATTTCTGTGTTTAATGGAAGTTTTGATGTGATTGTGTTTGGTGGAATCCATGGTGAGTTGTTGTCGTCGTCATGGTGTCCAATACAAGTATCTACTTTACTCAACTCTGGGGCTATGGTCGTGGTCGTGGTACCGTTGATCGATACGAGGAGTGTGGCGGCGGTGGACTTAACGACCGACTCCACCGGGTCGTAAAACGGTACCACGGGAACCCGCTCGTGGCGCCGGGCGAGCGGGTTCGCGGAGTGGATGTCGCGGTCGCACGCGACGCACAGCGCGGCCGCGTCAGCCCTACCCGCGACGCTAGCCGCCTCCTGCTCGCAGACCTCGCACACCCACACACGCTCGTGCCGGGCGTGCAAGCGAGTGTCGCACGACAGGCACACGAACGTGTTGTCCGTGCGACAGAACACCAGCGCGGCAGCCAGGTGGCAATACTCGCACGACTTCGCCATCCGTGCCGCCGCGCCAGTGTTCCATCCTCCGGGAAAACAATTGGGTGCTTCTCTAAATAGGCCCATATTTTTCTTCTTCTTCTTTCTTTTTTCTCTACCCTAATGTTGATAGCTAAGCTTTGTTAATGTAGTTTTTTTTTTCTAGCAAAATGAACAAACTATTGCTTCTTATTCTTAAGGGAAATCTTGATGCTGACTAGTATTGGTGTGACACGTGTAATAAATTTTGGCCACAAAAAAGATTTTATAACAAAGCATGATATTATTTTGTATTAATTGTCATATGTCTGTGCCGACGTGGGCCTACATTGAGGATAGTGGATTTTTTTTATTATTATAATTATTATTTTGGGGGGTGGGGTTGTTATTTTATTAAAAAAATTTATAAAGATGAAATTTGGGTGGAGTTGATTGTGATGTGGAGACTTATTCAAGTTTATTATTAATTTTTGTTAAAAAAAGAAGAAGAAAATCTAGTGTTAGATCACAAGAAAGAGAAGTGAAAAGTTTTTGTCTAATTTACTTTATCACAAAGATCAAATGTGACTAAAGTTTCATAGCTTTTTCAAGTAAAGTTAGTTATTTTGTAGATAGTAAAATGAGATCATAATACTATTGTTTTTTTCTATTTAGAATTTATTATTTGATATTTATATTAAAATGTTAATTTATAATTTTGAATTTACATATATAGGTTTAAAGGAAAAATCGTTCCAGGTCATAATAATATCAAAGATAGTGTCTTTTTTTGGTGTTATACTTCAAATAACATCTTACCAATCATCGTGTTTATCGTATAGTCATAACTTCCTTTACTATAATAGTATTGTACAATAATTGATCAGTCATAGGCTAAAAACTACAACTATTTTGATTAACTTTTCATTATCTTTATTTATTCATGTCAGTTCAAATTAACTTATATAAAACGATCCACGACCCATGCTCAATACGTAACATTTATTACCTAAATAAGATTACAAATTACATTTAAAAGATTAGTTGACACTCAAACATTTGAAAAGACTTCTTGGAACAACTTTATTTTTCTTATAAGTTGTTCCATGAGGGCAAAGGAATTGCATGAACCTAACATTTAATTTCAATTTGTCCTTTTTTTAAGGTCTTTTTCGCTAGAATTTAATGTTAAATATTTGTATCGAAACTTACTTAAATTAAACGTGAACTTGTAAGGCGATTATTAATAGTATTATTTTATTTTTATGAACCGAAAATTCAGTACTTTAAATTAAAAATTGAGATACTTTAATCATTCCATTACAATTCAACGTTCTTCAATATTTATCATCATCAAGCATTACTTCAATTTTGGATGCAATTTTTTTTAATAAATCTTTCCCTTTCCTAACGTAAAATAGAAAGAAGTTTTTTCAAACTAAAAGTATATAATTATAGCAAAAAAAAATTCAAATGATAGAGACGGAAAGTTATATAAATTTCAAATTCTTTGATGACTGTGTTGAAAAAAATAATAGTAATAAGGAATTTGAAATTCAATTTAGAGGATTAGTCGAAAGTCTTGTAATTAAAGGTCATCAATTTTTTTCCCTAAACACACACTAAATACTTAATATAATGTTATATTTTATTTATTTTCTACAGAATTTATATATGTCATGAAACTCAATCATTCTAAAAAAATCATGTTAGGCGTTCCTTCTAAAGATGGTTTCATTCCTAAACAATTTCATTCAGATGACTCAAGTTTAACGTACATTTAAGTAAAAGTGAAAAATACTTAGAAAAGGGCATACTAAAGTTTTATAGAAGCAAAGCGAATTGAAATTAAAATATTTAAAAAAAAAATCCAAATTCCAAACTTCACATCAAATTAATCAACATGAATTCATGTGTATCTAACATAGATTTTGCATCATTAATCAAATCCTTTCAATACCCAAAAGAACCAAAAGTATACAATTATTATTTTATCTTTTATATAAAACTAGACTAGATGTAATTTCCAAACATCTTGTATTTGAAGATAAAATAACTATTCCACAAAGTATATAATATGAATAGTTATTTAGTCCAACTTTTAATAGAAACTTCCAGAATATGTACTTCAAGGAGTTCTTATGTTAGGGCAAAGGAAACCAAAAGTTATATAGTAATTAACTTGAAACAAAAAAACACTATATATTCACAAGTGGGGTTAACATTTGAGAATAATAAAATATATCTATATATTTTTATCGTTATTTTATAACAAAATCTTCTAAGATTAATACATAATTTGAGTTAAAATTATTGGGTTCAGCTTTCACCCTAATCGTAGCAAGAAACTACAAAGTTTAAATTTTGAATTTGCTTCGACATATGAGAATTAGTTCTACTGAGTTTTATACTTCATCTGTCCATTTTTACTTGTCTACTATACTAAAAATATTTATCCAACAATACTTGTCTAGTTTAAAAAATAAAAAATAATTTACCCTTTTATGTTTGTTTTCCCCTTGGTATTATTATTTAACATCTAATACATTTTCCAAAACATCAAATTTAATATATTCAAATTGCAATGTAGTAATATTACTCATATTACTTATTTAGCGTTTCTTAATGTGTGTATCAAGTCAATAGTGAACGACTATTGAATTATTTTATGTCACAAAACTCATAAAGTTAAAGTTGAATTATCAAGAGGTCTCGAATTCGAGCCCCATTGAATATATTAACGAATGTTTAACCTCTAATGTAGAATTTTTCGGCGCGAATCCAATTTAATCGGGCTCCAACCAGGGGCGGATCCACATGGTGTCAGCCGGATGCTCGAGCACCCATTAACTTCGTTACGAAATATATATATCTATGTAGAAATTGATAGGTATTTGTATAAAATTAACATAGAGCACCCAATGAATAAATGATATAGTTGGCCCAATGGTTCTTGGATGGGTAGTTAATACTCTTTTAGTGTTGTTAGCAAAGTTCGAATCTCATTGTTAACAAAATGAATTTTTAATCATTATATCTTGTACCTGCTTAATAAAAAATTTAATTTTTCATCCTGGCACAGTATCTATACATTTGCCATTAATTAAGTCAATAGAATAAACCTCTTGTTGATTAATTTTAATTGTACTTTTCTCTTCATAATTTTTTTTTTTGTTATATTATTTGTATCACTTAACATGAGATTCACGTACAACACAGTTATTTTAAAATACAATTGAAACAACATAAAATTAATAAAGCAGCCAGGTCATGTTTACTTGTAAAGTTGATAAAGATAAGTTGACACGTGACCTACCAATTCCTATATATAAAAAAAAAATCTTCTCTCTTGTTTAATAATTAATCGTATTAAATTTGGATGCATTAGCGTCCCCTTGTAACATAGGATTAAATGAAATTTTAATAATATTTATAGAATCATCTTATGAGTGTTTTGGGTCAGATCGAATTAAAACTTTTACTAAAGAAATTCAAAATATAAACAATTTATGATTGAATAATTTTAAGAAAGTTTGTAACTGGTTGCGCCTCCTAATTCTTGCCCGGTCCTTTTAAATCTTTTTATTTGTCTTTTTGATCAATCATGTGATAGTAGATATGTAGAAATGGAAAGGAGAGGGTGCACAAGTCTCAAACTAATAAAAGCTTATTACTATTCGATTTTTACATCAAGTCATAATAATACACGATGATTAATAATAAATTGAGATGATAATGTTCATGATTTAATTTTAATTGTGTAATGAAAATTGTGTTTTATATTAATTGTATTGACTTTTGTGTAGTTTGAGTTAGTTAATTCATAAAGGAAGAACAAAATATGCCAAAGATTTTGGAGTAGCCAAAGAAAGCAACCAAAGGGAATTAAAGAGTAATTAATTTAAATTAGTTAAATTTTCATTTTTGGTTAGTAATCCCATTTTATACAAACACTTCCCCTATATTATTAAGTATATGATATAATATATACTAAGTATCATTAAAAAAAAAAAAAATCACATGATGTTCGTTAGTTATTATAAGATTAAATTAATATAAATTCACGCTAAATACTTAATCTAAAAGATAAAGGAAACGATTCAATTTTTAGAAATGAAATTATAAAACTTTAATAATAAAAAAAAAATACTTAATTAATATCGTGGTCCACAACCTTTGATGATAAAGAAGATTTTTATTACATTGAAGGATTATGAAAAAGAAAAAAAAAAGATGATATTTGTTCATTTAATATTACTTCTTTTTTTTCTTTTTTATTTTTATTTAATTTAAATTTATTTCATTTTAATTAGTATTTATTTTATTGTCCATTTGTCGTCTATTACAAAGTGGACAAGTGGGTCCCATGTGTGCTCTCGTGATATAGAGCAAGGTGGGTCCAGTGTCACGTGCTTCACCAGCTATTTGACGGGTCAAGTAAATTATTTTTATTTAATTTTTTTTAGTAAAAGTTATCTTAAAAAAATATTTTTATTTGCATGATATAATCTATAATTTCATCTTTATAATAATATTTCATTAATAAAAAGCGATATTTCTATTAAAAATTTTGACTTTGTGATTTTTATAGATGAAAAATATTAAACCTCTTTAATCCACAAAACTCCGCCCTTGTTGTTTTCTAGGTTGATAAGGTCTATCGAAAAATATAACATCGAAACAAAATACTCTTTTTTTCTGGAGGGAGGTGATTTATTTAGTGTTCAAGTTGGATCCGATTAGAATAAGATAAATATTGAAAATTCTTACATTACAGGTAAAATATTTTTTAACAAAGATGATTATATATTCATGAATTCAAAGAAATTGATCTGATTAGAGATGAATGAATAATTATTGTTTCACCATAATCGTGTCTTGACGTAATCACGAGTCATTTTTAGCCGAGTAACATTGATGATTAAAGATTGTTGCAAATTATTTAGAAAGTGTTGTTAGTAACGTAGTTTTAATGTGTATACTGGTTCATCCACATTCGAGATAGGGACGGAGCTACCATTCTGATTATGAATTCGATATTATCTATTACTCTACTAGTTTTAGTCAAAATCGTACATATATATTTGATTTGAAAATACCACTTGATATCCATAAATTCCTACTAAGAATCTGAAACTCATAAACACAAAATTCTAATTCCTCTTTCACTATGAATTTCTATTTGGAGTTGTCGACTTGACATGTATGTCAATGTTTCAATGATCGAATCGTTTAGTTTGTAGTCTCTTTTGCTTAACATTTAGTATATGATATTACTGATAATCCGACTAATTCAAATTCGTCTAACAAGGATGAGGGAAGCTTGTCTCAACGAAGCATTTTCATTCCTCGTGCTTGAATGCACAATCTCTAACTAAAGATAGACATATATATATATCATCCATCCTACCACACCTCTTGACGATATTTCGATCTAATTCTCTATCTAATATATAGATATGCATGGGTGAAAAGTAAACATGGGCTGATTGGGCCAAGTACATAGATGGGCTTGAACAAATATGTAAAACAACAGAAATGGGCTAGAAAAAATATGTTCAGACCATATCACAACAAAAGTTCCCAATGTGTTAATATGAAATTAGTAGGTATAGAAAAAAAAAGAGACATTTCTTAGGTTTCATTTTTTTAAATACCTTTCGAACTATTGATGAACTAATGTGGAGGTAATTCTGTATTTGATTGGAGATAGAGTTTAAGAAAGATACAACTTTTGATATATATCAAAATATCGTCTCGAAGATTTATGGTTTAAATATGTCATTTTATATAGCAAGCTAGAAGAGCATGTCAATTAAGATAAAATAAGAGAAATTAAATTTTAGATATCAAAGTATGAATTCCGTATAATAATAATAATAATAATAACAATAATAATAATCAATTAATTAATTAATTAATTAATAAATTAATAAAAAGGCATGCTACTAAACTTTGCTAAACTAAATAATGAGGATTTGATTTAATTGATCCCAAAATTGAACATTGTTCTCCACTTTGTAATATGTATGCGACGATCGTTATGTTTCTGGAGCAGAGATAAAGCTAGTTGGGATTTGTGAGTTCGAACAAATAATTTTTTCATAAATTTTATATTTATACTAGAAAATTAAATATGTGTCTCTGTGTGTGTGGTTGTGGGGGTGTGGAGGGGGGGGGGAGGGGAGAGGGTGTGTGTGGGGGGTATATTAACTAAAAAATTCCTAACAAAATTGATTGACAATTCAGTGGTAAAAAGAGAACTATGAAAATGTTTCTCTATCTAGAGTTTTGGAAACTCATAATCTTGACTTCGCCTTGCTTCTGGATTCACTAGTATCATCCTCATTATTCTTATTAAAAATGAACTCATAATTATTTTTTAAGGAAATAAGTCTCGTATGAAGGATAGTAAAGACTTAAAATATAAATTTCAAATTCATAAATCTCTTTTTTTAAAAGAAAAAACACAAAAAAGATTGAAATCAGTAAAATAGTTCCTAAACATCAAAATCCTTTAGGGCTAACAAAGAGTTTTCTACTCAAGCGTTTCATAATTTCAACACCCCTAAAATTAACAACACTTGCTATCTCTCTTGCTTAAGCTATTAGTATTTCTAACGGCAACCTAAATTATTCTAAAATTTGTTTATTTTCATATAATGTGTTTCAGTAACTATAAATATCAGAGTATTAAGGATAGTAAATATTTAAAATATAAATTCTAAATTTAGGATTTTTTTTTTTTTTTTTAAGCACAACAAATTCAAATCGGTAAGATAGTTCCTAAATATATCAAAGTCTTTTAGGGCTAACAAAAAGTTTTTGAATCAAACACTTCATAATTTCTAACACCCGTAAATTTGATAACACTTTGTGATCTCCCTTGCTGAGCTATCAATATTTCTGACGGTATCCTACAAAATTCTAAAATTACTTTCTTTTCATATTATATGTTTGAGTAACTATAAATACCTAAATAAAATTTCTCAAAATAGAATACACGTACAAAACTATTTTTTATTTTTTTTCATGAGCACTAATATCAAATCTTCCTAAATTTTTTATAAATAATTTTTTAAGTGTCAACCCAAACATATGATAAACATTTTTGATTTGAAAAATTAACTTTCAAAAATAAAAAATAAAATAAAAAAATGCCCCCAAATCTCAATTGGCTAGTCCTATATGTGTTTTTTGGTTGATCCAATTTACACTTTCTCTCTTCTAAGTTAACCCCTACACTAATCAAAGTTCCCAAATCAGCTGGTAATTCACTTCAATGAAAAATCTAGCTTTTTTCCTTTATTGGGTCACCATAAATTTGTCTAAACATTCAATTTTTTTGTACAATTTTTTATTTTTTGGCCTTTTTGCTTATTGGGGTTCTTCAAGATCTGATCTTTGATTTTGTATATACAGAAAAGCAAGCGAAGGGGGGAAATGGGATTAGTGTTTTCACGATTGTTTTCTTCGTTATTTGGGAACAAGGAAGCTCGGATCTTAGTTCTTGGACTTGACAATGCTGGCAAAACAACAATCCTTTGTATGATTTACTGGTTTTTATGAATACCCTTTTGCTTATTTTTTGATTTGAATTCTGGGTTTTCATATTCAGTTTGATTAGTATGATGATTCCTTGTTTTCTTGGTTTTTTGTTCTGCAGATCGTCTTCAGATGGGTGAAGTAGTTTCCACTATTCCAAGTAAGTTATTTTTCTTAATTTCTCTTTCATTAATTCTTTCAATAGTTTAGTGAAGTGAAAGATTACTTGGGGAATAGAAATGGGGGGTGGGGATTATAAAGTAAGGAATCATACGCAAACCAACTGAGCTGCTAAGATTCCCCTCATTACTTATGTTACTCTTCATTCAGATTTGCTTGTTTCCTTTATGCTTGGATCAATCTTACTCAAACCACAACAAATACTATAAACTAGTTCTACTCGAAAAGAAATAAGATGTGTAAATCTGACACAAGAGTTAGTATAGTTGCAATGCTTTTGTGTACCAATGATGATAAATTTCATTTGAGAGTGTTAGTTAAAAGGACCATTTTTATGGAAATAGGGAGGACTATTTATAATGCCGAGTTGGTTAGAGATAAATTTAGCCATTTTCTAGTGAATATGAAGTATAAAAATGAAACTGTGGTGATTGTTTATTATCTCTTTCTTTTTGGGTCATGAGGTAGAAACGTACTTATCTACGAAATTTGTATGCCATCTATGGGTGGGAAAATCATCCGCCTGGCAAACACTAGTAAGGTGTACATCAAGATTCAGATTTGAGCAAACCCATACTTCAGTGGGATTTGAATCTTGGCCTCTACCTTAATCGTTGAGCTATAATTTCATTGCATTTTCTTACATTCTTTAAGTGAAGAGAGGATATTGGTTTTCTTTTGTATGTTTTTCCTGTTTTTCTTGTAATGGATGGTTTTTGTTCATTTTAATGATGCAGCAATTGGATTTAATGTTGAGACGGTGCAGTATAACAATATAAAGTTTCAAGTTTGGGATCTAGGTATGCTAATGGATTAGTTTGATGTTTGCTGCAAAGTAATTGTTCTATATGTTCTGAGTTTTCCTGAACCTTAACTAGATTTTGTTTGTATAATGCTTCTCTTTCTTCCCAGTTTTGTAAGGAGCTCAATCTTTTCCAGCTTTATCCTCATAAGATACTCGTTTCATGCTCTTTGCTTGACGCTTATATCTGTAGTAAATGTTTCCCGTGAAATTTCCTTAACTTAAAATAAGTTTTGTTAGACAGGATTGCCTCCGTTCTTCCCAGTTTTTAAATTAGTTCAAACTTTTGCAGCTTTTCGCACAAGACACTAATTTCACGCAACTTTGATGCTTTTACATGGCTAAATATGTTCAATAGGGATGGTCACTGGCACTCAAAATTAAAAAATGAGTAATCAGTTCATGTAAATTGTAGATCTTTCATTTATCTCTAAATTAAGCTTTGTGTCAGTATATGGGTTATTGGTGTCTGGCGTATTGTATCCTAAAGCTTGCACAGAAAGGTTGGACCTAGTGTTTAGTAGAGTGTGTGTGTGTGTGTGTGTGTGGGGGGGGGGGGAACAGCTATGAGGTCTCCAAATTCCAGCAGAGGCAAAAAAATTCTTTCCATTTGCCTAAGCCTTAATAAACTTACCTGACCTCTGAGCTAGTCAGAGGTAAATCATTGGAGATGCCCGGTTAAATTGTCAAGATGCACACAAGCTTGTCCGGCAACCACCTTTTTGTTTAAAAAATGTTTCCTTAAAGCTTAGTAATTAAGGTGCATGTCTTGACAAAGGAGGGATTACCTAGTGGGAAAGATATTCCACCTCCAACCATAAGATTGGGTGTTGAGTTACCAAGGGAGCAAAGGGGGAAAGGACCCCACCACCATATGCTTCATAAAAAATGTGCACTTCAGATAAAGACATGCAAAGCGATCTCAAAGTGGGAAAGGACCCAGCACCCCCCCCCCCCCCGCCTTCTCCGGAGTTTCTTCATTCTTAATCTGATCTCTCTTTATTTGCCCACTCATCAATCTCAGCATCCTCATTTCTACTACTTTCATCTTTTGAACATGGAAGTTTTTGATTGACCAACACTCTGCCCCAATCAACATAGTCAGTGTAACCACCACATGGTAGAACTTATTCAGTATTGATGACACATTCTTAACCGTATGCAAGACTCCATTTCATCCACCCGGCTTCAATATGATGTGTGACATCATTGTCAATCTCTTCACACCTTCGATTTACTGACCTAGGTACTTGAAACTTCCTCTCTTGAGTATGATGTGTGTATTAAGCCTCACGTCCATGTCCGCTTCATGAGTCCTGTCATTGATTACACTGCCGAAGGTAGGATACGAGTTGGGAAAAAATGTTGTCAGGGATACCGAGAACACTTTGTGTAAAGCTATCTATATGGGCATATGGCTAACATGCCACGAAAAAATTACTCAAAGTCTTGGAATTATCTCAATACACAATTCTCAGCATGTGATGTATAGTTATTGTTTTTTTGCCTTCCAAGAATGCTTTGTCATGCTTTCTATAGTATGTTTCCATGATATCTTCACTTCCGTTATTTCTTTTTCCATCTACTTTGATTCCTTGAGCTGAGCGCATTATCAGAAATAACTCCCTACCTCCCAGACCCACTTGTGCGATTACACTGTGTATTATATTGTACGATTATCAGCATGTGATCTCGCTGCTTACTGCTTAGAGAATGTGTAGTTTCATGTAGTAGATGTATATCCCAAGTCTTTACTGTTAGAGCTTCTGATGATTTTTATCTTCTAAAAAAGAGAGTTTCTGCTGATATTCATTAAACAACTTCACTCTTCGGTGTTTAATTTGTGTAGTATCTGATTCCTTTAGCTACATTTCCCAGTGATTTAAGCTTTTCCTCATCAAGTTTGTTTTGCTATATCATGTTAAGATTTCGACTAAGGGTTACATAAAGAATGGTTAGTATAGGGGATAGGTTGTGGTTGGAGAGCTTTAGGCAGAAAGGTAGGCATAATGATGAACCAAAAATGAATTTTGTTTCTGCTTAAAGGCAAACAGCGAAAGAGGAATGTTACCCTTCTGAGAAAATACTAAACTACACCTCGGCATTGTAATAAAAATGGAAGCGTAATAGTGTAAATTCTGATTGTTCAGACCAAAGATCATTGTTTAGGGTTCTTCTCATTCCTCTCATCTCATTTCCCTTTTTTCTTTACAATTATTTCTTTATTTTTTTGGGTGTTTTTGACAGATTTGCTTTTGTTGCTTTCTTCTGCATAGCGTCATTTCTATTTATTTTCCTCTCTACCTAGAATCAACAATATGACTTTCTTCTAATTATGTTTCTTTTTTTCACCCTTTTTACAATAATGCAGGGGGACAGACTAGTATCAGGTAACTTCCAACTGACTCTCAAACATATAATAAAAAGATTTGTACATATATATCTTTTGTATCTATCTTGAAATCTACTAATGTGCATGGTGGATGTTAACTCATATCATTGATTAGTATGCTCGTCTCCCCTTTCAGTCTTTCCATTTCTTTTTGTAGTTGAGGTGCTAGTGCAGACTTTTGATATCTTTTATAAATAAAGGTCATACTGCACACACCTAGTCAATATCTAGAGTTCTTTACTTGATGACCAATGTCATAAGTGGTTCACTTCCTTACCTTCCAAGTTTTCACTCTCTGATGGGATTCAATGGGTGATAATGCATAAAACTGGCTCCAGTGATTCAGGAATTGGCTCATCAGTTAGGATGTGAAATAACAAGTCAATTTGGGATTATTAAGCTGAAAATTGAAGTTCGATGTATTCAAGACTTGATTTTTTCTCAATATATCAAGTGTCTAAAAATCAGATCTGTTGATTTTTAGTGCTTCAGCATTAATATTAGGCCACGTGACAACCACTTCCACTTCTTTAGCTTATAGAACATTTTACAGTAAGTAAAGGTAGATCTTATCTACTATCCATGTGACTACTTTATAGCATAAATGCTTTCATGGACTTGGCAATTAGGGTATCTTCCTTTTAGACAATTCATCTCGGTCTTAGGGTTGTAGCATATTGGAGAATTACTATATGTGTTCGGTGAGCTTGTCTTGCCCTTTTGCTGCTCTGTCTTAATATATATTCCTTGACAAAATATGCCATTAAGTGGTTTGGCCTTAACACATACTAGGAGAAGCTTGAATAAAGTTATTTATGCAATAAATTTTACCTTGAAGATCTTGTCTCAGAAACCATATCAATTGAGGCAAAAGTTCTATTAGTTTTGAGAACACTAAAAAATTCTTCTCTCTGCTTTGTTTAGAAAGAAACTAGGGAAAGATATGTCTTGTTTCCATCTATGGGCTTTTCTTTGTGAGCCAGATTGTACGTGAAGACAACAAATTTGAAGATCTCCATATATTTGGGCTCTACTACTGATATTCATGAATCTTGGGAGGCTATAGCAGGCTTATGCTGTTGTCCAAATCTCTACTATGATGTTTTGACACACTGCAGGCAAGAGTTTATTGACTCTTAACCAAAAAAGGAACAATATGTATCGGATTCCCAGGTTGTAGGCTACAAGCTAAGTTATTAATTCAGATATTCACCATTGGCATATTTTTTTAAGGAAACTGTCACATGTCTTTAGGACCAGAAGGTGGCAGAGTGCCAAAGCTTGGTCTATTTGCTCCACAAGCTAAGTATGCTTGTATATTGCAGGATAGTCACGATGTATGCCTGTATGGAGGTGGGTACAAGGAATAACAGAGTGTTCTCTGTTAAAATTTATTATGAAATGTTTCCGACTAGGGAGAGAATGCATTTCCATATAGCTCGATTTAGATCTCAAAAAGTATAGAGAAAGGTGTGTTCTTTTTTTCTTTTCACTTGGCTAGCAGCAAGAGGGGTGATGTTGGCGGCTAAGAATTTGAGAAAGAGGAAGGTTGCTTATGTCAAAGGTGTTGACCATCTCTTCATTCATTGTTTGGCAATCGAGGTTATTGGGGGGGGGGGGGAACCTTAGTTGGTCTGGGCTAGTTTAGGTGATGCCAGACACAGTGAAAGAGGTTATTTTCACTTGGAACTATGGTCACTACGACAAAAGAAGGAAAATATGTAGGGCTTGGAATGTTGTGCTACCAGCACTTATGTGGATTATTTTTAGAGAGAAATAAGAGAGCTTTGAGTGGGTAGAGATGAATTTTGTACGATTAAGTATTACCCTCTTATCTTTTATTTCGTTTCGGTGCACCCTTGAAATTCCTTCATGTATTGATGACTTGGTGTCTTTCGTAGAAGGCCATTTATTTTTGTATGCTTTCTACTTTTTGGTATACATGTTGTATATGGGTGTTTTGTTTTTTGCTCAAACATCAATAAGAATTTATCACTTTATCAAAAGATATCTTCAGGCATGAGTAAAAGCCGAGTCAAACCTGCACTTTTTCTGTGGTCATTTTGGGGTTGGGGCTTGCTTCTTCAATTTAGTGCCTCAAAAACTGAAATATTTAATGACTTTTAGATATACAAGGTCTATATCTTCCGGAGGTTCTTGTAAATCACTCTTGTTTCCTTGGTTAAGCCTCATATTGTTTTTTTCTTTTGATAAAGTTAAAGTTGTATACTTCAGCATTAAATCCATAATTACATAGATCCTAGGAAATCTACCAACTGTTCTACTTCTTCTATACCATCTTCTTTACACCAAGAAAATAACATGTTAATGCAATTTTCTTCCAATTAGCCCACCAGTCACAAGTAGGTACTATAGACCACCATCTTTTTTGGGTCTTTCCTCCCTCTCCCTCATCCAAAAGCTCAAAGGATCAGCAGTATGTTCTGGCATCAAAAGATGATGAGATAACAGTATGAGGTTAAGCCTCATACCGTTATCTCAGCATCTTTTGATACTGTGTACTTACTATGTATGAACTTCTGATTGCCATCATAATGTATATCTCATCTCCCATTTCGTGATTTTTTGAAATGTGGAAAGGTCCTTCATGGGTTCTTTTGCTGCTTAGGCCATACTGGAGGTGCTATTTTCCTAATACTCAAGCTATAATCTACGTTGTTGACTCAAGTGACACTGATAGGCTCGTGGTTGCTAAAGAAGAGTTCCACGCCATATTGGAGGTACCTTTTCCTTACTGCTCTCTCTCACTCTCTATACGTATATGTGTGTCTATATATATATATATATATATATATATCCTGCTTGTTGAAAATTAGGTTCCATTTGTGACCAGTTGCTGCTAAGTAGGACGTATCTTTTTATTTTGGATCCAGACACTGAATGCTAAGTAAACTTGATTTACCAAAACAACAGCTGTCGGCTAGTATTGCAAAAGAAATACTTGTCCTTTTCAATGTTTTCCTGTTAAGTGAAGGAATTCTGATCACACAACAATACCCCCAAAATTGTCATTTCAGAATATATAACACTTGTGAAACTACAAAATAGAAAGTTTAACCAGAAGCATAAGGCAACAACAACAATATACCCAATATAATCCCATAACTACAAAATAGAAAGTTTAACCAGAAGCATAAGGCAACAACAACAATATACCCAATATAATCCCATAAGTGGAGTTTGGGGAGGGTGGTGTGTACGCAAACCTTACCCCTACCTTGGGACGGTAGATAGGTTGTTTCCGGAAAATTGTCGGCTTGAGTAAAGCAATTTAAAGCAAAAAGATGAAGAATAAAACAATAGCACTAGCAAATAGTACGATAACTAAAGCAAAAAGAAAACAAACTATGCTAGTAAAACTCAAAGAATAAGACAATAAGGGAGTGATGATAAAGCAAAGGAGACCAGTAATAATAAAAAACTGAGAATAAGATAACAGGACAATATACTAATAATACTTATATGGGAAAGTCAGTTACTAACTTCAAATCGATGGGTTATGGTGCAAATAACATACACCATGGTACCTCCCCTTGGATATGACAAATCAATTTATCCATCGCCAGGACAAATAAAAACAGCCTAAGAGCTGATCCCTGGTGTAACCCCATCACGATTGAGAATTGTTTAGAGTCTTCTCCTAGTGTCCTTATATGATCTTGGCTCCTTCGTGCCAATGTTGTCAAAGGCGTGTTTAAAGCACACTTATTCTCTAAAGTGAGGTTCAAAACATGTTGAATGCTTTGCTTCACTTAGTGTGCACTTCAGTGTTGTGACAAGACATATTTTCCTTGCCAATAAAAGTTTCTTGAAGAGGTGACACCAAACAATTAAAAATTCACTTTATTGTTATTCTTTTCGTCCATATATTTGTTATTAATGAAGGGGAGCTTTGGCGTAACTGGTAAAGTTGCTGCCATGTGATAGGAGGTCTTGTGTTCGAGCTGTGGAAACAACCTTGTGGTTCAGCCCTTCCTCGTACATGGTGCATAGTGTAGCTTAGTCCACCGGACTGCCCTTTATATTTGTTATTCATGCGTATAGTTATTATTCTTGGATTAAACAAACTTGTAGACGGTAGAAAATGAAAGGGGGAGGCTGAAGAAGGGGATTGAAGATGATGAGAAAAATGACAGCGGGGGAGAAAGAAGAAAATAATGGAGAGGGGAAGGAGAGGTAAATGACGCAAAGGGGAGATGGAAGAGAAACAGATAAAATGGGGAGGGGGGGATATATTCTGTAGAATTCTATGTTACCTTTATCTTAAAATAAAATAAAATATTCTGTAGAATTCTTTGAACATTTTTTTTCCTTTTCATAACGTTTTCTTTTGGTATTTCAAAAATATTTTAATTTTACATGTTACGTGGGTTTGATGTGTCATCCATGTCAGGGCGAGTGAGGAACACACAACATTGAAGGTGTTTAAAATATTTGTTTTGATTGAGTTGAGGTGTTTGGATGAAACTCTGTGGAGTAGAGGGGAGCTGCTTGTCAAAACAGGACAAGAGTGTTATTTGAAAAGCTGTTTTAGCAAAGTGATTTAAAGAATAAGCAGTTCTTAGAATTGGCTCTACAGAGGTCTTCTATGACTTTTTTTTTCTCAAAAGGACTTAATGTAAAAGTTGTACATATTTTTTTGGTGGTGCAAGTTGATTGACAATATTTTTCTTCTAGTTCTCTTTAACGAAAATGGATGAAAGTAGACTTATAATCATATGGAAGGAGATTGTCTCAAAAATCCTATAATCTAATTCATGTAGATTTAGCGGTAGTCAAAACACAATGGGAGATAAGAATCTATAGAGGCGACAAAAAATAGTTTGAGATATGCTTTAGTCAAGTTAATATGTTTATCAATTAGTTTGGAATATGTTTTAGTCATGTTAATACAGTTCCTTCAGGCCCCATGGTTTTTAGGAGTCTTTTAGCTTTGTCAGAGATTTATATACCAATAGAAATTATAGGGAACTTCTAGTACTCCCTCTATTCCATATTAACTGAATTTTGGTTTTTTTTTCTTCAAATAAGTGAAATGTTCCAAGTTCAAGATAAATGTTTGAACTTTTTCCCATTTTTGCCCTTCATTTACATTTTTTAGGTGATAAGTTCAAGAGAGTTAATTTCTCATATTTATGATTTTATGTTGAGTTAATTCTATATTCAAGAATAGTTTCACAATAACTTGAAGGGTAAAAGTGGAAAGTAATGTTCGATTTATGTCACTCTTTTTTCTTAATGGATGTGGATTGTCTCACAAGTTCACTTAATATGGAATAGAGGGAGTATTATTAATTTTTATTTTATATGATATTGGTTTGAGATGAGTTGAATGGAGAAACATGGTTGGTGAGGTTATATAGCCGTCTCAAATTTGTTTGAGATTAGGTCTTTGCTGCTCTTCTGATGGAAGTTAAAATCTCTCAGAGTGATTTTTTAGTTGTGGTTACTCTGCTACCTGAAAGTGACATGTGTCCTTCAGTTCAAGACTTCGCAAAAAGGAGCATTGTATAGAGACTTGAAAACGGAAAGGTTGCCTATTCATGTTTTTTTTTTTTTTTTTTAATTTTTCATACTATAACTTTTGCTAAGTTGAATAGCCATTTTGCTGCAAGTGGGGAATAATTTCTACTAATGGTAGAATTGTATTTGTGTGGGTGCCAGAGATGCAACTTTTTAAGAGTTGTACAAATAGTAGAAAAACAATTTGTTCTACCAGGAAGCCATCTATTTTTTTCCTTTTGAATCTTCTAATTTCTAGTTAAGCTTTCTGGTTCCTATCTTTTATTTGACTTCTGAGGAATAGCATTTACGATGTATTTTACTTATGAGGATGGTCATTGATGATGCATGTTTCCTTTTTTTTTTTCTTCCCAGGAGGAAGAGTTGAAGGGTGCTGTTGTCCTCATCTATGCTAATAAGCAGGTTTGCGTCGTTGCTAGTTCTTTTTCTACATAGCTGAGAAAGAAGCTTTGGTCCATTTGATCCTGGAATAAATGCAATGTTTTCTTTCATTATTAAGCCATAGTTTTGAGTTACTATTTAGTAGTATTAAAATTGCTACATAGTTCTTCTTTTGCCTCTTAGAGATTTGCATGCCAATGTAAGGATAGTCTGAGATTTATAGAACCTCTAGATTCAGATAATCCCTAGTTTGTTTTAAGAGACAAACTATTGGTAATTGGACTGGAATAGGCCCAGTGGAGCGCAATTGGAAATAGATGATTCATATAGCAGCCTCCAAATAGTTTGGGGATTAAGGTGTAGTCGTTGTTGTTCTTTCTTTGTCCAACTTGCATTCTCTCTCTCTCATGCGTGCACGTGTGACACAGAAATACCAACCCACATCCAGACTGACAGTAGCCGTTTGTTCAGATAAGCATGTAATTATTCACTATCATTTATTTAGAGTCTTCAATTGTGGACAGGATCTTCCTGGTGCACTTGATGATGCTGCAGTGACTGAGGCCTTAGAGCTGCACAAGATTAAAAGTAGGCAGTGGGCTATTTTTAAGACTTCTGCCATCAAAGGAGAAGGGCTCTTTGAGGGCTTGGACTGGTGAGCTCAACTTCTTACCTTTTTTATATGCTGCTACAGCGATTATATGGCATGAATTCAAACCATATTTTTTGAAACTCTAGTTGATTCCATCGGTCATACCAGTGTTCTCATTTGTCATTAAGTGGGCTCCTTGGGAAAAAAAGAGCACTCCGGTGCACAACATCTTGCGTTTATGTAGGGTCCTGGGAAGGGTCACACCCTAAGGGGATGATATGTAGGTAGCCTACCATGATTCAAGGATCAGTGGTAATTCGACAACTTGAACCCGTGCCCTATAGGTTGCACGGGGTTAACTTTACCATTGCTCCAAAGACAACCTGTTTAATTGGGTTGTCTTTTTTGGAAAAGATAAGCAAAAATAAAAAAATGAAATGATTATATGTCAAACTTGGTTAGTCTATTTGGAGGAGAGGATTTATCCAAGGCTATGCAAGCATTTTTCAGCCTCAACTTCTCTTCATTTGCTTTACTGATATCACATTTGCAGTTCTTTTCTGAAATGTCATACACAAATAAACCCTATCGTTCTCATTCCTTTTTTTCTCGATTCTTCTAAATGTAGGTTGAGCAATACACTCAAATCCGGAGGTGGCTAAAGTTTTGTAAATGATGCTGCCTGCAGATAGACTGTGAAGACAAACAAGAGAGAAGTTGGTATTAATGTGTGAATCGATTTCGGCCTTCAATTATTTTTCTAATTGCCATAGTTTCTGATTAATGCGAACTGCTCGGATATAATGTTTATACTTATCAACAGATAATGAGAATACGAGGCTCTATTTTGACTTCTTAGATTACAATTTACACTTGAAAAGCTCAATTTATACTTTTCTTTTGTTTTGGTTTATATTTGTCTTGGTCTTTATTTTAACCTATAGTCTTTGCGGTATGCTAAAAAACAATTTAGATATTTGGTTTTCTTGGAACAATACCTCCTCATAGATGAAGTTATACAGTTGGAAATGGAGAAATGTTTATAGAAAATTATTAACTAAAATGAAAGGCAAGTTCAACAGAATGATCACATTGAAGAATATATTATAAATTAGAAAATGATCCCATTGCAGAATAAAATGGAACCTACCATGTCAACTAGGTGTTAAAAGAGGACCAAGTAGGTCTAAAATTACATAGAAAACAAACAAAGAGATAATGGAAGAAAAAGATAGATATATAGACGATTCAAATATAGCCTTTTGACACCGTCAACACATTAAAAAGTTTACATAGTAACTTGTATTAAAAAAATATTCAGAAGCATTGTAGTGTCATTGAAGTTGGGAATAAACATTCAACTTTCTGCATAACAAGTTCACTAAAAAATTCACTGGGAAAACCCATACACTGAATATGTAAAATATTTATTTCTCAGTTTTTCTTCCTACCCATGACAAAATATTATTTCCTACTGCTGCTGCTGCTGTTAAAAAGTATAAAACTCTTGATTTCTACAATGCTGACTGAAAAATCATCTCTGCAAGCTCCTGCAATATTTTGAACCAAACAAAAAAATTAAACTAAGATCACACACACTAAAATAAGGTCCAGATATGTGCTAATGACAATGTTTTGAACAATGTTTGGTTGAAGGTTTAAAAAGAAAACGTATTTAACGTTCAAGTTGAGAAAGAGTATTCGAAAGATAAGTGACGTTTCAACAGTAAATTTCACTTGAAATACTAAACAAGTTTTTCAAGATTTCACTGGTATTTCTTTTTTTTGATAGTGAAGTTCAGTATTTGTAGATAATGATGATAAGAATGTCATTCGTTAACAATAACCATCGTAAGTCTATAAAATGTTACCTGCTTTCCAGAAGGAACTTCAGGTTCTCCCCATTCTAGCGCCTTCTTCTCGAGCAGTTCAAAGTCTGCCTTGCCAGACTGTTGGACAACACATAGTTTTACTCTCAAGCGTTAGTGAACGGAACACGGTAGACAGATGGAAAATGAAAAGGTGATAGTAAAACAATACCTCAATTGCAGAACCAAGTTCGGAGTCAAAACTCTGATATCGCTTTCTGACAAGATCATTCAACGAGCCCTCCTGTTTGCAAACACAGAAAATTAAGTACACCATTTGCATATTTGATCGGTTATATTAGTTGATTGAAATTTTTGCAAGTAGTTGAGAAAAGAACACCACCTCAATTAGCTTGGCAGCATTTCTGAGGCCACGGGCTAGAGTGTCCATACCAGCAATGTGAGCAATAAATAGGTCTTCAACATCGGTGCTCTCCCTACGCCTATTAGGAGGAACAAAAAACATCATCCCCAAGCCTTTAAAATATAATTTTTTTCATATGACGGACAACAAAACAAGTATTGACTAATTCGTCACTGTCTAAGATTTGTAACATATGATAGGTAACATTAATAAGATAATTAAAGTCGAACATTTGTGATGGAAACAAAAGGTAATAGTGGAGTAGGGAACTAACAATTTTGCATCAAAGTTGAATCCTCCAGGTGCCAATCCTCCCTGTTCAAAACAAACGGTCAGCGGTTAAAAATTAAGAATTACGTGACTTTTTTTTAACTGATTCACACTTTTCAGTTTCCTAACAATCAAAAAGAAAATGTCTAATCACTGACATTTTTAATAACGGTTTGCATCACCAATGTTGCCTCAGCGACATCCATCAAAAATTGATCTGTGTCCCAACCTACATAATGGATAAACTTTCATTACTTCAAGTCTCGTGGTATTATAGCAATCACATTGACATATTTGATATGTATTCTCATATTTCCATGTAACATACCAATCTGGGGATCGCCAGAATTTGCGTCAATGTTGCCCAGCAAACCGTTAATTCTTGCTGTTTCAAGCTCATGATGGCAGCTGCAAAACAAGAATTTGTTTTAACAAGGTGCAAAAGACAGACATACTTAATTTGCACTGAAAGCACACAAACCTGTGACCAGCCAAAGTGGCATGGTTGCACTCGATGTTTAATTTGAACTCTCCTGCAGAAAACACGCAAAATGAAAATCATTATGATTCTCTTATTCGAAAATGTAATAACAAAGCTCCCATGCCACTTCTTTGAGAATGCACTATGAAGGAAATAAAGAATGAATTAAATACCAATAAGCCCATATTTGCGTAAGAAATTAGCAGAAGTTGCAGCATCCCAGTCATACCTACATTAATATAATAAATAATTTAGGTAAAAATTTAGGAGATTACATTCTCAGCAGATGCATCACGTAAAGTAAACATACTGGTGTTTTGTTGGCTCCTGAGGCTTTGGTTCAATTAGTAATGTTCCTGGAATCAAATTAAATAACGTGTGAGGTTAAGTTACAAACTAATAAGATTGGCGAGCTACACAAGATGTCAAATCGGAGTTTTTTACACTTCTATTAAAACTTTGAGCTCCATGGCAGAAAATTAAATTCTATAATATTAGAACAGGTTAAGTTGAAATACCATTGAAGCCAATCTTCTTTTTGTAAGCGACAGCAGCTTCCATGAACCTTGCCTGCAAGGAGTTAAAACACATTTTCTCAGTACAGTAAGCAATCTTAAACAAAATAAAGAAATTCAGTGGCGGATACTCTCTTCTGAATTGGGTCCCAAACACCCTCAAAGCACACAAAGAATGATGGGATAATAGCATAGGATGGGTTTTTAACTTTTGATTACAAGAGAAAATATGTTAATTGTGAAATTAACATATCTGAATTTTGCGGATAAGTATTAAGGTGACAATCTTACCATATGGTTAAGTTCTCTTTCCATATCTGTGTTGAGGAGGCTCTGGTAACCTTCTCGACCACCCCAAAAGACATAATTCTCTCCCCCAAGATGATGTGTAACCTGAAAATGAAACACATGCAAAGGTACTGTTCAAGCAAATTCTACTTCAAGTACTGTATTTGTTCAAGTAATTAGACTAATCATCAATTGTGATCTCATAATATAGTCACAAAAGGAGGAAAGCAGAAGTTCGAACCTCCATGGCTTTCTTGACCTGAGCAGCAGCATATGCATATACACCTAATTCGGAGCTGCAATTCAACATTTACCGAGCATGAGCACTCTTTTCATATACAGGGTGAATCAAAGGCAATTCTGTACGAATGCATACCTAGTAGCAGCACCATGCATGTAGCGAGGCTGGAGGAACAATTGAGCGGTACCCCACAGAAGATGAAATTTATCTCCCTGTAAAATCCACATAGAGGGAAGTATTCAAGATGAAATGTCAACTTGTCACGTTAACACAGTAAATCATAATTGAGCCTTACATGGTTATTAGGAGAACCATTTGACAAAACATAACAAGATGAACTAGTAAAACTGGTATTAGATACCATAAGGCATCAGAAAATGTGAGAGCAGAAGGAAAATTCTTTTTCTGTCGGAAAAAGTTATGATAGTTGGTTTACAACTTAATTGTTCATCAAACTAATAACTAATTATTACCTGAAGCTCTTTGGCAAGAGCCACCACTTCGTCCAAGTTTGCGTTTGTTTCCTATAACACAAACATATACTTTGAGTTAATGACAGATTCTTCGGGGGTAACAAAGATTTTATGCTCATAAAAGACGGAAGATCCATCAGCATTTACAATTAAATGGGGGATTAGAGGTTTATGAACATTTAAAACAGCTGATTCAACAATCAGACATGACCTTTGCCAGTCCACTTTATTATTGGGATGGGGATGCAGAATAAAAGCTCGAGAAGCTAAAGATTCTCTCAAATTTACCTCAAGGGTCTTGCCCTCCGGAGAAATATCCCTATCATGGAAGCACCATCTTTCTACTCCAAGTTTCTCCAGGAATTCAAAGTTGGCTCTCACTGTAAATTAGTAATAGCGTGAGAAATAAGTTCTATCCAAAAGCTACTTAGAAATTAGAGTTGGTAATCTATGAACTCACGTCTTCTCTTGGCCATAGCCAGGGAATTGGTACCATCTTCCCACGGCCACGACTTTGTAGGAGCACCAAATGGATCAGCTCCTGTGCCACGGAATGTATGCCAAAATGCTACGCTAAATCTCATCCAATCCTATATCAAACAAAAAAAGTATTAAGTACAAAATCACATAGTTTTTACCAAGAATCCTAAAAACAAGTGATCACAACTAACCTTCATCTTTTCTCCAAGAATCTCCTCCTCGGCATTGTACCATTTAAAGGAGAGTGGGTTCTTACTAGAAGGACCCTAAAATTAGCAATTAAAATTCAGTCAAATAACATATCCACATTCACCAACAAGTTCAATACTTAAAATTTCTGTAACTAAAGGGTATATATTAGTATTATTACCTCATACTTAATTTTTGGAATTCCAGGGAAGAACTCCCCATCCCATTCACCTGAATCACTCCCACAACCACTGCCAGTATCAGCAGGACAAGTTGGTGGAGCAGCAGCCATCTGCATTTGGGATGACACGGACGTACATTATGAGACATATACTTTTTCATAATAACATAATTAAAAAACAAATATAAAAGAACTCAAAAAAATATGCATTGGTCATAATTAGACATCTAATTATATGTTCATGACAATCATACAAACGAAGAACCGTAGATTTGCTTACCACTACACTTGAGACCACATTCAAACAAAGAAGGAATAACAAACACTTCCCAACATTTCTTTCTCTCATCTTTGTCAAACCTGCAATGCACAAGAAAATTAACAACTCCATTAATCACTAAACGTTCGCCAATAGTTACGTAAAATCTGTAATTAAAAGAGTTCTCAAATCCCATTAATTACTCAAGCCTCCACACCCCATCCTTGAGTATATCTCAACAAAAATACTTCAAAGATCAAAACTTTACCCCATAACAATCAATTTTTTTTAAAAAAAAGGAAGAAAAAGCTCCAATTTTTAGGAACACCATTAATCACAAAACATCAGCCAATATATTAAATAATCACCATATATCATGACACAATTATCTATCACCATATAGTCAATACTAACACCCCCACCCCCTTTTTAATCTCCAAAAAGAAAAAAACTTATAATCAGAAGTAAAACTCATACATCCATCTAAAAATCGAAAATAAATAAAAGATAATCCAATCAAGAACCTTAAAGTAATTTATGCCACCACTAATCTACAATGTCACAAATCTCATGAAACCTAAAGATCATCACCAGAAACAAAATTCAGCTCATACCCTTCTCTGATCTCAATAAAAACACTCCAAAGATCATAACTTTACATCCATAACAGATCAAAAATCACCAAAAAGCTCCAATTTTTATCAATTTTAAGAAACCCCAACATGTAATCTGCAAAAACAAGAATGATTAAAGAGATAAAAGGCTTACTAGTGCAAAATCTGAGATGGGTTTTTAGGTTTCTTGGCTAAAGAAACAGAAAAACTCTAGCTTCACACAAATCTATGCTAGCAACAGAGTGTATTTATAGTACAAAAAACTTAATATTTTAGCACTTTTAATTGAAAAAGGAACTAAAAAATATTAAGGATTTGTGATTTATCGTATCCTTTTATGATTAATATTTCAATAGTTTAATTTGGATTATAATTGCAATAATTGAAATTTTATTTTGATTTAGATAAGGTATCAAAAGATATACTTTGACACGTGCTCATGACGTTATTTTCTCTTAGTTTGTTAAAAACGTTTTATTTTAAACATTTTAATTATAGTATGGTTATATTTCTGTTATATTTAATAGGTTTCGATAATATAAATGAGATATAGTCAAATTTCATGTGATGAGTTCAATATTGAGAAATATAAAGTGGGGTTATAAGAGATATAAAGATTATATATTCAATCAACTCGATCACTTTATTACTATATAAATTTATTAAAATTTGATATAAATATTTAAATTAAAAAATATAATTTTATAATTAATTTTTTAATATTATCACATAAAATGAGACGAACAAAATATTTATTTATGGATATATTGCATCACGTATATCCCTTGGATTTTCTTTGATGTTTATGTTATGTTATTTGCTTACTTTTAATCCAATATTCAGAATAAATTGCATTGTCACCCCTTTAGTTTCATTTAATAGTGGGTTCATAAATTATTTTAATTACAAAGTCATAATTAAAGTGAGTTATGAATTTAGTATTAATTAATTCAAATTCATAAACTTTATGTGATTGGTCTCCTTTTAGGAGGAGGAGACTCTTTATCACATAAACAAATTCCCCATAAAACTTGGTCAAATATATTCTATAACCAAAACAAATAAGCAAAGCATAGTTAAACATTTAATAATTCAGTTATATAATTATAACCAAGAAAAAAAAAATCACATTCCTCCTATATATTCTAACAAAATAAATTTATTTGTTATTTTACCATGTTAAATCGATTATTATTATTATATGTTATACGTCTTGTTTTTCTAACTGAATTTTAGTGAATGTATTTAATATAACACATTTTCTTTACTAACATGTAGGTGTACAATAGGTCGATTTCCGCATCTATATTTGAAATTTATTGACAAGTCTAAGGAATCGTTGATGTATTTCACCTTGTTTTTAACAAATGTAATCTATAATCGATGCGTTACCTAGCTTTGAACTGAAGGGATGATTTTTTAGTTATATATAAGTTGTTGAATTCTTGTAAAATAATAAAAAGGGGTTACAATAGGTGTTACGTTTCGACTTTGTGTAAAATTCTGGTTCCGTCACTGTTTGTTATTACACTTGTTTGTGTGTATTGTCAAGTACTATCTTGGATTTTCACCCACACACCAGAGCTTGGTATGCCAGCATGTACTACAAAGAGCATATAGTATCCTGGTGGTGCAATTTCTTTAGTTGATGGAGCAAATGCTGTGAATTTATAAGAATTATCGGATACTGCAACAACCACGACTCCCTTCAACACCACCATTCGTTGGTTCATCGAAAAAGAGTGTGTAGTGAATGAAGGCGCGATGATCCTGATTGAAACAGTCCCTATTCTCAAGAATGTAGGCACTGTGAAAGTCGCGGAAAATGAATTTTTGTATGTTAGGATTTCATCGATAGAGAGTACTGTTGGTTTTAGATGGCTGTGTTTTCGTGCTAGGTAAGGCGGTGAGAAGGCTTCTAAGCTTAGATCAGTTGGGAATTCCACACCAGTGAAGTTGTAGTATTCCTGTGGATTGCTTCCTCCTACTAGTACTCGTCCATCGGTCATCAAAATAGCTGAGGAATGGTAAAGCCGGGGTCTTGAAGCTGCTTTCATGATCGAAAACCTGTTGTCTATCCTCATGTTAGGACGATATATCACTGGCGTAGTGACAGGGGAAATCGCGTTATTCCAGCCTGCTGTTCCCCTTGATGCACCATTTATAATGATAATATCTCCATTAGGTAGTATTAGCATATCACTCATGACTCGTCGCGTTGGCATAGTCTCCATTTCCCATATACCATGATCATCGATGACATTGATTCGTCCACAGCTTGAAAGGGCTTTCATGTACATGTGTTGTTTGTATGCATATCCATATGCACGACGAGGGGCTCCTCCACACACCATGATTTCAGCTTCCATAGGGCGATTTTCGTCTAATGGAAGTAAAACTGCAGAGCCAGTACTTGGATAGTTCCTAGGTTCATCACCTGGAATGGAAGGCAATTCCCTCACAACCTGATTTTCCTTGTAGTTAAGTATTATAGCTCGTGTATTCGCGAAAATGACAAGGTTTCCATCTGGTAATAAGAACACGAACGGATACAAGTTGTTCTCGTACCTGTCTAGGGTACTCTTAAGAAATTGTAGACTGAAAGCAGAGTCACCTCTGGAGTTTTTCGGGTAGAACTCGTAGTTATACTGTTTTCTCCCTCCTATCACGATTATTCGTGCATCAGGAAGGATGTGGTCAGTTGAATACCATCTTCGTTGAACTAAAGTCCTCGGAAGTTCAAACCAATCACAATTCTCATCCGTGCAAGGTGCTAAACTACGTACTATATGATCTCCATCATTGAATCCTCCGGTTTGTACTAACGTTCCATTTGGGAGTACAGCACCAGAGGAGCACCAGGTATCTGTTTGGACCATTAGTGGACGGAACGTGTTGGTATCAATGTCGTATAATACAGAGTGAGCCGAGCAGTCTTTTTGTAGGGCTAAGTCATGGGAATTATAACGACAACGTCCACTTGGAAGGGAGAGGTTAGAGTGTCCAAAATCCGTCCTGTCAAAGATAACTACCTTATTGTTATGAAGGAGTTGCATATGCATCGCGGTTATGCCAATGCTTTCGTGTAACAATCGCCATTCTCCAACGAGGTGTCTATGAGAAACAAACATCTGAGAAGCTGTTGAAGTTTGAAGAGTGAAAAAAGTTAGTACTAACAAGAAGAGGTAAATGATATTTTCCCTATCCATAAGTTTAGAAATGAAGAAAAGATGTATAACTAGGAATATTCTTTGTATTGTTATTAGTGTGTTTGATAAAACTTAGGAGTAAAAAAATGATATTTATATATACCTAATATTCAAAGAAAGTATTGAAATCAAGCTGAATTACAGTAGAATACAAAGAAAATGACTTGTTTTGCTTCATGTATCCAGGAAGTTAGGGCTGCAAGAATTTTGCTGATATACAAACACTACCTACTAGGTTACTAGCGTGACAACTAAAAACCTATGTTGCTCGGACTCTTCGTACTGTCAGGTGAGTTGCTTGGAATTTTTCCAAAAGTACTGTTCGGTGTGTGTGTCAGATACTCCGAAAGCTGTTAGTTTTTAGAGGATTTAACAAGGGCACATCAACATTTTTGGAGAGTCCGAGCAACATAACAAATATCTACGAACTGATCTTCTCCAGTGTGGATACGATCAGCCTTTGGCCATACATAATTTCCTATCTTTTTTGTTAATATAATAGTGTTTATCTTCAGCTCACGAATGACTCTTGAAATTTGATTTGTGTCATATAAATTTGGAAAAGGGGACTAATATATACCATTTCTGTTTCTATTTACATGTTGTCTTTATTAAAAATAGATGTTCTTTAATATTTGACATTTGACAAAATCAATGCATGATTTTCATCATTTTTCCTATTTTAGCCTTGAGAGTTATTAGCCTTGAAAATAAGTATTTGACCAACATAGGAAAATTAAGTAAGTAAATCATGTCCGTTGATCAAATTTATTAATCAAAACAAATTAAAATTTATCATTGATTGAAAACTCGACTTTAAGAAAACACTAACTGAGGGTAAAATGGTAAACTTACCTAGTTTCTTAATTAAGGGACCTGAAATCTAAAATGGTGACAACTAAAAAGGAACAAATGGAGTATTATTTGAAATTATGTAAAAAAGTATATGCATTACAATAATTAACAACTTAAAATATTTAAAAGACACACAAAGAATTCGATTAACTCTTGAACTTGTACTAATGACACATGAATTGAGACAAATAAAAATTATGTAAAAAGTAGAACAATAAATTATAATAATAATTAGCAACTTAAAATATCAAAAAATCATATTAAATTTGATCAACTCTCCATATTTTATTTATATCTCGTAAATTAAACAACTAGTCCACCACACGAATTCAATCGAGTTGGTATCATAAGAAATTTCAAGTGGAGCAATACCATATGTATTATTATTAAAAAGATCATTTTCAATCTACTAAACTAATCTTTGTTTATTATAATATAAAAGTATTTTATGAGACAACTAGACATTTAAGATATTATACTAATTCCATTTATTAAACGTCATTATTTAATTTTCCTTCACAAACGTATCTTGTCAATATATAAAAGTTAAATCGAGTTGCTTATATAAACAAGAAACAAGCTACACTCTCCTCTATACATGTTCAAGAAAATAAAATGAAAATTTCCAAGATTTGTGAAGAGCTTATCAAACCATCATCCCCAACTCCAATTGAACTTAGAGACCACAAAATCTCTTTCATAGATGAATTAATACCTCATTCTTCAATTCCACTCATTTTGTTCTTCAAAAAGAGTGAAAATATCACACAATCACAAATATGCAACCACTTAAAAACTTCACTTTCACAAACTTTAACTCAATTTTATCCTTTGGCTGGAAGAATAAAGTCTCAATATTCAATTGATTGCAATGATGAAGGAGCTTATTATCAAGAATCACATGTATATGCCTCAATTCTAGACATAATCAAGAATCCAAAATCCAATGAACTAGTCCAACTCACACCTTATAATTCAAATGGCACCTTATCAAATTTTCAAGAAATTTTAGCTATTCAAGTTAACTTATTCAATTGTGGTGGCATAGCAATTAGTATCTCCATTTCACATAAGATTGGTGATGCTTCTAGCCTTTGTAAATTCATTAAATATTGGAGCAATGCAAGTGAAGGATTAATAAGAAGTTATACAGACTCTCCAGAAATGTTGTTGCATCCATGGCAGACAGCATTTTTAAAAAACCCTAGCAACGTAGAAGCCGATAAGGTAAGAAAAGACTCTATTTTCGTCTCTTTATCGTCGATTTTTCCATGTAGAGGGACAATTGACAACACGTTAAATGTAAACAACATGCCAATTTGTATTGTAGCTGAAAAATTAGTAGTAAAAAGATTCATTTTTACTAGTTCAAATATAGATAAAATGAAGGCTAAGTTGATAAATTGGGGATACAATGAGAACGCGACACGTGTCGAAGTTATTATAGGTTTGTTATGGAAATGTTTTATGGTTGCAAAAGGGTGTAATTCTGTTGCAATTATTCCAGTGAATATAAGGCAAAGGATAGTTCCACCCTTTGATGAAAATTCATTTGGTAACTTTTTTTTGGTAACAAGTTGTATAGCAAGTGTGGAAAATGAATGGTGTTCATTGGTAGGAAAAATAAAAAGTGCAATTGGGAGAATTGATGGTAATTACGTGGAGAAAATACGCGGAGATGATGGTTTTGAGTTTGTAGACAGTAATTTTAAGCAAGTCGGAAAATTGATCAGGAGTCAAGGGGATGATTTTCGCGTGTTAACAATTTCAAGTTGGTGTAAATTTCCGATTTATGAAGCAAACTTTGGATGGGGTGAGTCTATTTTGACAATTGTTGCAACTCTTGGGATAAAGGATAGTATTGTTTTATTAGATTCTAAAGAATTTCTTGGTGGAATTGAAGCTTGGATTGTTATGGCTGATCAAGAAATGACACTTTTTGAACAAAACAAAGAACTTCAATATTTTACTTCATTAGATGTAATTTGTGATCTCAATTGAATATATGAATTATTTGATTTGAAAAAAGAGAAGATCGAGATTATTCGATGGATAACATTTAGATATTTTTTTAAAGCTCAAAATCAAGGCTCCTAAATGACGGCTCGTAAATGAGCTAGGCCCGTGCAAAGACCTTTTCTTTAAGAGAAACTAGTGGCTCACAAGGAATGAATTCTCATCGCTCGAAGAATAACGTTGGGATAGGATTCAAACTTGCAGTCTTTCAAGTCATGAGCGAAAATCATGTCATTTACTTGTCACGTATTGCTCGTTCAAAATTCGTGGTTGTTTTTTATTTTTCTCCTCCTTGGGATGTGTGTTATTTTTTTTTTGGATAAATGACAGAAATCTCACCTTTAAGTACTCTTATTACTATTATCCCCTATTAGTTTTACAAATTCCCAAAATTCCTTATTTTCACACATCAAATTAATATATCGGCACATCAAATTAATGTATCTCGCGCATCAAATTAATATATCATGTATAAAATGTACATCAAATTAGTGTATCATGTATAAAATGTAATGTATCTTACTTAACAATTAATGTATCTCGCGCATCAAATTAGTGTATCAGCGCTTATATAATTGTATCATTTAAGGAATTTTTGTCATTATAAACTTATAAGGAATAAATGATAATTTTGTCTTAAAAGTATGTGATTTCTGTCTTTTGCCCATTTTTTTTTTTTTGGATATAGACGGTCTATTTTTTGTTAAAATAAATTATTTTTAAATATTGTTAGGGGTGGATAACCATTAATAATATGAATCTATTTTTCTCCTATATGGGAAGTGAATAATTTTCTTTAGTATTTAGTCCTTCTTTTGTTGAAATAAATAATTTAAATATGATTAGTGGTGGATTTGCATTAATATTATTCGTCTTACTTTTTTTTTTATTTTTTAATATTAGTCTATTTTTTGTTTGATAAATAATTTAAATATTACTAGTGGAGGACAAACACTAATAATATTATTCTATTGTTTTATTGAAATAAACAACTTAAATATTATTAGTGGCGGATAAACACTAATAATATTAGTCTATTTGTTTTGTATAGATTAGTTATTTTTCTCCTCATGGGAAATGAATTTTTTGTTGTTTATATATATTAGTCTATTATTAGTTGAAATAAATAATTTAATATTATTAGTGATGGATGATCATGACAATATATTATATAGTCGGATTAGGTATGATTAGTTGACAAAAAAGAGGCATAAATCACTTGTCTTGTTCTAATTGTTATTTTCAACCCTAATTATTTTTGTGCACTTAGTACATGCTTAAATATTGATATTAATATCTAAATATATATTTGTTATGTGATTCAGATTTATCTTTTTGTATTTATTATTTTTACATCTAACTCGAATTCCTTAGCTAAATCACTACGTATTTAATTTGATGCTTGTACTGACCTTAACGTATTAATTAATCGTCAAACATCGAGAATAAATTCTTCAATATTATCTTCAGATAACTCCACCTATTAATCGCCTTGATTATGAATCAAGAAAGACGAAAGTTAAAGATATACAATTTTTTATCTTTTTATAATTTCGAAGGACATTGATTTTTCACCTTACACAAAAATATCTTCTTTTCTTTCCAGAATAGTCCACATAGGTGGAAGGGAGGCCTAGTTATATATATATATATATATATATATATATATATATATATATATATATATTTATATAGTCAGTTACTCTTAATTAAGAGCCCGTTTGAATTGACTTAAAAATTGGTCAAATCTTCTTGCAACCACTATCACCATAAGAAATTGCAAAGAGCCAAATTAAATTTAACTGCATTCACTATTATAATCACATCACAGCTATTGCAACCAATGAAATTCATCACAATCATAACCACAAATTTCAGTATCCATCATCAAAAGCACACAAGTTTCATTGTCAATTATCAAAATTAAAAGTCATACTACCATTAATTTTATCACCTATCACCAAACTCAGCACAAAAAATTATCAAAATTACAAATTTTATTTAAGGTCAAAGATGAGAATGGTGAAAAATAAAAAGTTGATTAATGTCATAATTCAAAATGGATGTGATGACACTTGTCTTATGCCACTAGGACAAGTCAACCTAAGACTTAAATATCACGATAAAATGCGGGAGTAAAATAAAAATAAAAATTTAACAACAAATAATTAATAATTCGGGTAACAAGTCAATTTAACTAAATTCGCAAAACCTGGTTGTCATGGGTATAAACCTCTAATGTAACACAATGGATCTAAAAGAAAAATACAAAAACTCAAATGATATTATCTCTAAAGTAGAACAAAATCATAAATAAGAGTAAGATGGTCTATTGAGATGACAACAACTACCTTACAAATCTCTATAGGAAGCCTGAAGAGAAGACAAAGTATCATGAAGATCCAGTCTCATAACCTATACAAATACAAAAGCAAGGGGTGAGTACCAAATAACGCGGTACTCAACAAACAAACTCCTAAATATAAAGTCAAGTAATATAGAATACATATACTCCATCCAAACCTCCATTACTACGACCTGTATATAACCAACCCAACCTAATAGTGCACAACTCAAATAACACATAACTCAATAATAATACTCCAACAATTATAGATCAACAATATAGAAGATCACGTTCATCAATCACAAATTCACAAAATACTCAATAATAAACTAGTTTGAATCTCGAAATGCGAAATGTCGCATAAATTAATTAAAACGAAGAGAGTAGTTACTAATTACTACTATCATACAGAACACATGACAAGGACTTAATTAATAGTTGAATATTCAATTAGTTCATTAGTTACTATCAGATACAATCACAAGACAAGGACTTGAGCTTATTAATTTTATTCATTCAAAAGATAAATTGAATTATTTATCACAAGTAATTATTGTACTTTTCAATCCTGTAGCATTTGTCTCCTCATGGGGGAAGAAGATTCCTTTCACATTAAAAGAATTCCGAATTTTTTTAACACTATCAATACAATTTAACATGTCGTGAATAATCACTTTTCTTATTTTTTAAATTACTTATTTTCATTTATTATGATTCATTATTCACCTTTTCCTTGACGAACTTACCCTATCAGTATATAGAAGTTAAACTTGATCACTTATATAAGTTAGAAAAAGGCTACATTCTCCTCTATACATGTTCAAGAAAAAAAAATGAAAATTGCCAAGATTTGTGAAGAGCTTATCAATCCATCATCCCCAACTCCACATGAACTTAGAGACCACCAAATCTCTTTCATAGATGAAATGATACCTCATTCTTCAATCCCACTCATTTTGTTCTTCAAAAAGAGTGAAAACATCACACAATCACAAATATGTAGCCACTTAAAAACTTCACTTTCACAAACTTTAACTCAATTTTACCCTTTGGCTGGAAGAATGAAGTCCCAATATTCAATTGATTGCAATGATGAAGGAGTTTACTATCAAGAATCACAAGTGGATGCTTCACTTATAGACATAATCAAGAATCCAAAATCCAATGAATTAGTCCAACTCACACCTTACAATTCAAATGGCTCTTCATCAAATTTTCAAGAACTTTTAGCCATTCAAGTTAACTTATTCAATTGTGGTGGCATAGCAATTAGTATCTCAATTTCACATAAGATTGGTGATGGTTCTAGCCTTTGCACATTCATCATGAATTGGTGCAATGCAAGTGAAAGATTAATAATAAGCAACACATGTTGCACAAACTCTCCAGAAATGTTGTCTCATTCGTGCCAGATCCTTCAAAAGTACACTACTTTTGAAGCATCCAACACGCACCTGTCAACATTTTTGAAAAGCCCTAGCAACATAGGGGCTAATAAGGTAGGAAAAGACTCTATTTTCGTCTCTTTATCGTCAACGTTTCCACCAAGAGGATATGTGATGACACACCAAAGGAAAACTGCATACCAATTCATCCTGTAGCTGAAAACCTAGCAGTAAAAAGATTCATTTTTACTAGTTCAAATATAGCTAAAATGAAGGCTAAGTTGATAAATTGGGGATACAATGAGAACGCGACACGTGTCGAAGTTATTCTAGCTTTGTTATGGAAATGTTTCATGGCTGCAAAAGGGTATAATTCTGTTGCAATTATTCCAGTGAATATAAGGCAAATTATAGTTCCACAATTGGATGAAAATTCATTTGGTAACTTTTTTTTGGTAACAAGTTGTATAGCAAGTGTGGGAAATGAATGGTGTTCATTGGTAGGAAAAATAAAGAGTGCTATTAGGAGAATTGATGGTAATTACGTGGAGAAAATACGCGGAGATGATGGTTTTGAGTTTGTAAACAGTAATTTTAAGCAAGTTGGAGAATTGATTATGAGTCAAGGGGATGATATTCGCGTGTTGAGAATTTCAAGTTGGTGTAAATTTCCGATTTATGAAGCAAACTTTGGATGGGGTGAGCCTATTTTGACAATTGTTGCAACTCTTGGGGTAAAAGATAATATTGTTTTATTAGATTCTAAAGAATTTCTTGGTGGAATTGAAGCTTGGATTGTTATGGCTGATCAAGAAATGACACTTTTTGAACTTGACAAAGAACTTCAAGATTTTACTTCATTAGATGCAATTGGTGATCTCAATTAAAAGTTTGATTTAATTTTTTACAAAATCAAAAAGTAATATTATGTATTGTTATAAATCTACTTCTATTTATTTTAGTTCTTTCTATTTTAATTTATTTGTTTTAGTTTTTTAGTGTTTTATATATTTTAAATTCGTATAAAACGAGTATAAATTATGACTGTTGACGATCTGAAATATCTAAAAGGTATGTAACAAAATTGGTTAAGTTTTGAAATTTAATTGGTGCTACATAAAATAAGATATATGAAATAACATGTATTATTTGAAACAACATAAGAAACATAGTAAATTTCAATAATTAAGAACTAGAAATAGTTAAATATATATAAAAGATTTGATTGACTCTTGAAATTTATTTGTGTCATATAAATTGAGATAAAGGACTAATATATATTATTTAAAAATTATGTAAAAATTATTACAAATCACAATAATCCATGTAATATTCAAGAATCTTTTATCATTAGAAATTTCAAGTGGAGCAATAAAATTTCTATAAAGATTTTTTAAAGCTATTAGACTAATATTTGATATTAGTTTAATATGTATAAAAGTATTTCATCAGACTACTGGACAAAAGTTTTAACAATGACAAAACTAACAATAATTTTTTAGTATTTTCTGAAAGCTAGATATAGAACTTCATTAGCAGATAATTATAAAAAGTTTCTCAACTAATTCAACTAATTACTTTAATTAAATTTAGTGGAACTATTTTTTTCTTAATTTAAAGCTATTTTTTAGGAAATAAGAAACAACCACATTCTCTCTTTAAAATCATTCAATATTTGTCACCATATATATGATAATAATGTTTAATAAAATATGATAGTGTTTATAATAATTAATGTGTATTTATATTTTTGTCCAAAATTACTTTGACTTTATAAAGACATTTTCATCATCCAACTTTTAATTTGAAGTTGTCCATTTATAATATGATATAATATGATTATGCTAAAACTTTTGGGATGATTAAGCTAAATTTGGAAGGGTCAAAATCTATTGAGCACCATACGAAAATTGGTAAAATTTACGTTTATCATTTTTGACGCTCGTTTAAACTTGAAAATGCGTCTGTTTTTTCCGCGGAACGAACTGATCCATTGCAAAGGTCTTAACGGACGTCCATGAAAATTTTGTCATTTTTGTTTCGGAAATTTTGAATCACAAAAAACTCATGGACTATAACACACGAAAATCGATAAAAACTGTATTTACCTGCTTCGGGGCTCGTTCAAACTTGAAATGCGCTCATTTTTCCTGCAGGACAAACTGAATCTATTACTAAGGTCTTAACGGACATCCATGAAAAAGTTTGGCAATTTTGTTTCGAAAATTCCGTTTCACAAAAATTCATGAACTATAGCACACAAAAATCAGTAAAATCCACATTTACCTGTTTTGGAGCTCTTTTGAACTTGAAAATGCGCCTGTTTTCCCCGCGGAACAATTTGGGTCCATTGCTAAGGTTTTAACGAACGTTCATGAAAAATTTCGGCCATTTTGTTTTGAAAATTTCGAATCACAAAAAATCCATGGACTATAGCACACAAAAATCGGTAAAATCTGCAATTATGTGCTTTGAAGCTCGTTTGAACTTGAAAATACGTTCGTTTTCCCTGTGGGACGAACTGAGTCCATTACTACGGTCTTAACAAACGTCTACGAAAATTTTTGGTCATTTTATTTTGGGAACTCCAGATCATAAAAAATCTATGGAGTATGGCACATGAAAATCGATAAAATTTACGTTTACGTACTTATAAGCTCGTTTGAATTTGAAAATGTATCATTCCCCCGCAAAACAAACTGAGTCCATTGTTAAAGTGTTAAGGACATTCATGAAAATTTTTGTCCATTTTGTTTTGGAAATTGAGGATCACAAAACATCCATGGACGATAGCACGCGAAAATCGGTAAAATCTGTATTTACCTGCTTTGGAATTCTTTGAATTCAAAAATGTGCCCTTTTTTCCTGCGGGATAAACTCGGTCCATTGCTAAGGTCTTAACAGATGTCCATGAAAAATTTCAGGCATTTTATTTCAGAAATTTCGATTAACAAAAAATTCATGGACTATAGCACATGAAAATCAACAAAATCTGAAATTACCTTCTTTTGGACTCGTTTGAACTTAAAAATGCACCCGCTTTTTCTGCGGGACGAACTGGTTCATTGCTAAGGTCTTAATAGACGTCCATGAAAAAATTCAATTATTTTATTTCGAGAATTAGGATCACAAAAAATCCACGGAATATAGCACAAGAAAATTGACAAAATCTACATTTATCTGCTTTGGGGCTCGTTTGAAGATGAAAATGCGCCGATCTTCCCCACGGAATGAAGTGGGTCCATTGCTGAGCTCTTAACGGACATCCATAAAAAAATTTGGTCATTTAGTTTTGGAAATTACGGTTCACAAAAAATCCATGGACTATAGCACACGAAAATAGATAAATCTGTATTTACCTGCTTTAGGGCTCGTTTAAACTTAAAAATGCACTTGTTTTCCGCGCAAAACAAACTGGTTCATTTTTAAGGTCTTAACGTACGTCCATAAAAAATTTTGGTAATTTTATTTTGGAAATTCTGAATCACAAAAAATCCTTGGACTATAGCACATGAAAATTGATAAAATTTGCATTTACCTACTTGGGGCTCATTTGAACTTGAAAATGCGACTATTCTCCCCACAAGTCAAACTGGGTTCATTGCTAAGGTCTTAACGAACGTCCATGAAAAATTTCGGTCATTTTATTTCGAAAATTTCGATTCAATAAAATTCATCAACTATAGCACACGAAAATTGATAAAATCTGCATTTACCTGCTTTGGGGCTTGTTTGAACTTAAAACGCGCTTGTTTTTCCCGCGCGACGAACTGTGTCCATTGCTAAGGTCTTAACGGACGTCCATGAAAAATTTCATTCATTTTATTGCGAGAATTTTGGATCACAAAAAATCGATGGACTATAGCACATGAAAATTGATAAAATCTGTGTTTACCTACTTAAGAGCTCGTTTGAACTTGAAAATTCCCCCAATTTTCCACGGAACGAACCAGATTCATTGTTAAGGTCTTACCAGACGTCCATAAAAAATTTGGCAATTTTGTTTTGGGAATTATGAATCACAAAAAATTAATGGACTATAGCACACAAAAATCGATAAAATATGTATTTATCTGCTTTGGGGCTCGTTTGAAATTTAAAATGTGTCCATTTTCCCCGCGGGTCGAACTTGATCTATTGCTAAGGTCTAATCGAACGTCCATGAAAAAATTCAGCCAGTTTGTTTCAAAATTTCGTTCAAAAAAATAATGGACTATAGCACACGAAAATCGATAAAAATTGCATTTACCTGCTTTGGAGCTCGTTTGAACTTTAAAATGCGCTCGTTTTTCCCGCGGGACGAACCGGTTCCATTGCTAAGGTCTTAATGAACGTTCATGAAAAAATTTTGGTACTTTTATTTAGGGAGTTCCGGATCACCAAAAACCATGGATTATAGCACACGAAAATGATAAAATTCAATTTTTTCCGCTTTGGGTCTTGTTTAAATTTGAAAATGTGTCTGTTTACACCTCGGGAGCAACTCACGCAATTAATAATTATTAGCTCATGGATCTGGTGCCTCAAAGCACCGCAATTTTTTTTTGAATTTTTTTTTAAGATCTCCATAATGAGTTGAAGAAGCATTACGTACAATCTCACCAATCTTTTCAAGCATATTCTTGTATTTACAAGCTTACTTTAGGAATTACATGACTTTTTTAAATTTTCGTGTTTATTAGCATATGGATCTGGCGCCTCAAAACACCCAAAACTTTCCTAAGAAAACTTTATCAAAACCTTCATAATGAGTTGGAGAAACCTTACGTACAGTTTCACATTTATTTTCAAAATGAGTTGGAGAAACCTTACGTACAGTTTCACATTTATTTTCAAAAATATTTTCACATTTACATGTCAAAGTTTTAGGAGTAGCTTGACTTTCTTGGTTTTTCGAATGTATTAGCAAATGGATCTAACACCTTCGAGCACCCAAAATTGTTTCTAAAAAATATTATGAGAACTTCTGTAATGAGTTGAGAAAACGTTACGTAAAGTCTCACAATTTTTTTAAGCATATTTTTTCATTTACAAGACGTCTTTTAGAAATTACACAACTTTCTTAATTATGTGTGTGTGTCAGCCCATGGATCTGACGGCTAGTAGCATAAAAAAAATCAGAAAAATTTATGAGAACCTCCATAATGAGTTGGACAAGAGTTACATACCGTCTCACATTTTTCAGGCATATTTTCACTTTTACACGCCTATTTTTGGATCGCGACAGTTATATCTAGAACATATGGGTAGGAAAATAAAATGAATCTAGGAAGAAAAATGAGTTTGGCAATGCAGCAATTGGCCCCAATGAAGCAGAAATGAATATGAAAATACAGGCACTCGCAAATAATTTGGTATAGATACTTAATTGATTGATTAATTGACTAAACATTTCTTTCCATTATAGTCACTCTCAAATACAAAATCCCATCAATCCATCAACAAAATAAAGTGAAGCACAAATGAAAGAAAATGAGAGAACATGTAACAAAAATTCTGATAAAAGGAAAAATTTGTGAGGTTTTTGAAGATGCATTCACACATGATATACATACAAGAGAACGATTTTAGCGATGATGATGCTCCAATTCGCGTCTATGCTTGTGACTAAGAGTCCATAGGTGTTACTGAAAATCGAAAGGAGATCTCACCATGACAGACAATTAGAGAAGGAAGTTATCTATCATATGTTCAATCACGTCTGCGCCATCTGAATTAAGCCAATAAGTTTTCACCTATATTAAGCAAAATAAACAAAATAAGCACAATAGAACGCTAGAAAGAAATTCCGGGAAGAAAGTCAAACAAAATTCACAATTTAGTTGCTACGGGGAGTTTAACACGACAAAGACCAGAATATACAAAGCACTTTGCAATGCTTACAAGTCCTGATATGTCTAACCGTTTAAAAAAAATAAAAGTCGAATACATAATAAGGAAAACAAACATTGTGGCTTAACTAGAAATGGATCGAAAGCTTACCTGAATAGTATTGTGTGCAACATATCGTTGTCTGCTTTCATGAAAGCTAACATCAATTCGTTCCCACGGTACTTGTGTAAGGCCTTCAATCATCTCCTCTACATGAGCTAAGAAAGGTTATGTGAGAACCCCATCGATGCAAAAGATCGTGCTGTAAATAACTACATAGTAGACTATTACCAAAAGAAGAAAAAGGATGGATAAAAGAAGAGCTGAATACTGAATAAAATGTAATAATTGTAATTAAGATGTTCGTAATCAACGAAGTTCTCTTCTAAAATCTCCGGGAGCAGCACGCCAAAAGAATGAATAGCAAGTATCGTACTATTATTACAATATTTTCTTCCTTTGAGTGGGCCTGTGTATGCTTCAAAAATAGAAGTAAAGGGTTTACAAACCTTCTAAATCAGCCATTTTCTTCCCTTCCAGTGAAGATAATTTATGGTTGATGTCCAGAGTGGTTTCTTGCTCAACGTTTACGATATGTGGGTATTTCTGATCCTTTATTTGAAGGTTAGACTGGAGAAGAATGCAAAGAAAACCATTTACACATAAAAGAACAAATTAGTACTCGGAACACACAATGCAGATAATTCAACTGAATACCAACCTTTGGAAGTTCATCCTGACGACGGATTGACGATGTTCTCCATCCAACAACATCTTAGAGATGAGTTAAAGATAAAAAAAAACTATAGTATTGGTAATTTCATATAACCATGTCATGTAAAACCTAGAACTACGGTCTACAGCTTCACATGGTACATAGAACCGAATAGTACCAGGAAAACGTTAAGACAAAGGATTATAGTCAAGGGTACTCAAGGAGAATTCAAGATGATTCTACTGTGGAAGAATCAATATAAGGAAGAGATGGGAAGTATGAACCCAAGTATACTCTGCCAAGAAAGAGTGGCATTTGTGATGATCAACAGGCATGAACCAAATATTGCAGGTGACAACTAATAGGGAAGCAGTGTGGAGCATATATGCAAGGAACCGTAACATCAACAACAAGGTGCGAGCACCTAAACATAGTAAACAACATATGATAATAGATATGAAAAGCCAAAGTCTATATGAATAGGCTAATACTACGAGAGACACGGTGCTCTAGACTACCACCAAGCCAAAGACTACATGAGTATGATATTACTAAGACAACGCCCAACTACCTACTAGCCTTCTACCCTTATCCACGACCTCCAGACCCTCGTACCTAAGGTCATGTCCTCGATAAGCTAAAGGTGCATCATATCCTATCAAATCATCTCTCCCTAATACTTCTTCAGCCTACCTCTGCTTCTTCTCGTCCCTACAATATCCAACCACTCACACCTCCTCACTGGGCATCTACTTCTTCACATGCTCAAACCATCTCAGTCATCTTGCCCACCACGGAGGTCACTCCCACTTTATCCTGAATATCCTCATTCATACCCTTATCGCTCCTAGTATGCCCACACATTCATCTCAACATCCTCATTTTCGCCACTTGCATTTTTGAACATGGGAGTTCTTGACTGGTTGCACCTCATACAACAAAGTTGGTCTAACCACCTTTGCATAAGCCATTTGTCCGCCTCTCCTCCTTGTCTTTGCTCTCCACCAACTTTGCATAAGCAACCTTCCTTGCTTCCACTTTGCCTTGGACTTCTCCATTCCACCACCAATCCCCTCGATGGCCAAAAATGTTGCCCCTGAAAACCCCTAATACCTCTTTAGCAATCTTTGCTTCCCTAGAACAACTAGTTGTTTTATCCCACATGTTCGTATTTCCACTACTCCCCCAAGCCCCCATAGTCATTAACTTCTCCCAATCTCCCAGGTTCGAGCAGGGGTCAAGCCATCCCATTTGATTCTCGATCAGTCATGGTCCTTTTTTTGGAAAGCACGATATATGTATCACCAACTCAAAAGGTTTAGCAAAATCCAGAAGCGAAGTTCCTCCTCTATTTCTAATCCTAAAACCAAAACCTCCATGCATACCATCAAAACTGTAGTAGTTGACCCAATGTAACCGTTGAAATCTACACCAATGAAAAGCTTCTCGGAGTGTGGTACACCCCTCACCACCTCATCCAAATATATACTCCTAGAAGTGCTTCTTGACCTCCTCATCCAAGCCCACTTGCAGCATGTAAGTACTAATTATGTTCACAGTAAGCCCTCCAATGACTAGCTTAACCGTCATCACCCAATCATTGATCGTCCTAACCTCCGCCAGCTCCTCCCTAAGTTCCTATCTACTAAAATACTACTCCATTCTTTTCCCTCTTGTGCTAAGTACCACAACTTAAAGTCGTCCACATCCGAGGCTTGGTACCTACCCATTTGGTCTCATAGATGCAAGCCATGTTAATGTTTCTCTTCTTGAGAATCTTCACTAGAACTATGGACTAACACTACTCTTAGTCTAGAAGACCCTTCAATCCACTTACCACTTCTGCCCCTCACCCCCAGCCCCGACCAAAGACATGACCCAGTCCAGCATCGCTCACCAAAGCCACTAAAGTAGATGCAAACTAAACAACAAACAACCCGAATATATACCAACTCAATCACAAGGGGGAATCGGCATAAAATACAAGTTAACTAACGAAAAATAGCAAGTGGCATGACTAGTCAGAAAGAAATAGTAGCTAAGTAGAAATTCAAACCAACGGTAATGTATACTAGTCATAAATAAAGAAAAATATCCCTCTAGAATTTTAAATGAGACAGTTGCACAATTAAATAGGCTTAAAATAGATGTGTTGGTTAAACTCATCGTCATCTATCAACAAAATATCTTAACGTACTTGGCCTAAAAAGAATTAGTTGTCCACTTGAAGGGGTGTTTCAGACTATATCTTCAATATATATATATATATAATATATTGTCAGTTTAGGTGTCTACTTTTGTTGTAAGGTTCATTTACAACATAGTGTATCGATGAACATCCATATCAACACTACTTTTAGATTTCATCATAGAGCATTTAAAGGGTGAATAGCTTCTCAAATCCAGTATCGTCCATTTTAAAAAGGTCAAACTCCCTGACCTAGACACTAAAATTTTGGTGGAAGCTTTAAGGAAGAACAATGACATCATCTTCAATCCTAACAGCATGTACTGAGGCTGTATTCAAGAATAGAAATTTTACAAGATGACATCAAATTTATGAAAACCCCACTGACATAGCAACATCTAATTTGATAGGAAGCACCAATCAAATGAACATCCCAAACTATAAAGTTTTACTAGCCCAAATATAATTATTCTGAGGTTTCCCTTCAGAAAAATTTGCAGACTATATGAGCATATTTATGTGTTTAAAGCATATAACTTATAAAAGAAACCTGAAAAGAAAAATTGCACTCATAGGATACGGTCATAGTTTGCATTTGCATATGCCACACGACGCTTAAATGAGCGTAATCCTGACCTACACAGAAAACCAAAGAGGTGTTACATAATAATGCATTTGCCACTTCCCTCTAATAGAAAAAAGGTATTAAAATTGATACTGACATGAACATGAGATCATCTGAATCATTGACCATCCTTAGGAGGAGGGGAGGCTTCCCATTATCTTTATCAGTGAGGAATAGGTGCTTTCCAGATCTCCCGGCAATCCAGTGAGCAGTTTGTAATGCCCCTTTCTCCAGCAAAGGAAGACCGCAGAGAAGTGGCAGCTGGAGAAAACAGAGAAATTACAACGAAATGGACAATTAGTATGGTCTGAAGTGATCTAGGAAATAAATTTTATTAAGAGATCAAAGATAACAGATTTATCGAGATATGCAAGCTTTTGATCAAAATTTAAACAACAATAGTTGCTTGACTCAGTCCCAAACAATGATAAAAATTTAAAACATCAACTTACAAACAAACAAAAAATAATAACCAAAATAGAGGAATGTTATGGGTAATCTATCCCATATGCAGGGACAGAACAAAGTAAAAGGCAAGCTTAATAGAAACGGTTATGAGGCAACAATGTTTAACTGGGTGTGGCCTCTAAACCAACAAATTGCCAATCAAAGAAACACATATATTAAAAATAATGTGTCTCCATACCTATTAATGATATGAATGTGCAATCATACAAGATTGAAACATGAAATAATCTGACAGAGTGTGCAGGTAGCACATATAAAGAATAAATGAGAGAAAGATGGTCTTTCTACGTCCTACCAAAACTTCAATACACATTATTTGTATGTGCAATATTGTAAAGACGAGATAGATTTCATATGGAGAAAATTTATCTTAAAGTACCTCCAATCACTTGGATCCAAGAAGACTTAGCTAAGAATAAAACTGAATAGGAGAAAATGATCCATCAACCTGATCAACTAGTAGGTATTAAGGTCTTTCTTATTGCTAGACTTACATTAGGTCCATTATTTTTTTGAAACTGAATTTACAATAGGTCTATTATTTACCATGAATTTTGCTAGATTGGTTTGAGACATATATCCCAATGTAGGGATAAATGCCAGATTGTAGAGACTCTTAGTTTGCATTGGAAGACAGTGTATTCAGCATTGTACTTAAGTAGGCTTGATCAAAGCTGAAGTAATGCAGAAACTTCAAATAATCTACTTCAATTAGTTTAGGATTGAAGCATAGATGATTGATTACCAAGAAGATGAAAAAAAATTCAAACAGTTATGCTCGCAAGTTAGGACGGAACCAATTTTTTCAGTGTTAAGGATGGAAGCAATTCTACACCCCCACCCACCCCCAAAAAAAAAAAGACTGAGGATATCATCTTTCTATAATGAAGTTGCTTACGTAAGTTATTTAGTCGGTAAAAATGGAACCAACCAGAAAAAGTTGAATTGACAACTAATATCCACTAGTCTCAAGAAAAAAGCTTGAAAAGGAAGGCACAAAATGTATGTCCTTATGTGAAGCTTTTGATAGATGCCTACGCTCAAACTTGCCCAACTAAACTTCACTTTTCAGTAATTAAGCATTTGAAGTGGAATGACTACAATGAAGTTCGAAAAGCAGGTAGCAATTGCTAAAGTAGGAGAAAAAATCGACCAATGAAGAAACTATGAGATAATGACACACCTGTTTATGCCCTCTTGAGCCCAAATGCGGAGTTGCAACTGTTATGAAGTTCACAGGTTCCAAACCAGCAACAGTTTCTTCAGAAGACTGCTTGTGACACTGGTCAGACACATTCTCTTCCCTGACTAAGCAGGAGCGATTAAGACCAGCTACTTCTGTTTTCATTGGAGGTTCATACAACCTCCCAATAGCATATCTTGCTACAAGGCCACCCAAGGAGTGAGCAACAAAAGAGATCTTGCGCACCCCAGGCCACCGTTTGATCACATCCTCCACCTGCACTATAAAGCAGCAGAGTTTTTTCAAGCCTCAAATTACTTATTCTAACAGACTTACATTTGCTAGAAATTAATTCGATAAGAACCTATTAAAATCAGAAAGCCATTAGCGAAGTACCTCTTTTGCAAGTCTCTCGCCCATCCTGTCAACACCATCAAAAGTCAACATTGAATAATTGCACTCACTACCTGGCAAGTCACAAGATAATTATCGTCAGTTCAAACAACCTCAGTTCATCTCAATAGCTAAGATATGCAACAATCAATTGCATCGCAAAATACATAGAAAGAGAAAACAAAATGAAAATCTCGGACAGTATTATTAAAGGCACAATAGAGCTGTACTTCAGTCTTACAATTTGCTTCAATGCAGGATGTGAACTTTGCCTCACTTGCACAGCACTTCAGCACAGACAGTTATGCGCTAACTACAAAGTAGTGCTTTACGGGCTATAATTTGAAGATTCTACCTATCACCCTAACTAGATGGAAAGATAATATTTATGTGTAAATATATTTCTACTATAGATCTCTGACATAGCAAGACAGAGTTATATGCATAACCTACTAGTTGTCACAACCTAAAGTGACAGCCCATTGTAAACCAGTTGAACTTCCCGCTTCACATTTACCAGGAGATTGATGTCCAAAGTCCACTTTCAAGGGCATAAGACATAGATAGACGCCTTAAATTGGCCTCAACTGGCACCCCAACTTTGAGAATGCACATCTAGATACCTTAACTTGGTTTCAGTTGGCCCCGAAAGCACACTTTCCTGGATGTGCATTCCCAAAAGTTGGGTGTTCACAGGGTCAATTTAGACCAAGTTAAGGTGTATAGATGTGCCTTTTCAAAGTTGGGGTGTGTAGTTGCCAGTTGAGCCCAAGTTGAAGTGTCTATCTATGTATTCTGCCAGTTCCAAATTATACAGACCAAGGAACTTACATTTTTCAACACGGACGCCTAATCCCTATTCATGAGATCACACGGACGAACTTTTCAAAAGTTCCTACAAACATTCCATATGCATTTTATCCAAGTAGACCTAATGTAAGCCTCTCCTTCTACGTTAATGAAAACATCAAAGGGTCATGGTTGTCTTTCGGAACAACCTTAAATTACCATTCAAAATTCCCATAATTGCCATGCACAGTGGTAGAGTAGTGATCCCTATGCTGCGCCAGATCTGGTGTACGCTATCACAAGACAAATTCTTACACTGAAGTAGCAGCAGTAATTCTGATTCTAAGGCAAAAATGATACAACCCTGCTGCAACCCATTGAAGACATTTGATAAAATCCCCATAGAAGGGAGAAAAAGGAAACAAAGATATTCTGAACTTGCCAACTCTGGCTATTGGACCGGAAAGATGCATCCACACAAATAAGTAACAACGGGTGGCTGCAATCTGAAATTGATTATTACTAAAGTTGGACTTACAATGAACAACAATTTTCTCAGGGAGCCTTTTGACAAATTGCTCAGCGGCATATCTCCAATCTGCAGAACTGCAAAGGCAGCAGAAATAAACTATTAAGAAATTTGAATTACTGGAATTAACATAAAAAGAGGATGTTGTTCCACTTATACCTGCTGTAAAGGTGACAATTATAAGACAAATGAAAGACAAAGCGCATCATTTTGAAAGCACCACAGTTATAGTTATGAACTCCAGAGATCAGACCTACCATTACAATGACATTTCGTAGCACTCCAAAAGTATGCATCTAAAATTCTCATCAGAAGTGTGTCGGGGGGTTCTTTGAAGCACATACATAAGTGTTCTAATAAGATTTTCTTGGTTTCCTATTACTCTATAATTTTAGCACCAGTAAGAATAGCATGGAACATATGGAAGGAAAGAAATGGTAGAAATTTTAAGGCAGATCCAACTCCATTCAAAAGATCAAATGGAATTGTATTAGTTCCTTATGTTTTTCGTGTAAAGAGCATAGTATAGATGATGAAATACATATAGCAGATTTCATAGGACTTCTGTAATTAATACCACTCTGTAGCACACTTTTTGGAGGTTGACAACATATCCTTTAATGGTGAGGAATACAAAGTTACAAGTTTCAAAAAGAAATGGCATGACAAGGAAGTGTCAATGAAAACCAACATAATCCTTCAATTTTCTGATTAAAATGATGTTTTTCTAAATTTGTAAGTTACATATATAACTTTGGTTGGCTTTTTTGCTTCTAGTTTATGATAAGAGGTAATTCCCTTTGTCAAGGCCCCTAACCTACTTCTCATTGTCTTCTGAATTTTTTGCAGTTATAACATGGACCCTCTGTATAGAAGTCAAAAGATACTATTGCTAACACCATCAATAAATCATTTCACTTTATTACTTCTTTTATGCTTTAATTATACAGAAAAAAAACTTAAAAATATTATACAGAAATATATTTCTCTTCCCTCTCAACTCCTTATACCAAACGAAAGATTTGAAAAGGAAAGAGAACACCATTCATAAAGGAGCTATGATATACCTACCAAAAAAAGAAACTATTATAGAGTAAAGTACATTAAAGAATTTTTTTTCTCCGCATTTATGGAGTAGAATAAGCAGGCAGCAAAAGAGATCCAAGGACATTCATCAGTTACCAACTGGTCATAAGTTGAGTTTCAAAGTCTTTCTTTTTCTGAGAAAGGTAATGGTAAGTTGAGTTTCAAATTCTTCATCATGCAATAAGTAGCAAGGATGGAGTCTTCTCAGTCAACAATGCCTACAAAAGAGGACTAATGGGGATGACAGGGGCCCCAAAATATAATTGGAACTACTTTTGGAAGAGTGGCATTCCTACAAAGTAAAGTGTTTCACCTGGTTAGTGATAAAGAGAGCATGTTTAACAGAAGAAGTTCTACAAAAGAAAGGCAGACAACTGGTTCCTAGGTGTTTTTTGTGCAACTTGACAGGGGAAAGAAATAATCATCTCTTCTTGCATTGTAAGTTTACTGCTCAAATTTGGAACTTGTTTCTCAATATCACAAGCATGGACTGGACAATGCCAGAACATACATCAGATTTGTTGAGCTGTTGGATTAGGTGGGGAGGCAGTAAGAGTCAAAAGAGACGGTGGAAGCTAATACCATCATGTGTATGGTGGTCAGTCTGGAAAGAAAGAAATGGAAGATGTTTTGAAGATAGATCCAATTCCATCCACAAAGTAAATGGAATTGTATAGTATCTCTACTTTTTTGGTGTAAAATATATGATATAGACCAGATTATAGATTTGATAGGAAATCTGTAATTATTCCTTTTTGGAGGTAGCCAGCATACCCTTAATGCTGAAGAATTCAACCTTACCAGTTTCAAAAAAAAAAAATCTTCATCATGCAATAAGAGCATAATGGACCTAATGTGGCAGTCCCTGTAAGTCTCCAGCTAGCTACATGAACTTGTAGATTTCTCTCACTATCATCTCTTATTACTCCAGCTTTTGGCCACATCACTTTTTATGTTTCACGACATCTGCTTTCAGACAAAAAAGCACAAATGGGATACCTTTTCCTTTTCTTGGGATAATTATTCTGGTTGCTCCATTTTTTAAACTAGTCATATCTTAACAATGTGCATGGCAAGTTTCTTTCCCATGACCAGAAAGTCATCTGAGTGGGATCACGATCATGTAATGATTTACAGGTTGATAGAGAAGATTGGGACCGAGATAACTTTTGAGAACTTGACTTTCCTAGAGGAAGTAACATCAATGTTTATCTAACTCTCCATCACTAGTTGAAAAATTGATTCATTTTGGATGCTTTCACTTCTGAGAACTTGATTTTCCTCAAGGAAGTAATGCCACGGTTCCTTTTAAGAATGTTTTGTCATGTTTTCTTTAGTATTTTGCCATTACTTCTTCACTCCCTTTATTTATTTATTTCGAAATGCTTTTCCTTGAGCCGAGGGTATATCTAAAACAGCCTCTCTCATCTTCTATGGTAGAGGTAAGGCCTCCGTATACACTACCCTCCTCACACCCCAACCCCACTTATGGGATTACACTAGGTATGTTGCTGTTACCTCCCAATGAATACAATCCTCTTTCTGTTTTTGCAATCGAAAAGATAAACTTCAGCACGAATGTACAAAAATGTGTTCTAAGTACCAAAGAGAAACTGAAGAGAAGAGGAAAAAGAAACAAACTTTAGTTTCAGGCTACCATAATTATCACTCAAATCCTTAAACACAAATGATACCAAAGAAAATCAGACTATTTCACAATTAAGCAAATTCCTCAAAAACATCAACATGCTCCAAAGAGAAAGAGAAAAAAAAAAAATCAATCTTTTTACCTCCCAACAAGCCCATTGACCATGACAACAAGATGCTCAGGCTGCAACTTAGCCCTAGCTGAAGCTGCATCAAACACATCTTCACCATCATTAACTGACTCAATTTTAACCTTCTGACCCTTCTTAAGACTATTTCTGAAACACCCTCTGCTTAATTTCCTCAGTAATTCCATTTTCCCTTTCTCATCCACCCACAACAGCCTACAATTATTGACACCCTTATTGTCAAATCTTGATTTTGACTTTGAATAAAAACTCAAAACTGAGCCAGATAACTGTGGGACTGAAGTGGTTATTGATATTGGGATCTTGGGCTTAAAGGGTTGCTTAATTTTGGTGATCATAGGTGAACGATCGAGAAAAAATGGGCATCAAGAAAGAGTAAAAGTAGCAAAAGAATTGATTTTTATGAGAATTTATTATAACAAAGTCAAAGCCATCATTTTTATTGGGGTTGTGTTCAATTTTTGAAACTCAAATTTGTGTTCTTTAATTTAAAGTAATAATAAAAATTATTTTGATATTAATTTTTTTTTAAAATAATCCCAAAGTAAACAAATTTGTTGGATCACAAGTTATTGTTTATAAGGTGTAAGTTCAGTTTTAGAATGTTCTAATTTAAGAAGTTTGTATAATGAACTAATGTCACAAGGTATACGTTATATTGGATATGAGTTTTTGGTCAAAAACATCCTTTAATTATATTCCGAACTTAAATTACATCCTTAAAGTATCATTTCTAGCAGAAAACATCCTGTAACTATATCCAAACTTAAACTACATCCTTAAAGTATTATTCTTACCATAAAACATCCTTCAAGTATTTTAAAGTGAGCATTTTTCATCCTTCTACTTGAATATCTCGTAAAACTATCTGATATATCCCACAAAAATTAAATCGTCCCTTCCTAATTATTATTCTTAGATAAGCCAAGAATATTATCGTGAACTTTTTCGTAATTGAGTTAAGAATTATGCAAAACTTTTAATTTGACCGTTTTTTAATTCACTTTTCATGTAATTTTAATCAAAAATATTATTAGTTTAAATATGTTTCTTCTCAATTGAATATGCTAGAAGCGACATTTGTTGGAGACTTCCGCTTCTAATAATGTAGAATGAAACTCAAATACGAGACATAATCAATATTTTGGTCACTTCAATATTAGATTGACCTAAAAATCTATTGAATTATTTAGTTAAGAAAAAGATAAAAATAATTAATCTTCAACTTCATTCGGTTACGAAACAGGAAAATTATGTATGCGCAAATCTTTCAATCATTTTTAGTTTCCATAAGCAATAATGTATAAGATTTTTTATATTTTCCAAGAACTTCTTGTAGCAAATAATGAAATTATGCAGAATAACTTTTGTTGATAGTCACGTTAATTGTTCATGGTTTCGTAAGATCCATTACTTTTTTTGATAATATCTAACAAAAGGATGAAAGTTGTTCATTTATAAATACTTAAAGGATGTTTTCTACTAAAAATGATACTTTAATAATGTAGTTTAAGTTTAGGTATAGTTAAATGATGTTTTCTGCTATAAATGATACTATAAGAATGTAGTTTAAGTTTTGGGTATAGTTAAAAGATGTTTTTAACCAAAAACTCTATTGGATATATTTAGTTTTAAAACATTATGCTTTAAGAAATTTATAGTATAAAATTTTGATTTAAGCCACAAGTTATGTGGTATAGGCAGAGGTGGAGCCATTAGAACGTTATGATTTAAGAATTTTGTATGATGAACTAATGTCACAAGGTATAAGTTATACTCGAAATATTTGATTTTAACATTATGTTTTAAGAGATTTATAGTACAAAATTTATATCTCAAAGGCACAAGTTATGTGGTATAAGGCATAAGTTCATATTAGTAAATAAAATTTTATACAACATCATCCAACAGATTGTATTGCAAACAAATGACAAGTAAAGACTTTATGCTTTTAAGGATCCTACACTGTTTAAAAAATGTATAAAAATGGAATATAAAAGATATATATCTTATTAAAAATAGGTTTTAGGCCAATAGTTTTATTAAGTCATATAGTGAATAAGGTTTAAAATATTTCTAGCTATTTTAAGTTTGTTAAACAGGTATATATACTTGGAGAACGAACTAAGTTTTTCATTACTCTACTCACTCTTCTTAAGTCTTCTCTCAAATGATCTCAAAGTCACCTTCCTAAGCTCCTTCGTGGAGTTTTAACACATATTTCTTAGTCAATACTTTGACATAGTCAACTTGATTTCTTGAAGTAGGAGATGATACATTTTCATCTCAAAACTCATTTAACAAAATAAAATACATTTATTTATGGTATATATTTGGAAGGTGTTCGTGCAAAATCTAATATGAATGACACTTTATTTTTTTTTATATAGAGGACATAGACATGATTTTTAAATGTTTTCGAAATTATTTTTGAAATGTATTCATCATTAATATAAGTTATTATTTTAAAAAAAAAAAAACTTGTGCACTTTCTATGTTTTTTCATAACTAAAACTCAAAAGCTTTAAGAAGCACATATTAGGAGTAAGAGTTCAAAATCATGAACCTAACCTCATCAATTGAAGCGCCCAATAAATTGCACTATTCATATTTCATATTGATTGTATCCTCCTCACCTTTCATCACACCTTATCTTTATCCCTATCCTATTACCCTCATCACTAATCCAACCTTGATATATTTGATGCATAAGTATATATTCACAAATCACAAGTACTATATTGCACAATCCAAAAATATGGTAGAACGGTAAGAGTTCATTATTAATCATTTCTCAAAATGTAGAGATAAATCAATTTTCTTCAATAGAGAGTGCTAGTATTTCCCCTTTTAAGACTTTGTACAATGAAAATATGTATTCATTGATCCTATTGAATGTTAGTCAAGGCAAAAAATTTCAGACACCAAATATTCGTAAATAAAAATAATATAATACCATGTGACTTATACTTAATTAATAATATAACCCCATGTCACAAAACAAATTTATCAAGTTGAATCAAGAATATATAATATATATAACCACAAAACATATCATTATTACAACATCAATAAGGTTTTTCACCAATATAATTTCCAGGAGGAAAATAATTACAAGTCATGAAAACATCACCACTATCACAAATAACTCTAGCACATCCAACTTTTCTAGTACTCTTCCACACAATTTGTGTATAATGTCCACATAATTGCCCTTCAACACAAGAATTTGATGCATAATCATAATATTTTTTCTCATCAGCCCAAGCATTAACAGCATCTGTTGGAGTCCAAGTATTTCCACTACCCCAATAAATATTTTCACCTAATTTGAAATAACCTTCTTCAAATGAATGAATAAGTCTACAATCTTCTCTTCTTGAATTTGCCCACCATTTTGCATAATTTTCAAGATTTGAATCCCATGTTAAGGGTAATTCCATTTTTGTTGCTCTCACTAAATTGTGATGAAACAAGAATTGAATTGCTTCTCCTAAGCAATTCCAGCATAATTGTTTTGAGATTTTGTAGATTGTTTCATTGTTAAGGTTTTTTAGACTTGTTTGATCAAGTGGTGATAATGATTTTGAAGGGATTTTAAGGGTGTGGATTGAGGTGATGAAAAACAGAAGAAAAATGAAGATTAATAGAGACTTCATATTTTATTTTATTTTGGTTATAGAGAGATGGGTTGATTGTTTTAATTTCTTTGGGAATTGAAGTAGTGAATAATGTGGCTAGTGTCTTATTATATAAGAGTTCAGGAATATTAGGATCTACACCACACTTTTGGAGAGCATAGGTATGTTCTCCGAAATGCTTTGTGTACTAAACTATTCTTTATTGGATTTGGATGATATCGACTAGGATCTAGGTTCAGGAATATTTGTTTTATGTTGGAGCTCTACATGAACCAGTTTGGAGTACTGCATGTCTTGAACCCTACGTGAACGTGAAATGCTTTGTGCACTAAACTATTCTTTATTGAATAACATTGATTCGGATGTAAGTTCTGGAATATTTGTATTATATTGGGGCTCTACAACACACTTTTGGGGTGCATGTTATACATTTTTGGATTCTGTGTGAATGTGAAATGTTTTGTGCACTAAATTACTTTTTATTGGATGATATCGATTATGGTGAAGATTCAGGAATATTTGTTATATATTATTGGAGCTTTAAACCACACTTTTAAAGTGTATGCTACTTTCTCGAACTCTATGTAAATGTGAAATGTTTTGTGCACTAAATTATTTTTTATTGAATGGTATCAATTAGGGTGTAGGCTTAGGAATATGTGTTTTATATTGGAGCTATACACCACACTTTTGAAGTGCACGTTATTTTCTCGAACTCTACGTGAATGTGAAATGTTTTGTACACTTAATTATTCTTTATTGAATAATATCGATTAGGGTGTAAGTCATTATGTATGAAAAAAAATATTTTTTTGAAAAGTATTTTGATATTTTGTTGGTGAGTGAGGAAAAAATATCTGTTGAAGGTTAATAATAATATTGAGATTTTTTTTTTTTTTTGGTAATATAATATTGAGAAATTAGGTAGCATTTGGACGAAGTTTTTGAGTATCAAAGAATGATTATAATATCCAAAGTGTTGATGGGAGCAAGTGAAATGGTAAAGTTAAAAGTTTGTCTAATGTGACATACTTTTTAAAAAATAAATTAAAAATGAATCTCAAAGGAGATGATAGCTTTCTATATTTGAAAATAATTTAATTTTAAATTTTTTATTTTATTTTCATATGAGATAATTTATATGAAACCATACAATTTTGTGCTAAATTATAAGTTTAAAAAAGAGAGGAAGTTTGTAAAAGATGATGCAAAATGAGACAGAGGGAGTAATATTACTTTAATTTAGAGGGAGTAATATTACTTTAATTTTATGTAATTTTTAAATATGTAAATTTTATATAAACATGATTGAGCAAAAAAATGATAATTGATTTTTTCTCATTTGTCTATATTTTTATCGACAAAATTACCTTATCTCTATGTTATGGAGAGGTAGCGACAATACTCCACAAAATTAGTAGCTAAGCTTATCCGAACAGAACTAATATTACTATTCCTTTATATAAAAAGAATGTTGAATAAAATTACTCGATATCTATATCGCTGATACTAGTGTTCCTTTAATGGAAAAATTGCATGTTATATATATGTGGGTCGATCATACTAATAATTGTTGTAATATTTTATGGTTATAAAGAACCAAATATAGTGGTGGCATTTGACAATTTATGCAAAGATTTGGCCATTTTTTGTCATGGCTTTGATTAATAATTGCTCGTGAGCTATGGCATCATGTTATATGTTGAGTCCGTGAACTCCTTTTTTTCTTTGTTCTATCAGATGGTGACAACTTGACAACAATTGTCCATTATAAAATTTCCACATGGCACTACTAGAAAATCGACACGTTTCACAGCGCGGTTTGAATGTACTATTTGTTGTTGAGGCTAGAATATCTCGGTTTCGTTAGCCAGAACGAAATGGACACAAGAATAATCGGTTATAAGAGATCGACACTGATCAAATGGACCATTGAAGTTTTTTTCTACATGGCACCACTAGAAAACCGGCACGTTTTGCGGTGGTAGGGATAAATATGGAAAAAAAAATTAAGTATTATTTATCACTAAACGTAAAATATTTTAACTATGCTAGTCAATAAGAAGTGGATATATGAGTGATCCGTTATGAGAGTTTGATGCATTAGATCGGAAGAAGAGAAAGAAAGGGGAATATTTGAATTCCGAGCTTTCACATAGTTGAGCAGCACGTTTTTTTAAACCGCTGAAAAGTTGTTATCTTTGTTTTGTTTCACTTATCTTAGATTGATTGAGGTATGAAGTTTATGAATGAAAAATAAATAAATGAATTTTATGATTTTAAATCAATGATATACATGCCATATTTAAATTGTCTTAAATTTATCTTTTGAATTTTATGATCCTAAACTTGTCATATCGAATCTATGAAAAATTAATTGTTTAGTTTAAAATGAAATTGGAAGTAAGAATTTAAGTCAATTTTCATTCTTCTGAGGTTCAAAACCAGCCCAAGCTGAAGGCCCAATTTAAAGTCTAGTTAGGCCCATAGGTGTGTTTGAGTCGATAGCCCTACGATAGTAGGATGGCATAAGCTTGAATCTCGAAAAAAAAATCATACATAATTTCATATTAGAAGTTACGATATTTTCTTTGGGACTCGACAAGTTCAGATTCACATCAAGAATTACCATTTTGGAAGATAAACGTACCAAACTAAAGTCAACATCATTCTCAATACTCAAAATTCAAAATATTTAATTAAAGATAAAAAAAAAATAATCATTTGCCACATTTGGTGGTTCAACAATTACTAGTTACAATGTATCCCAGAGTCATTATGACCAATTTGAGTGCATAAGGACTATATAATTATCCATCCATAAATTGGTTTTCTTAAAATAATTAATTATGTATCATGTGCCAAATTATGGGAAATGACTATATTACTTAGCTTACAAAATTATAATATTGTAGCATGTGCATTTGAGGTATGATTCTTAAAATTTAGATATATGGATAACAATAACATTCGTATCGAAAATATTAAATTCAATTAAACATGATAACGACAGAAGATAACTATTTAATGACCAATTAATATTTAATAAGACGTATATATTATCTTTCAATATATATCCTGTATAATGTCGGGAGATAGCAGATACTCGATAAATAATTAAAATGCACCTGCAGGTAGTTTTTCAACAACTAGGTATAAAATATCATTTTCTGGTTGGATTTATTTTAATTGCATGAAGAGTTAAAAAAGTATATATTTGTGGATAAAGGGTTTGAAAGAGGGATTACATGTGGAGGACGAAGATGGTCGCTAATAAACCAAAAATCTGGTCGTTAAAACCCCAAAATCTGGTCATTAAAGGGCTGCATCAGATTTCAGCTTTATCTAGACTCTTCAAAGTCTCCGACGGGTGCTCGGAATCCGTTCGGAACCTGATAAAAATAAAGCAGATATGCTACACCACAAAAAATAAAGTGGTATTTATTTCTACCACAAAAATAAGTTCCCACTTTGTCTTTTATTGGGTCTACATAATAATTATGAAAATGAAATAACAATCAAATAAAAACAAAATTTAAAAAAAGAAAAGAAATATATAAAACACGTGAAACTTGGTATTTGATAAGACGATTAATTCAGATTTATATCATTTAGATATTATAATAAAGAAACATATAATAAAGAAACATTCTTTATAAGAAATATATTCGATTTTTATATGTTTTTTAAAGTTTGAATTTAAAATCTTTAATTAAAAACAGAGAATAAGAAAATACATTATTTTTTAAACTAAAAAGTTAGAAAACCTAACTTATTATTAATTATTATTATTATTATATCTAGAAAAATTAAAGGAGCATAGCCTTCAAGAAGTCTGCTCTTAATTAGTCTGGCATTTGGTCGGTTTATTGTTAGATTATTGATGTTATAGATAACAATATATTAAACAAAGATATATATTTTTATTTGTTTTTTTAGTGTTCGATCCCGTATTATAATATAATTAAATTTAAATCGTATATTGCAATTCGATGAAAATTTAATTACATATTGCGAGATTCATTTCCTACATGAGACCTTAGATTAAAATGAAAAAATCTCAATCATCTACCATAACCAATGTTTGTAAACAAAGATATCTTAATATATTTATTATAAAATAATTTATAATAATTAATGTTCTACTTTAGATTTTTATAAACAAATATTATTTTGTAAAAACCTATGACTATGTTATGAATATGATTCTGTTAATTGGCCCCAAATATTCCTCAATTTTCTAAATTGCCAGCTGTTGTTCTGACTTATTCCCTCATTCCAAAACATAAAAGGGAAAACAACAAAAAAAATAAAAAAAAAATGTTATCTTAGCAAAAAAAAGGAAGAGAACTTTTTTTCCATAATATTTTTTATTTTAGATATCTAAAAACACATGAACTATTTTTTTTATTAAATATTACCCCTCCGTTTAAAAAAGAATGACCTCCTTTCCTTTTTAGTATGTTAAAAAAGAATGACCTCTTTCTTTTTTTGGTAATAACTTTCCACGTGACATGTTTAAGGCCACAAGATCAACGGACAATTTTGTACATTTAATCTAACTTTAATTTAGGACCAGAAGATTCAAAAGTTTTCTTTATACTCTTAAACTTCGCGCCAAATTAAATTAGACCATTCTTTGTGAAACGGAGGGAGTAATATTTTAATCGAAGTGTTCAAACTTAAAACACCAATAGAAGAGTGTGCTACGAGTTCATCAAGAATCAATAATTTAAACTTATATTTTGCTTTTATATTAATAATCTATAGAGAAGTAACACACAGCATAGAAGCAAACGTGTATAGTAAACATAGATTTATCAGAATTTAATTGTTCTGCTCGTATTCTGTATAAATATAAAAAAATCCATCAAAAAAGTATGAATAATAGATTTTACACTATTGTTTAAATTCTAAATTCGTTTCTGTTTCGAGAAAACAATTTTTTCATTTCCCTTTCAATAGCTAGCTTATATTCTTGACAAAATGGAAACTTCATTACAAAAACATGACACATACAAACAAACCTAAAAACCCTTCAAACATTCACATAACTCATAAACCATATAGTTTAACTTTCAAATCATCATATTACACTTGTCATTATTGATACAAATTAATCAAAGTAACAATGAGAAAATATTCTTTTCTCAATCTCACAAAACAAAAATAATAATAATACAAAAACCAACTCAATGCATTATTTTTTTTCCAAAAATAAAATAAAATTTTAGTAAGGTCTTTCACCAATGTAATTACCAGGTGGATCATAATTACAAGTCATAAAAACACCCAATCCATTATAACAAGTAACTTTTGCACAACCAATTCTTCTAGTCTCTCTCCACACTATTTGCGTATAGTGTCCACATTCTTGTTCCCCACTACAACTATTGTAACCATAGTTGTACGATCGTCGTTCGCCAACCCACGCTGCTACAGCCTGGATTGGCGACCAACCATCCCCTCCCCCCCAAAAAATATTTTCACCGTAAGGTCCATTAGAATGTTGTAATTCACAATCATACCTTCTTTGATTTGCATACCATTTTGCATAATTTTCCAATTTTTTGTCCCATACTAAGGGTTTTAACCTAAGCATTGAACGAGCTGCATTTTGAGGAGCCAAAAATTGTTGAACCAAATTATTGTTGTTGTTGTAATAGTTTGTGTATGCTTGCATTGCATAGTTACTTTGTTGTTGAGTGAGACCATTGATGGTTGTTGAAAAAATTGATAGTACCAAAAGAAGGGCAAAAAAATAATAAGAATTCATTGAGAAGAAAAAAAAAATTCTTCTTTTTTTGTTTGTTTAATTTGGTTTTAAGTACTTTTGGAGGGGTATATAGTATAGTATTTATATGAATGAAAAAAAGAGTTTGGTGGATTAAAGTGTCAACTTATTTGGTGGCACCCATGTTCGATAATGATTACCACACTTTTGTGTAATGTAGATTGAAAAAAAAAAAAAAATTAGTTTAAAGAAATCTAATCCCCTTTGACTATTTATATATATAAGAATAATTTTTTTTTTGTTTCTCCCCTTATTTTTTTTTTATATTGCTAAATATATAGTTCTAATTAGATAACATTGTTTTTTAAAATTGATATTTAATCTATTGTTAAATAGGATTAGCAATAGATATTTTGTGGTTTAGAGGTAGAAGTATTTCGTCGCTAATTCTTATGTTTTTCTGCAACATCGTAATTTATATGTCAATTGGATATAAAGTTTAAGAAAGGGGAAAAAAGATATTTGAAAGTTGTGGTTCAAAATAATTTATAGACATTTTACGTGGCTATAAATCAACTAATTAAAAGTAAAATATAAAATTTTAAATTATTTATAAATAAGGAATTATGTTTTTTTTTTGGATGGGGGTGGGGGTGGGGGGAGACTAAAAGGGATAGAATGAGACATAAATTGGGATATAAGGAATAATTATTTTTTATATATATAAATGTTAGAATTAGTTTGTGATAGGAGTTCTTTTTTTTTTTTTTTTTTTTGGAATTCTTCAAATGTATAGTTTATTTGACTTTTTTTTGTTTAATGAATACTTTCTATAACATGCTCTTCACTACTTTGAAGTTTTAAAAAGTGAAAGAAAAAAAATCATCCATTCAAAGTAAAACCTTTTTTTTGGTCATTGAATTTGTCAAGTTTATAGTGCACAAGTGTAGACATTTTCATTTTCAAATTTAAAATTTCTAAAAAGATATACAAAACATTGTAGGATTTTAAAAAAAAAACACAAAAAAAAGCAATTTATCTACCTTGTGTATCCATTAAGAAAGAACACAATTATTTACTTATCCAAACAAATATTTTACAGCAGGATATGACGTATTATTCACAAAAGAAAATAACTATCATTAGTTCTTTAATTAATCATTACTGTATTTTAGAATTTTAACGTAGTTACTAAAAATAACGAGATTTTGATCAAACTAAGTCATTATATAAAACAATTCATCAAAATAATACATTTTTCTAAAATTTTACAAAACTAGTAAAAACATATTTCACAGTAACGTTTTAGGGTATATTTTATTTTTAAAAGCTGACGTTGAATCGAATGACGAACAAAACTATTATAAAAAATAACATAATATAATATATTTATATATTGTCCAAAGAATAATAATATGTCTAAAGTGCCTAAATTAACGCAGGTGAATGAGACCTGAATTAACGGGGACTAATTTTATGGGACCTTATGGTATGTTTTTCTTGACTTCTTTTCTACTCACAAAAATAAAATCTTGAAGAGTAAGACAACATTTATTAGTTTCGAAATAATTATTATAAGACATGAAGAAATTAATTTTTATATATACAATGTAATTTTCACATTAATATAAAAGTAGATTTTTATGAATTCTAATATGAAAATATCAATTAATATGAGAACCTCTTTTAGTGCTTTTGTACGTTAAACAACTTAAATGATAATAAATAAATTCTCATGAGTTATGTGAACATTTTAATTAACATATTCACGAGCTATTACCACCACTTGATGAGTCACATGAAGATCAATCCATAATAATTTGCACCGTAAGGCAACGAAGTTGCTGCATTGCATAGAGGTCGCTAAGATTGCTGGTAAGAATCGCTATTGCAAGTCTATCGAAGCCTACGCTACTTATTGATTATCAAAAAGCAAACCCCCCGGCCCTTCCCACCTAGGGCTACCCCTACCCTAAGATAAGACGGTTCCCGCCCTCAGGTCAGGGAATAGAGCTAACTGCATCGGAAAAAATAGCAATTCCTAGTCCGAATTCTGGTCCTGATTCACGCTTGAAAGCAGCAATTCTTCTTCCAATTTCGTACAGAAAATTGTGTATATAAAGAAGAGTTCGTCCTTCTTCAAAGAGATAAAGTCGCGCGGACCTTCAATTCAAGATAGAGGCTTCCGTCATCGTTAGAATCCCCGCCACGTAATAATTTTATATTTTACGTGGTGCTTTATATGTATTACGTAGATTATATATGTCTACTTATTCTTTTTATACAAGTTTAAATGTCTACTTGCACAACCTAAATCTAAGGACATAAATACAGTTGTAGATATGTTTTAAAAATATTTATGTATTATGCGTAATTTTAATAAGCGACGAACAAAGAAAATTCCGCATGTTAGTGTAACACGGTGAAAGAAGAATAGGAACATACGAGTAAACTAGACTTTTATAGTTTATTGATATTTATTTTGGGATTCGATTAATCTAAATTGACGTGGAAAAGTTCTCAATCTCGAGACATCTAATTAAGAATAAAATAGTAATACTAATTACTACTGCATCACAACCTTTGATGGTTAATAAATACTGAACACCATCTAGTTTTGTTTATGAATATTGATTTAAGATTATTGTATGAGATTACATAGCTTGTCCAAAATTTTAAAATAAAAAATATAAGTGAAATATCTCATATTATTAGCATAAATATTCACAAATAAATCTTACAGACCATTTGGACTAAGAAAGTGAACATAGACCAACCCAAATTTCTCAAGCTTTCAGCCCATTGCAACCTGTAGTATAATTGAGTTGCACTACAAGAAAAGTGTGAATTACATGGGGATTTTTCTGGGATTGGTATGAAAATTTGCAGGAAAATAAGTTTATTACGAATTTCCTTACTAATTCCTACGAAAATCCCCATATAATTCACAGATTTCTTGTAGTGTTGATTGAGCACGTAATTTTTTAAACGGGAGGTCCAAGGTTTGAAATATCTTGCATGCTCTTGTGATCGGACTTGTCAGAGAGTTACAGACTAACCTTGTGCGCACGTGAAGAATAGTGACTACATGTTCTAATATTTATTTTTCTTCTTTCTAAATCACAAGATAAAAAAACAATTGTTTTAAATATGCATCTAAATTGCAACCATTCAACAATTCGAGAAAAGCTCCTATTTTAAAGCATATTTTAGTCAATTATATAAACTTCTAGGTTAATATTTTTACAAAACAAACTTTTTATAGATCATAAAAAAAATCAAAAAATAAAAACCACAACTAAATCTTTACTCTTCTCCACAATTGTTGATTCTATTATCCCCATAAACTATTAACTCCTCCAAGAAAAATAATGATGTCCAAATTACCATGTTGCTATTCTAGCATTCCCTTTTGCAAATAATTAACTTAGGTATTTTTTTAATAAAGTATTCATTCAAACGTATAATTAACTTGTGTTTCAAATATTTCTTTTGTCATATTAAAATATAACTATCTAAGGTGTTTCTAAAATAAAGGACACAAAATATGATATGAGTGATGACACCAAAATATTCAACAAAAAGTAACAATGAAATTGTAGGAAATAAATATTGCAAACAAATAAGTCTTAATGAAAATGTACATAATTTAAAAATACTAAATCCTGCTAAAATAAGTCTAATAAGGAATACTTACATGCATGACTAAACATTTCTAAATTAGGTTGTGTATTTTAATTTTCTAAACCAATGTAATACTTACAAAAATAAATATTCAACATTATTGAGAGCTGAATTGACTTATTTATTTTTGTTATAGCATTAGTATTGATTTGATTTTGATTTGGAATGTATTAAAATTACTAATATCTATGGATTATAACCTGTTGTACCATTAAAAATCCTAAGTCAAACTTGAAATATATGTGAAAAGATAAAAACTATGAAAAAAATATATGATATATTCATAAATTTAAATCAAAATAAATACTTTTATACAACTAATAAGATCTTTTTAAGAAAATTATATATCTGTAATGTCGGGTTGGTTTGTCTTGAGTTGATTTTTTAAGTTAAATCAAGCCAATCCAAATATATACTCGGCTTCATTTTTCAATATCAAACAAAATCACTAATTAAGTTTTTTTTTTCTTCAACCGACTCAATTAGTGGTTTATTGTAATGACCTGGTTTGTCATTTTTGTTTCTTCCATGGAAATTATCATTTTACGCCTTTCGATGTCGGCCCCGAGTAGTTTTTGATTGATTTTGAAAAGTTGATTTTAAAATTTGAGTTAAAAGTTGAGATTTTTAGTAAGTTTTGAGTTTGACAGGTTAAGTTGTTAAGAAAGTTATTTTTGATGTCTTTGGAGTTTTGAGTATCGAAATGGGATTATGCCGATTCTATCAGTCCCAAAATGTGAAATCTGTTTAGTAGCATACTTCGATTTCTGATTTTGAGTCTTTTTGAGCATTTGATGTCATTAGTTGTTAAAATTGTGGAATTTTAGTCTTTGAATTGACTTTGGTCAACATTCGGGGTTCTGATGCTCGGATCGAAATTTTGAAAGTTCCGTTGGATTTGGGGGATGATTATAGGTCTAGTTGAGGTCTTGGTTAATTTTTGAGAAGTCTCGAGTTTGTTTTAGTCTTTTTAGGTGTGAGTTGATTTCTTGTGATTTTAGAGATGTCCGGTCAAGGAGACCTCAAATTCGTGTTTTGACGATTTTATTGAGTTTGAAACATCGAGTATAATTTGATTGGCATATGTGGTTTATGTGTATGGGTTTCATAACGAATTCTGAGGGTCTTTTCGATGATTTTGAGTTTCACTGATTCTGGTGCATAGTCATTTGGTCATCACGATCACGAGATTCCCTCATCGCAATCACATAGCATCATCTTGGGTGCATCGCGATTGCGCGGGTCTTGCCGCGATCGCGATGGCCAACCTTAATGAGTTGACTGTCTTACTCATTGCGATCGCGTAACCCTGGGTCGCGATTGCAATGATCATTTGTGACCTAGGTAGAATGTTTTCTAAAATAAGAGTTTCAACCCGTTTCTCCATTTTTGAGTTTTGGAATCTTTGATGAGGCGATTTGGACCAGGTTTTGGAGTAAAATCTTTTTGGTAATGATCCTTAACTCTAAATCTTTGATTACCCATTATTATTATTAAATTTATGAGTTTAATCAAAATTTTGAATTGATAAATTGGGAGTTCTTCGTAAACATGAATCAATATTTTAAGTTAAAGTGATTGTTAATTGATTTAAAGCAAGTGAATTCTAAACGTTGTATTCTAGTTTGATTTTTTTATGTTTCCTTTGTAAATTGCGTGTTGGAATTAATTAGAATGAAGTGAAGTGATCAAATTGTCCACTTGCTATATCTAAATAAAGAAAAAGGAATTGAAATGAAAAAAGCTATGTGTTTGAACATTATAATGTGAAAAAGGCAACAATTATAGAATTTGTTCTTGTGGCTGCATGGATTGTGACTTGTGTTTGGATATAAATATCCACATGGTTGTTTATCTGTATTATTAAGAGACTTTAATAATAACTTTATCGAATTTTGTAAGAAATAACAAAGTTTTAAAATATATTTTTAAAATCAGTAAAGGAAATATAATTTATGGAAAAAAAAACAAAACAGAAACAATATTGGAGCATCACCTACCACTCCACCATAAGTCATGGTCGGTAGGTGTGGAACCTTGTTACCTAAGCCTTAAACTCATTCTCTTAAGTGATTTCTCGATCGTCTCAAAAACTTATCACTCCATTACAAATCGTTATTAATAGGTGGAATCTTTTCATCCAATATTGTATATTTATTCTCAAATTTTATCAAATCGTTAGTTATATTCCAATTATTTCTATTACATATATACTATTTTTATTCATTACCTTTCGGTACAAATGAATATGAGAGGCTAAGATTATTTTTCTATAACTTTTATAAATATTCATTTATTTAACTTTTCTTATACTAAGTAATATTTTTTTGAAATATAAGGTAAATTATTTTTAATCATAAAGGCCCTGACCTGTTTTATTAATCTAAAAATGCTAATAAATAAATAATTAAAATCAAATCAAAAAAATATTAATAATACATATAATTATTTTGGCCTTTATATTAAATATAACTTTTTGTCTAATGAACGAAATCCTTTTTCCTATATATATATAATTCCATTATATAAATTACAACCATACAAAAAACCTATAAAACCTCCTATTTTAAAGCAACTTTTTTTGATTAATTATATAAACTTCTAGGCTAAGATTGTTCACAATTTTTTTTTTAACTCTTCTCCATATTATTTTTATTCTATTATCTCCATAAACTCCTCCAAGAATTAACCAAAAATGTGTAATTATCATGTTGCTGTAATAGCATTTCCTTTTGCAACACATGCTGGGCTTTTATATGGACTTGTTCAAAGGCTAGCAAATACATTACCAAATGTGACATTCACATTTTTTAGCACAAAAAATTCGAATTCTTCGATTTTCAATTCACAAAATTCTTGTAGTAATACAAATGTTAAGCCTTATGATGTCTCTGATGGCGTCCCAAAGGGTCACGTGCTCGGAGGTGGTCTCGAGGAGATTATAGGATTATTCTTCAAATCCGCGAAACAAAATGTTCATAATGCTATAATTTCTGCTGAGAATGACTCAGGGAAAAAAATTACATGTGTTATTGCTGATGCATTTATGTGGTTTACTAGTGATATGGCTGAAGAGTGTAATGTTAATTGGATTCCTGTATGGACTTCTGCAGCTGGATCACTATCTGTTCATGTTGAAACTGATCTTATTAGAGAAAATGTTGGGATACAAGGTAATTATTTTTTTGATTTTTATACATATATGTTGTTAGTCGATAATCGAAATGACAGAATCCATAAAGATTATTCAATAGTTGAAGATCATAGTGTTTTTCTATCCATTATGAATGAAATGGGAAAAATGACAGATATACCCCTCAAATATCGTAAATGGTATGCAGATATATATATACTCTCTGTCATACTTTTGGAACATTGGTGCCCCTGGTATACAAAGCATATATGCTCTTCACTCTGACGGAAGACTGATTAGGGACACGTGGCGCAATCTTATTTGTTGATCCGATATTTAATAAAGGCATAGTACATAGATATGCCCTTTAACTTTGCCTCATTTCACATTTATGTCCTCCAACTTTGGAGGTGCACAAGTAGACATTTAAACTTGTATGAACAAATAGACACATACGTCCTGTACGACATCCTACATGAAAATTTGTGTCATACGTGGTGTATTGTGACACGTAGGACTCGTGTGTCTATTTGTTCAACTTCATACAAGTTTGAGTGCCTATTTGTGCACACTCAAAGTTGGAGGGCATAAATGTAAAATGAAGTTAAGTTAAAGGCTTAATAAATGTGGGATCGGTGAATAAGATTATGACACGTGTATCTCTGTTGATATAAAGGGTATATATACTCTATTTTTGGATGGTAAGGGCACCAATGTCTCAAAAGTATGACAGAGGGTATTTGCGTCAGACACACCAATGTCCCAAAAGTAAGACAGAGAGTATGTGCATATCATTCTCGATAGTTTAAGGATATATTTCTCCTTTTTTTCCCTTACTTTAAGAGTGTGAAATTGACTGATATTATGACGATAATAGGTAGGATAGATATCATTATGGAAAAAGCTGATCATTGAAATGATAATTGATAAGACTAGTATATATATGAAGATATGTTGATAGAAATTGTTTCTGAAGTATGATCAAACTTTTCTTTTGATTTATTACAGTTAGTATTAACGCGATACGATAAAAATCATTCATTTATTTTTTGTTTCATAGGAATTGATGGACGTGAAGATGAAGTTTTGAATTTTATTCCTGGAATTTCTGAAGTAAGACTTGGTGATTTGCCTGGTGGAGTTGTTTCTGGTGACCTAAAATCGCCATTTTCGATGATGCTACATAAAATGGGAAAAACCATAGGTAAAGGAAAAGCCATATCAATAAATTCATTTGAAGAACTAGACCCTCATATGGTTCAATATCTCAAGTCTAAATTCAACAATATTCTTAATGTTGGTCCTTTTAATTTAACTTCACCACCACCTTTAGCAAATGTTGTAGACAAATATCATTGTATTGAGTGGTTAAATCATCAAGAACCAAACTCAGTGGCATATATTGGATTTGGTACTGTTGCAACACCACCACCTAATGAGTTAGAAGCAATGGCTCAAGCACTTGAAGACAAAAAAATTCCATTTCTTTGGTCAATTAAAGAGAATTTTATGTCACATTTTCCAAAAGGATTCTTGGAAAACACAAGTGAGTATGGTAAAGTTGTACCATGGGTACCACAAGTACAAGTTCTTGAACATAGCGCGGTTGGAGTTTTTATAAATCACTCTGGATGGAATTCGGTTCTCGAGAGTATAGCTTCTGGGGTACCTATAATTTGTAGGCCTTTTTTTGGTGATCATCATTTGAATGCTTGGATGGTTGAAAAAGTTTGGAAAATTGGAGTGAAAATTGAAGGTGGGTTTTTTACAAAAAGTGGTACAATTGATGCACTTGAATTGGTTTTGTCAAAAAATAAAGAGGAATTGAAGGAACAAATTGGAATGTATAAAGAACTTGCTTTAAAGGCTGTTGGAACAAGTGGGAGTTCAACTCAAAATTTCAACAAGTTGGTTGAGATTATCACTTCTTGTTAGTGAAATTATGATATATTCTTGAACAATGATTAATTATTAATTCCACTTTTTTATATATATCAATTGTTATCTTGAATTGATTATCAATATTTGTCCATGTAACATTTGTTTTTTTGGGAAAACATTTGTAATCAAGGGTGTGTTTGGTATGGAGGAAAATGTTTTCCATCGAAAATATTTTCCTAGAAAATATTTTCCTGGAAAACAAGTAGATTTTGGACTTATTTTCTCATGTTTGGTTGGTGCGTAGAAAATTTTTTCCGGAAATAATTTTTAAAAGCCAAAATCAATTTTTGGGGTAGGGGGTAGGGTTGGGATGGGGGGAGGGCTGACCGGTGGGTGGTGGTGGTGGTGAAAAAATAAAATTTTGAAATTGAATATTTTGTAAAATTGATGTTTTCCTCCCAAAAAATGTAATTTGAAATTGGAGGAGAGTTTTGGAAAATGTTTTCCTTAAATTTTGAAGGGAAGTCATTTTTCTTAATTTTGAGTAAAATGAGTTGATTTGGAAAACATTTTCCAAAACTTTTGTCCCAACCAAACATGAGAAAATCGGAAAACATTCACTCCAAATTGAAACTCATGACTTTCTAGTCACACAACAACTCTTACCATTGCATCGATATAATTTACTCTCTCTGGTTAGTTTGTGTTGAATACTTGAAACCGTTACCTTTATGTTTTTAGAAGCGAATTTGTTCAATTAAAGACAATTTTTGTTGGAAAATTATCACCTCTTCTTTATGATCCCCTTGAAAGGGATTAATTCAATGATTTATTACTATGTGTGTTTGTAAAACATTAATCAATTCAATTGATTTGTCATTAATGACATTTAGTAAATTATCAATGCTTGGTCATGTAACATTGTTTTCCTTTCAAGGGAAAAATGTCTTAAACCATTAAAAAATAACTTTTACAGTTATGTCAAGACTCGCTTCACCTTATAATACTTGTGTTCAAAACTATGCTCGATTCCCATGATTTTTCCGTTTTGTAAAACAAAATATTCTAATCGTTACAAATAAATTCGAATTTTTGGATATATCCAGTAATTCCAGAGTCACAAATCAAAAGTCTAAAGTTAAATAATGCATAATATTATTAAAAGTTAGTGTAGGGCAGAACCACTTTAATTTGATCTTTTGGTAAAGCAAGTCACCTTATCAGTTCAAATTTTCCCTACCCATTTTGCAATGTTAGATGCTGTTAGGGAAGAAAAGAAAAAAAAAAAAACTTTTCAAAAATGTATTCCTAGCTTGCGTAATAGGGATGACAATGGGGCGAGGCACGATAGAATAGGACATGTTGAGTTTTAACCCACATTTTTTTCCTAGCTCAGCCAACCCGCCCCACGTAACATTTTTATGTGTTTTAAACCCGCCTCGTGAAATATTAACTATTCTTGGTTATACATGATGGGGAAAATCTAATGAACATGGCTAGTCACAAAATCAACACAATACCGAATAACTTTGTCTATCAAGACTTGAACAACACCAACAAGCTATTGATTTGACCCATTTTTACCTAAGCAAATTAAATTTCGTACAAGTTGGATCGTGGCCCCTTTTTTTTTTTATTCGACTCATTTTATCAAGGTAGCTATTTTGCTTTGATAATCATACTATTGGAGACAACCTGCACACCTTGACTAATTTCAAGAGCTACCTGTTACTTCCCACCAACATATGTATCAAATAACTCTGTCCACCAAATCTTGAACAGACCAACAAAGCAAGCCTTTTCTTTCCATAACCGTAATATTCACCTTAGCTTGCACACACCTTGACTAATTTCACAGTCACCTATTACCTCCCACCAGTACCAATCAAGGGCAGATCAAGCATATTAGTGACCAAAAACAAAAATGAAACGGGGCCTTAAACTTAAATTACTAATAACTTTTATTAAACTAATTTTCTTCTAGTTTTCAATTGATAATATAACAATTCTTATTTCAAATTATTTTTCATAAGATATAGTACTTCAAATATGTCAAATTTCGTCTAATGAAAAGTTTACAATGAGGCCCCTTAAATTTGGGGGCCTAAGACACATTTCTTTGTTTCAACACTATCGAGCCATCCCTGGTACCAATATCAGATAACTTTGTTCCCACGGGGTGGTCCAACAAAGCTACCTTTTTCTTTTCATAACCATGATATTCGTGTCAACTTACACACACCTCCACTAATTCCACGGTACCTACTACCTCCCACTAGTACGAAGGATAACTTTGTCCCCCCATGGGGTGGACATACATACATACATACAAAAAAGCTAGCTTTTATTACACTAGAGTACACATCTTCTGTTGTAAAATTATTGCTTTGTGGAGTGAAGACTTTGAGAAAAGACAAATGGATACACAAGACATTGAGTGTTCATTGATTAGAGAAATTGTAAATGAAGAAGAGTCCAAGAACAAGAAAAATGAATTTTTTGAAGAAATGAAGAGGTTATTGGTATTAGCAGGGCCTCTTATGACAGTTAATTTTTTACTTTATTGTTTACAAGTCATATCTATAATGTTTGTTGGTCATCTTGGAGAATTACCTCTTTCTGGTGCTTCAATGGCTACATCATTTGCCTCTGTAACTGGACTAAGCTTGATGGTTAGTCCTTATTGTCATTTGTCAGTAATCTCTTATTGTTTGGTTTCTAATATGATCGTATCGATAGATATTAAATCAACTCGAGGACATGTTGCAACCATAATTGATAAATATTAATTTTTTTTAGTTATTTGATACGAACTTAAGTGTCGTTTTGTTATATCTGAATATCGTAGATGGGAATGGGAAGTGCATTGGAAACTTTATGTGGGCAATCATATGGTGCAAAGCAGTATCATATGCTTGGTATCCATATGCAAAGGGCAATGCTTGTTCTTCTACTAGTTAGTGTACCTGTGGCTTTCATTTGGGCTAATGCAGGGTATCTTCTCGTATTATTTGGACAAAATCCGGAAATATCAGCTGAAGCAGGAAGTTATGCGCGTTATATGATTCCAACTATATTCGCGTATGCACTTCTACAGTGTCATATCAGATTTCTACAAACACAAAACAATGTGATCCCCATGATGTTTAGCGCGGGGATCACTACTTTACTGCATATATTTACTTGTTGGATTCTGGTGTTTAAGTCTGGCCTAGGCAACAAGGGTGCTGCTCTTGCTAACGCGATATCCTACTGGATTAATCTGTTGTTGCTAGCGGTATATGTCAGGATATCGCCTTCTTGTAAAAACACTTGGACTGGATTTTCAAAAGAGGCGTTTCGTGATATATGGAAATATATGAAACTTGCCATTCCTTCTGCTGTTATGCTCTGGTAGTGTTCTTAATCCTACGTAAACATATATTCGTCTTTTCAAAATGAACGAACGAATCAAATATTTTGCCTTTCTTGACACAGCTTAGAGATTTGGTCATTTGAAATGATGGTTCTGTTGTCTGGACTTCTTCCGAATCCAAAGCTAGAGACGTCGGTTCTTTCTATCAGGTTGCAGTTCTTCTTATGTCATGTTACACATACTAATCTCTTAGTGTATCAAAGGGTTTGATCATTTTGAAATGTTGCAGCCTTAATACATGTGCTATGGTGTATATGATTCCGTTAGGAATAAGCGGTGCCACGAGGTGAATCTCATAGCATTTTGAAATCCCCTTCTGTTGCATTTTTCCTTTATATGGTTTGTATACTTAATTGGCTTCCTCCTCAGTGTAAGAGTTTCAAATGAACTAGGAGCAGGACGACCTCAAGCAGCTCGTTTAGCAGCTTGTGCTGCAGTATTATTAGTGGCTACAGAAGGGGTTGTTGCAGCAATTGTGTTGATTTCTGTTCGTAAACTGTGGGGCTACTGTTACAGCACCGAGCAAGAAGTAGTCGAATATGTAGCAGAAATGCTAGTCTTGCTAGCAGGTTCCCACTTCTTAGATGGTATTCAATCTGTACTTTCAGGTTCGTTCAATATTTTACAATACGAGTTTCATGTTGCTGTGTTTCAAGAATCTGGACAGTGATTCTTTCATTTGTCTTAGGCTCGAGGAGCCTATAGGTTGGTACGTTCAAAATTGTTGTCACACATTAGGTCTTAAGTTTAACTCACACCCCAAAAGCTAGCTCAAAGGGAGGAGGATTGCATAAGCCTTATAAGGAGTCCACCCATCTCATTAACCAGCGATGTAGGACTTTTGTCATTCTTTAACATCCCACCTCACACCCAGTGCTTAGTATCTGGTGCGTAAGCAATTTTTATTTTGGGGACTCCAACATCGGGTGAGATGGACCCTGCTCTAATACCATGTTGAATTAGATTTGACACACATCTGGCAACACTTTTGAACTCGAGAACCCATTCTATATTTGTTTTTCTTGCACATACATATATGTTTCGACCCTGAAACACTGAGTTCTTCTGAATCCGCAAACCCCCATGGTTGAATTTGCCACTAGAGTTTAAATGACTAGTGACCTTATTACCTATCAAAATACAGGTACTGCGCGAGGGTGTGGATGGCAAAAGATTGGAGCAGTTGTTAACTTGGGAGCTTATTACCTTTTCGGAATACCTGCTGGTGTTATATTAGCTTTTGTCTACCATATAGGTGGAAAGGTACGTACGTACCATTTCCTTAGCATTTCCATCTCAAGAACTACGGAAGATCTTAACGATAATATGATTTTCAGGGACTATGGTTGGGTATTACTCTTGCCCTTTTTGCACAAGCACTACTTCTTTTTGTAGTTACTCTGCAGACAAACTGGGAAAAAGAGGTAAATTTATGTTTAACTCCGCTATATTCTTGAACTGTGTTACCATCTCATCGTAAAGTTTAAATGGAAGAACGATTACTTTCAGTTACGTAATTATATTATGTATCAACACAGTAATAATACAGGTCTTTTTACGAGTTTTGTAGGCAAATAAGGCAGCTGATAGGGTGGCTCCAGAGCTAGTTAACATAGAAGAAAATGCAGAATTGACACTTTCAAGAGACTAAACCAACATGTAGAAATGTTTAAAACCGCGATTTCTAAAGCTTTCTTTAATATGTGGCGAAGTTTGTCTTTTTTTCTTACTCTCTTGAAGTCGATGTCTAGTTAAAAAACACTGTTACATAAAATGAAACGGAAGGAATATTTAGTTTGATAAAAGAACAAACACAAAAACAAATCCTTCCTAAAACTTTTTTCGATGATCTGACACGAGTGTTGAAATATTTTTGGAGAGTTGTAAGCAACATTGATTTGGATGTAGCATGAAATTGATATGCTTTATGCTTGAGTCACCCTAACTGCTGCTTTCTTTACCTACAAAAACACAAAAAACTTGCATTATCTACAATGATTCCTTGATCTTGATCACCGTTGCTCAGACTCTCCAAAAATATTGGAGTATCCGTGTTGAATCCTCAAAAAACGCACTACTTTGGAGGATATAACACGTATCCGGAAGAATTTTTGAGGAGTCCGAGCAACACATGAGATTTGGCTATGTTGCTCAGACTCTTCAAAAAGTATTGCCACACTCGTGTTAGATCCTTTAAAATGCACTACTTTAAGAAGATCTGACACGCACCTGACGACATTTTTGAAGAATCCGAGCAAGTTGAAATTGAAACAAGCCTTAAAAAGGAGTAAAAAACTAACCTGTTTATCCCAATTTGTTTTCAGAATAACAACATAATAAATCACAACTTGAGCAGAAATTGCCAGAATGATTCCCAACCAAAGTCCCTTTTGCACAATTAGACAAGTAAATATATACAAATCAATTTTTTTGCCACATAATTCAACTCATATAGAATAAGTTCTACGCACTGACATTGTAAAAAAGATTAAAAAGTAACAACACGAGAATACATTTGATAACGTAAGAAAATTTTAACACTCTGTCATATGTGAGTGCATATAACTTGAACTCGATAATATAATTCAAAAGAAAAAGAAATATGTGAAAGTAATAGTACCTTTCCTCCAAAATGGTAGACAAAAGCTAACACAATACCAATTGGTATTCCCCACAGATAAAAAGCTCCCAAATTAACATATGCACCTATCTTTTGCCACCCACACCCTCTAGCAATACCTGAAATATTATTTATAAGGTCAATGACGAAGCTACAAATTTCGTTAAGAGTATTCAAGATTTATAATATTTGTCTTATAGTATACACAATTTAGACAAACCTGAAAATATAGATTGATGTGTATCTAAGAAGTGAGATCCTGCTAAAAAGAAACACATTTTCCCAACATATTTCACTATTTCTTCTTCATTGCTATAGCAATGTCCCCAGACTTTACGAATCGAAACCATGACAATAGCTACTAGAATGCCTTCTGTAGTAGCTAAAATTGTTGCAGTACGTGCTACAAGACGAGCTGTTTTTGGTCGTCCAGCTCCCAATTCGTTGGAAACTCTTACACTTGTAGCTCCACCTAGTCCTTGAGGCAACATATGTACCATAGCAGATGTATTCAGGCTGGAAAATTTAAGTAATAGTAACGTTAGACCGGGTAAAATCAAACATGATGTTTGTAAAGTGAAATCGATGAGTTGAAAAAACTAACTAACCTTATGGAAAGAACTGAGGTTTCTAGTTTCGGATTAGGAAGAAGACCAGACAACAGAACCATCATTTCAAACGACCTTATCTCCAAGCTGAGTTTCAAAAGATGGAAAAGAGTCAATTAGACATCATTCATACTACGTTGCTCTGACTCTTCAGAAATGTTATCAGGTGCGTATGACTAGATTATAGGAAAGGAGTTGAGGAATTAATACCATATCATAAGATCGGAGGGAATTGCTAGTTTAACATATCTCGGGATATCAGAAAATGCTTCAGTTGAGAATCCGGTCCAAGTACTTTTGAAGGAAGGTGAGATCTTAATATACGCAACTAAAGAGAACACGTTAATCCAGTAAGACGTAGCATTAGCCAGAGCAGCTCCTCTGCTTCCAAGCCCTGATTTGAGTACAAGAATCCAACAACCAAAAACATGCAGCAACGCGGTGCCTCCTGCAGTAAGCATCATAGGTACAACATTGTTTTGAGCTTGTAGAAACCTAATCTGGCATTCGAGTAGTCCATATGCAAAGATGCTCGGTATCATGAATCGTGCATAAATTCCTGCTTCAGCTGCTATTTCTGGATCTTGTCTCAATATTACAAGAATACGCCCTGCATTAGCCCAAACACAAGCAAGTGGTATGCTAACCAAAAGATTAACAAACATTGCCCTTTGCATATGAATACCAAGCATATGATATTGATTTGCGCCATATGATTGACCACATAGTGTTTCCAATGCACTTCCCATTCCCATCTGATAAAAAACGCGTACATAAGAAAAAGTTAGAAACTAGTTAATATAACGTCTCACTATAGTTACCACCAAAATTTCCATACAAACGACTCTGTTATAACTATGTTCCATACATATATAGTTAGACCTCTTTATAACAACATTCACTAGAACAACACGTCTCACTATAGCAACCACCAAAATTTCCATACAAACGACTCGGTTATAAAGATGTTCGATTCACATCCAATAACTATGTTCCATACATATTATATAGTTAGACCTCTTTATAGCAACATTCACTAGAACAACACGTCTCACTATAGCAACCACAAAATTTCCATACAAACGACTCTGTTATAAAGATGTTCGATTCACATCCAATAACTTGTTCCATACATTTATATAGTTAGACCTCTTTATAGCAACATTCACTAGAACAACACGTCTCACTATAGCAACACCAAAATTTCCATACAAACGACTCTGTTATAAAGATGTTCGATTGACATCCAATAACTATGTTCCATACATATATATAGTTAGACCTCTTTATAACAACATTCACTAGAACAACACGTCTCACTATAGCAACCACCAAAATTTCCATACAAACAACTCTATTATAAAGATGTTCTATTCACATCCAATAACTATGTTCCATACATTTATATAGTTATACCTCTTTATAACAGCATTCACTAGAACAACATGTCTCACTATAGCAACCACCAAAATTTCCATACAAACGACTCTGCTATAAAGTGTTTCATACATATATAGTTAGACCTCTTTATAGCAACATTCACTAGAACAACAACCAAATGTTCTTTGAATACGACTTTCATATTATGTGTTCTCTATAACAATATTTCAATGTGAAAAAGAAGAAGTTAGAAGTAAGACTAACCAACAAGCCGAAGCCGGTGACAAAGGCAAAGGAAGTAGCCATTGAAGCACCAGAAAGAGCTAACTCTCCTTGATGACCAACAAACATAACAGAGATAACTTGTAAGGAATATAACAAAATATTAACTAACATCAAAGGCCCTGCCAATACTAATAACTTCTTCACTTGTACAAATATCTCTTCATATTTTCTCTCAATTCCTAAATTGGAACACTCAAGTTCTTCTTTCCTTTTTTCAATATCCATTCACTAAAAAAAAAAAAAAAAAAAGGAATTAGCGACAGATAAAATAAAAGTCATTGCTAAATTATAAAAAAAAATATGTTACATATGAGTTATTTAGTGACAGCTTGACGATAAAGTTCATAACTAATTTCATTTTTTTTTTCCCTTAGTGATGTTGTCAACTAACTTTTAGTATGTGTATATTTTGATTGTTGATACGATATATTTAAGGGATGTTACTAAAAAAAGTATTATATTCTTGACCATGAAATATAATAATTGCTAGTTGACTCTTATCATGATTAATTAAATTGTCCTAAAAAAAATTGTTCAAAATTAAGTTTGGTGGTGGCTAAAAGGGTCAACTTTTATGATGAATGACTTTATATTTTGTTAAATTACTATATAGTATAATATAAAGTCGTTTTCTGTATACATATCCAAAAGAAAGAAAAAAATTACAATTTAAAATAGATATAAGATCCTTGCTAAGATCTTTTTTTAAAATTTATAATGTGTGTAGTATATGATTTTTTTTTGGAGGGGTGGGGTGGGGTGGGGGGTGGGGAGCATGCAAGCTCATGTTGAGTTTATGGGGAAAAAATAATACTTGTATTGAGAAAAATGAAATATTTCATGTTAATATTTTTTTTTTATTATTATTTTGGAATGTACGTTATTTTAAGTAAGATAATATTATAGAAATAGTATTTAATTAAAAGGTAAAATGATCCAAAGATCGATTTTTAATTTATACAATCATAATTTGTACCATTGGTAGGATGCATTCCTACTATTATACCATTAGTGCTTATTAGTTTAATTAAGACTTCTATTTTTTTTTAAATTTATACTCTTCAAATTCATTTTTGCAAAAGTTTTTCATCTCGTAAGGAAATCGATAAAGTATTATAGTTACATAAAGAGGGACATATATATATGGTGTGTATTGACCTAAAAAGGAAATATAACAGAATCTCTAGAGGGTCCTATTGAAATGTTTGAAAGCTAGAGGTGTACATGTAGGTTAATTTAGTGCCAAGTTCTTATAAAACAACGTATTTTCCGATCTACGTCTCGTGCAAGATGCTGGGTGGCATGGAACTACTGGTAATTAATCCATCTGTTGATGGTATAGGCGGCACATATCCGACCTTCACTGGAAGTGACATAAAAAAGATAGCTGAATCAAAATGAAAGATGTCGATGAAAACGTATTTTATCCCCGACTAAGGATATGTATAAGGGAGCCAAGACGTGAACGAAGATAGTGAGAGGAGACTCGGAAAAATTCTCAATTATAATGGAATTGCACCAAAGATCAAATCTTAGCCTATTTTAATTTGTGTCGGTGATGGATGGGTTGACGCGACATATCTAAGCGGAGGTCTCTTGGTGTATCTTATTTGCATTTGCAGATGACATAGTTTTAATCAATGGGACATGTGATAGAGTTAATGATAGGTTGGAAGTCCGTCTAGCTTAGAAGACAGATCCTGAAGTCTGAAGGGTTAAGATTGAGCAGGATTAATACATAGTACTTGGAGTGCAAGTTTAACGATGGAATCCTTGTGGCAGATGTGAAGGTAATCAGGAATTGATACACAATTCATCTCCAAGAAAAGAAATTTACAAGTATTTTGAGTACTCCAGAAAATGGAGAGATTGATAATATGATGTTACCCATCGTATTAGAGCAAAGTGAATAAAATAGAGGTTCGCGTGCACTCGATATCTTACGCAATTATAACAATCATAATTGTGTCACAAAAACTTTTTTTTGTGAAACTGCATTGAGTGTATGATTTATCTAAATTCATCCTTTTCGCGAAAAGCCAAACCTTAAGAGGAGGGTTTCTTTTAAAAATATTTCTATAAAAACAACAAAATCCATACGTTGATATATAGTAAAACAATTATAATTAAAAATCAACCTCAAGATCGATATTTCACCAAACAAAGAAGAAAAAAGACCTCCAGAGATTGATTTATAGTTTCTCTATTTTTAGTACCAAGAAAATTGACCACTAGAGATCCATTTTTTTTAAAAAAAAAATAATAATCTTAAAACAAGCTTCGAAGATCGATCTTTGGAGGTTAATTTATAATGTTATATTTTTTAAAAATAAATTTACAACCTTTGTCACAACATCTATTCTTCATATAATTATTTCGTAATAACTTATTCGTTGTGTAATAGCTCGCAAACGATACAAAAGATGTAAACTGCACTTAGATAGACCTCATTCAATGAGTGCATGACCGAGTAGCATATGGAACATCCTTAGCATATACTTATAAAAAAAAATCATAATCACAAAAATTGAAAATTGCACAAAATTTTCAAAGAACACATAATTAACCCCATTAATTATACACAGAGTGAATCTAACACAAGAACATTTGTATTAAATGTATATAAAAACTGATAAAAAAAAGCTTTAAAATAAAAAAGAAAGTACCAAGGTGTTAAATTTGACAAGATTCAAAAATGAATTAATGAGAAGATATGGTAGTTAGGAGGATAATTCTTCATTGGTAGAAAAGTCAAGATAGCATCTTTTGTAGGTGAAATTTAGGTGAACCATAAATTGGTTTCACAAGGTAAATCTTGACATTTTTGACATATTGTGATGTCATTGATGACATCAATAGGAAGAATTCACTCTTATAAATAGGTAGCTCCTAATTCATTTGTAACACACCTCTCACTTGTCTTCTCATCTCCAAAGGCATTTGTTCTTCTTTCTCTCTTGTAGTATTTCACTTGTACTCTTTTGGAGTGAAATAAATATTGGTTGGTTGTGTCTGAGGACTAGGCAAAAGAAAACAAAAGTTTGCCGAACCTCGTTAATTCTTGGTGTTCCTTTTGTTGTTGTCTCATTTACTATTTATTAGCTACATTTAGATATAGCAGTTGTGATTCTATCACTCTCTATATATTTGGCTTCCGCAACAATTGGTATCAGAGCCAAGGTATTATCTGAGTATGCTCTGTGGTTGCAGCATAGTCTGAACTTCCACATCAGAAAAAGATTTACTTTGGTCTTTGCATTGTTAGCTAGTAAATAGTATTTGTAGTAAAATGGGAGACAAGAAAAATGATGAGTCCACATCAAGTGTCAATAATACGTCATCATTGGCATCTTCGCTTATGACAAGAATTGTGTCAAATGCGAAATTTGCAGTTGAAATTTTTGACGGGTCAGGACATTTCGGAATGTGGCAAGGCGAGGTCCTTGATGTTCTTTTTCAACAAGGGCTAGATATTGCCATTGAAGAAAAGAAACCAGACGGTGTAGGAGAAGAAGATTGGAAGATTATCAACCGTGTTGCTTGCGGTACCATTCGATCTTACCTTGCAAGAGAACAAAAGTATCCATACACGAAGGAAACATCTGCAAATAAATTATGGAATTCATTGGAGGAGAAATTCTTGAAGAAAAACAGTCAAAATAAACTTTACATGAAAAGAAGACTGTTACGCTTCACTTATATTCCTGGTAGCACAATGAATGATCATATCACCAGCTTTAATAAGTTGGCGACAGATTTGCGGAATATGGATGTGACTTTTACGGATGGAGATATGGCCTTAATGTTGTTAAGTTCACTTCCCGATGAGTTCGAGCATCTTGAAACGACTCTACTGCATGGGAATGATGAAGTATCTCTCAAAGAAGTTTGTTCTGCCTTATACAGTTATGAACAAAGAAAGAGAGAAAAACAAAAAGGCGGAGAAGCAGAAGCACTGGTTGCGAGAGGTCGTTCTCAAAATCATATGAGAACGAAGAAAGGGAGATCCAAGTCAAGATCGAGACTCAGCAAAGATGAATGTGCCTTTTGCCGAGAAAAAGGGCATTGGAAGAAAGACTGCCCAAAGTTGAATAGCAAAGCCAAACCAAATAATGGGAAGGCTGTCATGGATTCAAATGTGGCTGATTGTGATGACTCCGATTACTCACTAGTTACAACAGATCCATCCAAATCATCTGATGTATGGTTGATGGACTCAGCTTGTAGTTATCATATGTGTCCCAATCGGGACTGGTTTATTGATTTACAAGAAGGAGAATGTGGAGTTATTCACACTGCAAACAATAATCCTCTTACCGCATATGGTGTTGGTTCAATCCGATTAAGGAACCATGATGGATTAAGTAGAACATTAACAGATGTTCGATATGTACCAGATTTGAAGAAAAATCTCATTTCTGTAGGAGCCCTAGAATCAAAGGGATTCAAAGTCATTGCAGATAATGGCGTGATGAGAATATGCTCTGGTGCACTGGTGGTAATGAAGGCAATTCGAAGAAATAATAACATGTACCACTATCAAGGTAGTACAGTTATTGGGACAGCGGCAACAACATCCAATGACGAGAAGGAGGCAGAAATGACCAAGCTGTGGCATATGCGCTTGGGACATGCTGGAGGGAAATCCTTGAAAACTTTATCAGATCAAGGATTGCTAAAAGGAGTAAAAACTTGCAACTTGGAGTTTTGTGAGCATTGTATCAAGGGAAAGCAAACAAGGGTTAAATTTGGAACAGCTATCCATAATACTAAAGGTATTTTGGATTATGTTCATTCGGATGTTTGGGGTGCTTCCAAAACACCTTCATTAGGTGGGAAACACTATTTTGTAACCTTTGTTGATGACTTTTCTCGAAGATTGTGGGTGTATACGATGAAAACAAAAGATGAAGTTTTGGGAATTTTTCTCAAATGGAAGGCGATGATAGAAACTCAAAGTGGCAGAAAGATCAAGTGTCTTCGCACAGACAATGGTGGAGAATACAAAAATGATCTTTTTCAGAAAATTTGTGAGGAAAATGGCATCGTCAGACATTTCACCGTCAGAAATACACCACAACAGAATGGAGTGGCAGAACGCATGAACCGAACTTTGCTGGAGAAAGTTCGGTGTATGTTGTCCAATGCTGGCTTGGGCAAAGAATTTTGGGCTGAGGCAATAACATATGCGTGCCACCTCATTAATCGTCTACCATCTGCTGCTATTGGTGGGAAGACACCATTTGAAAAATGGTATGGAAAACCTGCTGAAGATTATGGTTCTTTACATGTATTTGGCTCAATTGCATATTATCATGTAAGAGAGTCAAAATTGGACCCAAGAGCAAAGAAAGCTTTATTTATGGGAATTACTTCTGGAGTCAAAGGATACCGTTTATGGTGTCCAGAGACAAGAAAAGTTATTTTCAGCAGGGATGTTACCTTTGATGAATCTGCCTTGACAAATAAGGTAACACTTGAAGAAGCCAAACAAATTGATGGTGCTTCAAAGCAGGTGGAGTTTGAAGGAAAGATAATTTTCCCAACACAGGGATCAAACGAGGAAACAACAGAAGATTTTCCTCTTGAAGGAGAGCCAGTCGAAGAGGAGGTTCCATCTCAAGAACCTCAACCACAACTTGAATCAATAGCAACGAGCAAGCCAAAAAGGACAATAAGAAAACCTGCTCGACTCACAGATATGGTGGCTTGTGCTAACTCAATTGCAGCCGATGACATTCCTACCACTTATAAAGACGCAGTCCAAAGTTCACAAAAAGATAAGTGGAGGAATGCCATGGATGAAGAAATGCAATCTCTTCATCAGAATCATACATGGAGATTGGCCAATCTCCCAGAGGGCAAGAAAGCAATTGGGTGCAAATGGGTATTTGCAAAGAAAGAGGGATTTCCTAACAAGAAATGTTCGCTACAAAGCAAGATTGGTGGCCAAAGGATATGCTCAAAAGGAGGGAATTGATTATAATGAGGTATTTTCTCCAGTTGTGAAACACTCCTCCATTAGAGTTTTGTTGGCTTTGGTAGCACAGTTGAATTTGGAACTAGTTCAGTTGGATGTAAAAACTGCTTTTTTACATGGAGACTTGGAAGAGGAAATCTATATGACTCAGCCAGAAGGATTCAAAGTTGATGGAAAAGAAAATATGGTGTGCAAACTTGAAAAATCGTTGTATGGATTGAAACAATCTTCTAGACAATGGTACAAACGATTTGACAAGTTTATGTTGCAGCAAAGGTACATAAGAAGCAAATACGATCATTGTGTGTATTTGCGCAAGCTTGAAGATAATTCCTTTATATATCTTCTCCTATATGTTGATGATATGTTGATAGCTTCTAAAAGTCAAGAGGAAATTGAGAAGCTAAAGATTCAACTGAGAAAGGAGTTTGAGATGAAGGATTTGGGTGAGGCAAAGAAGATTCTTGGCATGGAGATAAAAAGAGATAGACATTCAAAGAAACTTTATTTATCTCAGAAAGAATATTTGAAAAGAGTACTAAACCGATTCGGTATGAATGAAAAAACGAAGTCGGTTAGCACTCCGCTTGCTCCTCATTTTAAGCTTAGTGATGCTATGTCACCTAAGAATGAAGCTGAACGAGAATATATGTCAAGAGTACCATACGCGAATGCTATTGGTAGCTTGATGTATGCAATGGTTTGCACAAGGCCAGATATTTCACACGCTGTTGGAGTTGTAAGCAGGTACATGCACAATCCTGGAAAGGATCATTGGCAGGCTGTAAAATGGATTCTACGGTATATTCATAATACTGTAGATGTTGGTTTGGTTTTCGAGCAGAAAGATAGTCAATATCTTGTTGGATATTGTGACTCAGATTATGCAGGTGATTTGGACAAACGAAGATCAACTACTGGTTATGTTTTTACTATTGCAAATGCACCAGTTAGTTGGAAGTCTACTTTGCAGTCAACAGTTGCTTTGTCTACCACTGAGGCAGAGTACATGGCAATTACAGAGGCTGCGAAGGAAGCAATTTGGCTTCAAGGATTGCTTAGAGAGCTTGGTATTGGACAAGAAGAAATCACAATATTTTGTGATAGTCAGAGTGCTATTCAATTAGCAAAGAACCAAGTTTATCATGCAAGGACGAAGCACATTGACGTCCGATATCATTTCATACGAGAAATCATAGAAGATGGTGGAGTCATAATACAGAAAATTCATACTACGGATAATCCTGCCGATATGTTGACAAAAGTGGTGACTGCGGTCAAGTTTCAACATTGTTTGAACTTGATCAACATTGTTGAACATTGAAGATTATGGTTGAAGACACAATCAAAATTGTTGTTGAGAGAAAGTTGAAAATGGAGAATCTTGCCAAGGTGGAGATTTGTTAAATTTGACAAGATTCAAAAATGAATTAATGAGAAGATATGGTAGTTAGGAGGATAATTCTTCATTGGTAGAAAAGTCAAGATAGCATCTTTTGTAGGTGAAATTTAGGTGAACCATAAATTGGTTTCACAAGGTAAATCTTGACATTTTTGACATATTGTGATGTCATGGATGACATCAATAGGAAGAATTCACTCTATAAATAGGTAGCTCCTAATTCATTTGTAACACACCTCTCACTTGTCTTCTCATCTCCAAAGGCATTTGTTCTTCTTTCTCTCTTGTAGTATTTCACTTGTACTCTTTTGGAGTGAAATAAATATTGGTTGGTTGTGTCTGAGGACTAGGCAAAAGAAAACAAAAGTTTGCCGAACCTCGTTAATTCTTGGTGTTCCTTTTGTTGTTGTCTCATTTACTATTTATTAGCTACATTTAGATATAGCAGTTGTGATTCTATCACTCTCTATATATTTGGCTTCCGCAACACAAGGTATATTGATGCTTGTCTTATTTCTTCTTGGGAATTGAGCAATTAATTGAGTTAGATGAGAAGTGAAAAAGATGAATTAATGATATTGGACTTTGTTTTAATTTGGACCTATTTATAGTTGTAAAACTTGTTGAAAATTGCACTAATTACCCTTTTTGTGGTGATTTAATTTTTGTCTTTTCTCAAAATTCGATATAAATTCTTTAGAAACTGAAATCATGAGAGGAGTTAAATTTTTTAGAAATCTAAATCATATTATGGATATGTGATTATAAAAATATATTTATGTCCATTAATTTTATTTTATTTTTACTTTGGTATAAGTTAAAAATTATCACAAAATAAGGATAGTAGTATTAATGACCCTTATATATTTTCTTTGACTTATTTTAATTATCATGCTTTAGTAAAAAAAAATTAAATATAATCTTCCAATTTGTAAATTAGTATTCTCTCTATGGATAATTGCTTTTTTTAATCGGTATAATTTTTTTTAAAGTCAAATGATTAGAACTTATCTAATATTTTATTATAATTTTTTTTAATTATATTGACATGTAAAAAAAAACATTTGTAATATTTTTCCTCCCCCTAAGTCACTTTACTTGTCCAAATACATTTCACAATTCCTTTTAAAAATATATATATATTAAATGAAGTGAATATTTATCCTCTTGATTTGTTTTACATGTCACATTTTTCTTTCACTCAACTTTTAAAAGACATTAATTAAAAAGGGTAATTTAACTAGCTTATCATTATCCATTTATCTCAATTCATTATTCAATAATATTTTCTATTTTCATCATAGTAATTAATTTTTTGTTATTTATTGATATTGAATAATAAAAGGTGCTGAAATTAGTAATTAATTTTATTTTAATGTTTAAAATAACAACTATTTGAATCATTATTTATTTTTTATTAATTATAAATGGTATTATTTAATTTCAAAATTGCCAGACAACAAAGTGATATTATCATTATTATTTTTTGTTATTACATAAGAGAGAGTTTGAAGTTAAAGCAGATATGTTGATAACCGTCAATGTACTTGCTTAAGTAAGAATATTTTTAAAGAAATTTAAAAAAATATTATTTTAATTTATTCTAATTTAACTTAGCTAATATATAATTTTTTCGAAATTATGAGACTTAGAGGTGCTGTAATTTATAAGAATTGAGATTAGAACAAATAAATGCATTGTTTGGAGAGCAACAAATAGTGTGACTTTTTCCTCAACTTCTTTTATTCACATTGTAACAAAAAATAATCTTTTTTCTTATTGGAAAATTACATTTATTGATTTTTAAAAAAAAACATATTCAGTATAATTTTATAAATTTTAATTATAAAAAATAATAATTAATCTATTGCCACCTAGTCAAGATTCTTTGTTATCCATTTCAATATAACCTTACTAACACTCACAACATAAGTAAACATTCATATATATTGGATAAGTGTTGATTAACCTTAAATAATTATTTTTTAATTTTTTTTACAGTTTGTTGTGTGATTGTAGATGATTAAAGAAAATATATGTTTTATATGATTTTTTTTATTTTTGTTCGATATTCTCATTGGATACTTTATTAATTTGAATTTCCACATCGCAAGATATTTTTTCGGAGAAAACTCTCCCTAACAATTTAACAGATTTAACATGTACCTTAGTACCTAAACAAATTGATGAAATTCAAAAGTCACTCCAACAATTACTCAACATATATAATCATAAATAACATGTACCAAAATACATAAACAAATTTATGTAATATCAAAAGTCACTCTAAGAACTACTAACATAACCGAAAACATATTTCCTCGGCCTCTACTTACTTGTCCATTTTTGAATTAACACGGTGGTCACACAATGAGGTCTACATCATTCACTTCTACATTCGATAAATACGCTACTGAAGACCTTCGAATCACGGAGAAACTTAATTCATCAATAAAAATACATTTTCTTTTATTTATTTTGTTTGCAGTCGATTTTCTGCACTTAAGGAATTTGTTGCAAACATATACACATATTAAAAAAATAATGATTAACAGATTGAGTTTACTGTTTTACCTCTTATTAATTATGAAGTGAATAAATTGAAGGTATAATAGTGGTTCATTCGATTGTAAGTATGAACTAATAATAAAGAAATAAAAGAGGCTTATAAAAAATATTAACTAAGAAAGTATTTACTATTTACTATATATCCTACTACAACCTTTAATAATCTAATTATTTTCAAGTTGAAATGTTATTTCATATTTACTTATTTGAAATCTCCTGATCATCGAGACTTATAAGTCTGGTGAATTTGTAGATGGACGTTGTGGACATGAAGGTTATAGAGAGGAAGCTAATTATAAATCGACTTATAAAGCAGGGGCGGACCCACATGAAGGTTTCCGGGTGTTCGAGCATCCATTAACCTCGTATCGAACTATATATACTTATATAAAAATTAAGATAAAATTAGATAAAAGAAAAAATGAGCACCCATAAAACAAATGATTCAGTTGGCGTTTTGGTTGCAATTGGGTTCTCAAGGTTAACATTTTGCTTCTCAGAGTTCGAATCCCTCTTAACACAATTATTTCTACCTTTTCAACTCTTCACTTTCTACCTTTTAATTTCCAATTACACCTTTCACATTGTCCCAACTTTACTTAGAATTAAATTTTGTATTCTCTTTCTACCTTTTAATTTTCAATTACACTTTATTATTTATTTATTTATTTATTTATTCATGTTTTTCCTTGATCTATTTTTTCTTTCACATTGTACCGCTGACTTTTCTTAAATTAAATTTTTAACAAAAAGTTGCAACAAAATCTTTGGCTATCGTATGTAAATATTATTTTTTATGACCAATGTTAATTTTTGCATTCATATTTTGTGATTGATAGTTAAATAAATAACCACGATCATAGAATCTTAGTTTTTTATTAATTGTTTTTGCTATAGTATTTAAATATAATTTCTTATGACCAATGTTAAATTTGTGCATTTATATTGTGTGATTGATGGTTAAAAAAGCACCACGAGCTTAGAATCTTGAAGCGGTCACTATCATGTCTATTATGCAACTTTATCTCCCAAAAATATAAATAACTATGATTTTCCATGTTTAATTACTCTTTCTTTCTCGTTCTAATTAGGAAAAATAAAAAGGGAGGAAAAAATATTATATTCTAGAGTCTTCATTTAAGTTCTCCAACTGAAAAGCAAAAAAATAATCATCACTCTTTTCGTTGATTTGCTTTTTTGGTTATTACAATCGTACGTGAAGATATATTGTTTTTTTTTTAACCAATTCAAAGAATTTTGATTGAATTGATTTTTCTTAATAAAACACTCTTGAAGAATTTAACGCGCAATTATGCTCTTTGGCTAATACAAATTTAAATTGAAAATAGTGCGCACCCATAACCATAAAATCTTGGATCCGCCACTGTTATAAAGTGAATGGCAAAATTCATGGTGTTACTAGTGAGTATTGAAACTAGTGTTAAGTGCAAGAAGACTACTACATATCATAACAAATCCAACAACTAAAACAAGGTTAATTATTATAGTCATGTTTGGATCATCTTATGCACATCTCGAGAAATATTTTTTATGTTATTATCGGGTGAATGTTTTATGTTTAGTGTTGTTTTAAAGTAGTTGGAGTGATCATATGGTTATTACTTTGTTATTTTTCATGAATTTGTTTGTGTATTATTGACTTCCTAGATGGCTCTGTTGGTTTGGAGGATGGTTATCCACACGGATGATCCGGAATCTATCTCCCCTCAATGTGTTTTGAATCAAGCCTGTCGCGAGTGCGGGTTATATCCTGGGGTTCCAAAAAAAAAAAGTATGTTTATATATGTTTAATTTTGTGTCTCAATAATCTTTTAATCTTCCCTTAATTATTTAGCAAAAAATAATCTCTCATCCTTTTTTGTCTTGAGTAAACACAAAGGGGTTGTTTGGTTCGGTAAATTTTTCATGGAATATAATTCTTAAACTAATGGAATAAAATTTATATTGTATTTTATTTATGAATAAAAATATACGATCGATAACCAAATATAGTATATAAATCTGATCTCACCTAATCTTGTGTACCAATCAATTTTAAGAATAAAAGACTCTTGGTTAGTTGGTATTATTTCTATCAGATTTTGCGCTTTGACTAATTTAAATTTCTATCTTGAGGTAGTTTAATTTCACTATTTCTGAAATGATGTAAATTTAATAACAATTCAAAACATATTTAGGATTTCAAATAAGTAATTATGGATAACATTAATTTCAAGATGAAAATAATTAGGGTATCAAAGGTTGTGGTCGGATAATAAATAATTATTATCTTTTTAATTAGGCTACGAAAGGTTAATATTTCTTCATTATTAATTTCTACTTATAATCGAGTAATAGTGAAGTAAAATAAATTTTAAATAACGAAGAAAAACAAATAAAAGACTTTCATATAAATTCCTTTAGAATCAAGGATAAAGTTTTCTTAGCAAACAAAGCATGTTCAAACTAAGTAAATCAACCTGTCTTATTTTATGTGACGATATTGAATTTAATATATTGTGTAAGAAATAATTTAAAGTTAATCGAAATAATTTCTCTACTTTATAAAAATAGAAATAATTTCTTCATACACACGACATATTCACTCATTAAATTTCATTTGTGAAATTATATTAAATATGCTATTATTATTATTTTTGAAAACTCTAAGAAGTTATCGCAAATTTTTGGACGTACGTATATAAAAAAAAAATTCCATATAACATAAATAAATTAATATTTCACTATTTTATCATGTTCATCTCAAGCTAACGTGTAAATATATGTACTACTGATTTGATTCGATTTACTGGCATATTTTGTAGGAATTAGTTCATGCAGATTTGAAAATATATTACTTTATCTAGTAGTTAAAGTAAAAGATTTTGACAGTGCAAAAATGTATTTTATATTTACTTTGGGTGTAAAATAGTTTATAGATAATTATGGACGTTCGATAATCTTTGAGATACAATTGAATTGAATGTTATTGTTTCGATTTTTAGTCTTCTATTTTTTATTTGGGCAACTTTCACATATAGCAAATAAAAAATTCATATTTGTATGTTATAGCAAAGTTTGCATAATTGCGCTCCATAGCAAACATATAACTGTATAATTCGCTATACATATACAATTGTATGATTCTCTAACCTAAATTGTATAATTCGCTGGCATCACCATACATATACAATTGTATAATTCACTGGCCTAAATTGTATAATTCGCTGCAATTGTATAATTCGCTGGCAAATTTTGGCAAACGTTTGCTATGGAGCACAATTAAATCAAACCCTAGCTACTCCATTTATTTTAGGTTATTAGTTTGCTATTATATACAATTATCCCTTTTTATTTTCTCACTAAAATGAAGGATAGAGATCAATTTCTTTTCTCTCTCCATTCAATAATAGGAGATAAATATTCTTACGATTTATTTATGATTATTCTTTTAATTATATGATCATTATTCATATGATAAAATCCTAATATGTCCTTTTTTCTTCAATTTGAAATTCTAGATAATCATAAAAGATCATTATTGTATAGCAAGTAATCGAGAAAATAATCTCATGTAACCCCTTATAATTTTACTAAAATAAATATTCTCACCATTTAAATCGAGGATCTATTGAAAATCGTTTCTCTACTCCACAAAATAAGGATAAGATTTCGCATATATGTTACCTTTGGAGACCCCACTAAAAATATTGTTGTTTTAAAAGTAAAGAGTCTGATATATACTCTAGTTCTAAAAGTAACTCATATATATTCTAAAATTATAAATATCATTGACTATATATAAAACCAAATATTCTCTCTTTATCTTTACCCATCCAATAAAAAGTTACTAGTACATGCACATTAGTTACCCTACAATTTCCCCTATATATACCAAAGCCAAAACACCAACCAAAATCACCAAAACAAGTCCCCAAAAAATAAAAATACTCATATTTTTGTTTCCTCTTCCTTTTTCACTTTTTTCTTCAAAATTTGTTTCCAAATGGCTGAAAAAAACAATGAAAATGTTGGCTATGTTGGTTACATAGAATGTTATGGAGAATTTCCAAAAGGTTACAATTCTGATGAAATACAAAAGAGTACTAAGACAAGTTACAATGATTATGGTGGTGGTACGTCTAGCAGGGTCACGGAGACTTATAAGTCTGATAATTTGTAGATAGGCGTAGTGGACGTGAAGGTTATAGAGAGGAAACTAATTATAAATCGACTTACAAAGTGAATGACAAAACTCATGGTGTTACTACTCAGTATGAAACTAATGTTAAGTACAAGACGACTACTACTTATGAGAATCCAAACAAATCCAACAAGTACAATAGATTTAATAATTATTAGTCATGTCTGGGTCAGTTGGTGTGCATCTCTTTATATTGTATTGAGGCAACTCTAAATTAATTTTCTCTATGTTATTGTTATGTTTTGTGGGAATGTATTTATGTTTATGTTGGTTTTAATTTGTTGGAGTATAATTTTCTCTATGTTATTGTTATGTTTTGTGGGAATGTATTTATGTTTATGTTGGTTTTAATTTGTTGGAGTATTTTTTTTATGATTGTTTATTTTACTATGACTTTCAAAACTAGTATGTGTATGTTTAATTTGTGTCCCACTAATCTTTTAATCTTCCTTTGACTAACTGGAATAAAATTATCTTAGATTATAGGTTTGAAATTATAATTTCTAAATTACTTGGTTGGTATTTTATCTCTTGGTTGGTATTTTATTCGACCATTTTCCGCTTGATTAATTTTGATTCGTGCCATCGATAAGTTTATTTTATGTAGGTTGATATCATTTTTAATTAAACGTTACATATTTAAACTATGAAAATAAAGCCATTTTTAATAAATAGGAGTTTTTTTTTTCCACTCAAAATAGAGTTTCGACTTTTAGATCAAAGATACCATGTATAGGAAATCCAAAGGAAAAGTATATGTATTTAGAAAATCCAACAGCTTTAAACCAAACTCTATATTTGTATTAAGACATTCACTTAATACATATTTAAAATAAAAATATAGTGAGTTCAAAACTTAAGCTTGAACGTTGTATTTATGTTTAAGAAATTCACTTAATTAATATGTATAATGATAACTTATAAACTTAAAATCTTAAAATATTTGTCTCAAATATTCAACATTTAACTTAAATAACAGATAAATCATAAGAAAGAATATTTAGAGTACACGAAAGAAATCACCTAATATGTATAATGATTTGTTTCCAAACATAAAAGGACTCAACAATCAGAACTCATAACTTAAAAATCTTGGATCGAATATTCAACATTTAACTTGAATAACAGATCGACCCAATGAGGAAGAATATTAGACTACACAAAAGAAATCACTTAATATGTATAATGATTTGTTTACGAACACAAAGGACTCAGAAATCAAAACTCATAAGCTCGAAATCTTAGATATATATCTCAAATACTCAACACTTAACTTGAATAACATATAAATCGTAAGGAAGAATATTTGAATAAACAAAAGAAATCACTTCTCCAGGTAGAATCCTACTACCATTTTTCAAGAGACAAATTCCACAATCACCAATTCTTCTAAAAATTGATGGTTCAATAAAATCTGTAGAAGCAAATTCACCACAATGTATTTGAACATCATATACTCCATCAATAATTGATGCTTCATTCACAATTTGGACTGTATATTGAGGTATATGAAGACCATCAAATCCTGATGGGCCTTGGTATATTTGTATATCAGTTGGACAACATTTTCTTGTATTGTCAAGCCCACCTAAAAAAAATCAAAACAAATTAATAATCATGCAAGTAGAATAATAACAAGAAGTTAAAAGGGCAATTGAAACTTTTCATTTTCAAATTTATCTGGTATCTATATTGCGGTCTTAATTAATTCGATCTGTTAGGTTCATTTAAAGAAAAATACTCCTTAATTATCATAATTGTGGGTTAATGGTGAAAGAATTATATTCATTCCACTGCAATTCTTATTGATTTTATTTTCAAATTCTATTGTATGTTTAATCGTTATGCTATGAAAAATATATAGAATTGATGTGAGGCAATTCTATATTTGAAAAAAATAATCAAATACTCATTACTCAAATTACTCACTCTTCCAACTCTCAATATAGAAAAAAGAAAACTATATTTGTCTAATGTATAGTCTTAAAATTTCCTAGAAGGAATTAAATTATTTATAGTGTCAATATATAAAAACTAAATTTAAATGTAAATCAATGTTCCATACAAATTTTTAGATACTACTTCATATTTGACCAAATTTATAAAATCTGCTTATTTTGAAGAATATTTTTATCATTTCATTCAAAGTACCTTTTAATCCAAAACTCCAACTTTTCACTCAAAATTTTGAATAAATTAAACACCTTAATTGTCCAAAATAAGCACTTCATTTTATATTATTAAAAAAAACAATTTTAAATTTCTAGAAGCATTACCAAACAAACCCTATAAAGTGAAAGCAAGAGATGATAGGGAGTGGTTACACGAAATAAATTTAAATTAATTAAATTTCAGTATAGATATCAAACGCTACGCAGAAACTAAAAAAAAACTCAAACAACAAGAAGATAAATCTCAAAAAATACAATCAAATAATTAAAACAAGAGATATATATTGATATAAGGTGAAGAATTACATACATGAAGTTGTGAAGGGGAAGAGAAGCAAAAACACAAAAATTAGCCATAATTGTTTTCCATAGCTTGATGAAGGATGAAGCATGAGGAAAAATCTTCAAGTGGGACAACTTTAATTTAGTGTGAAAAATTAAAAATATAAAAATATTTTGGTTTGTGAGTTTTGATGTGAAAATTGTTATATATATATATATATATATATATATATATATATATATATATATATATATATTATTATTATTATTATGAATTTTAAAGATATAATGAGGAGAAAAAACGTGTTTCTTGATACTTTTGGAATGATGAATTGAATAATTATCCAAGTGGCTACATATTAATCCATTTTAATTAATTGTAATAAGAAATGCTGAATAGTATACTAGTTGTTACACATTAATATTCCTAAAAAAATTGGTAAGAAAATAACAACTTTCACATTCTTTTTATTTTTGTAATCTCCCAAGAAAAAACATTAATTATATTTTGATTTTAAGTGATATATATTGTTAGTATAAAGAATTTTCACATTATTAAATCATCCTTAGATATTATATCAAGTAAATTACAGATTTCATATATTAAGGATGCTTGTTTAAAATTCAAAAAAATAAAATAAAAATAAATAATATATATATATATACATACACACTAATAGGATCTGGACCTAGAAATAAATACCAACTTATATACAAGTAAAATTCACAAATAACAATATTTAGCTATTGTATTTGAAAAATTCAAGGATTTTTTTTCTATGGAATTTGAAATTCAAGAAAAGTGACCATTTTTCAATGACATAATCGAAAAATGACCGATAAACGTTGTTTATAAAACACATAGTACTGTAGGTTAAAATACAATGAGTCAATGAAGAAATATTAATTATATTCATCTGATATTCAAAATTTATTGTATCGGCTAATTCAATTTCGTAGTGCAAAAGACATTTTTGATAGAGAGAGAGTTTTCTATCAGACGTTTCTTCATTCCCTAGACTCAAAGCACGAAACATTATCTACTCATTAAAAACGAAAAAGAATTTCGTCCATCCCATCACAAACTCGGTTTGTTTCTCTCTTGTTCAAGAAATCAAGTCCTTCCCAAAATAAAATAAAATTGGAAAACAAATTCACATACATTAAAGTTGTAACTCACGTTCATTTTGTGGAAATTTGGTTGGTTTTGTCTTGTAGTCTTTGGAAGAATAATTCAATTTTTCAAGTCTGAATAATTAAATATATAGAGTGAATATACTATTTATATGTGTTAAATATTATTTTTCATACATAACGAAATTTCTAGCTTTATTGCTAACCAGACAACAACAACTACAATAAAAGTAAGGAGATATATATAAAAACGAGCCTCGAGCCTTAGCTTAAAGCAAATAGTTAGAATGTTCCACGACTAAGTGTATAACGTATATATTCAAACTCGAGCTAGTTGTGGAGATAGGTTTTTAATTCGTGAATTAAATATGTTTAACTCTCAAAATGGACTTTAGATGCATAATATTACTATATGTTTTACATTAAGATAACACAACACAAAAACAAAACAAAAAACAGTCATGTCATACAAGTTATTTGGCTAGCTAAATGACAAAGAGAAAGCATTATTCACACAAAAAAATTTACAACATTTAATTAATTTACTCACAAGCTTTCCCTATTTCCCCCTTGCAATATTATCAAATACCTCTCTAACACCCTCATAATTAAATATTTATTATTGCAAATTATACCCTAATGCATAATCTTGATACATTCCTTCATGAGAATTCTGAAGAATATTTGAAGATGAACCCCAAGAATTTGATGAAGAAGCTGTATTTGTATCAAAATCATTAGACCACCATGCCAAATTGTTCCTTGATCCATCATCCATCTCTTTAAAACAATCGAATTCGGAACCTATTTGTTGATTCTCTGAATGCATATTTAGTCCTATTGATCCCTTATTGTTGAGAATTAGGTCATCGATCTCCAGCTGAGTGAAACTCTGAACGCCCTGAATTTGGATCTCTTTCGCGTTTTCTTGTCCTATGTTTGTGTCAAGAACATTTTTTTGATTGTTGTTGAAGTCATTAATTGGGATACTTTTTTCCACTTGATCATTCACCTTAGTACTAGCAAATTCATTGATCCCAACTTTTTGACCTAGTTCATGAGCATGGTTTTCACTAGGGTCTATCGGTGTGTAAAGGGGTGATTGATTCTCATTTAAGCCATTAGCTTGTAGGGTTTGGATCATTTTTTGTTGAAGAGGGGTTAACTTAGGCCAAAGTGATGGATTATTATAGAAAGAAAGAGGGTTTTGTAGGGTTTGAAGTTGCATGTGAAGTTGAAGCCTTTCTAGAGCTGAGTTGCTTAGGTTTTGTAATAATGGATTTTCTTCTAATCCATTTATGTCCTTAAGATCTTGGCCACCATTAGCAAGCAATAATCTATTCATTTGAGATTGTTTTCTTTTTCCAAGAAGCTTCTTCTTCAGTCTTGTGTTCCAGTAATTCTTGATATCATTGTCCGTTCTTCCAGGAAGTTGTGCAGCTATTATAGACCACCTAAAGTTTTTACAAAAAAGGGATTTTAAACACAATCAGATTAAGTTCGTTTCGAGACATAATATAATTAAATGATCAGAAGTATACTTTCTCTAAAAGCTTAATAAAGTTTTTTCAGATGAGATGGTCGTCACAGACTTAAACAAAGTTAATTAAACCCTAAGAAAGTAATTTGGATCATCAACAAGCAACATGAAGAAGAGGTCTAAGAGAACTAATAATATGATCTCTCTATCAGCCTAAACTTTCATATGAGATGGTTACCGACTTAAACAAAGGGTTTTAGACATAATCAGATAAAGATTGTTTCAATACCTAATATAATTAGGTAAATAAAAGATTATTTTCTCTGACAGGTTAAATCACGCTTTCAGATGAGATGATCGTCATAGGCTTAAACAAAGTTAAACCATGAGGATCATGAGCAAGAAACATGAAGAAAAGGTCTTAAAAAACCTTATAGAGAAGAGTGAAATTAATTCATAACAATTATCTCTTAACAACAAAGACTAAAGGACAAAGTAATTTAGTTGGATTTCCATTACTTTTTGTTGTTATTGTTTTGTGTTTATCTATGAAATGAAATAAATAAATAAATATATTACCTGCTGCCAATACTTATATAGAGGCTACAAATGATATTATCTTCTTCTTCAGTAAATCCACCATGTTTAATATTAGGTCTTAAGTAATTCAACCATCTTAGCCTGCAACTCTTCCCACATCTCTTAAGCCCTACAACAACGATAACAACGTCTCAGTTACAAATAAGTTTTTCGAGAATTTTTAGGTTTTTCTTAAGCCCTAAAATTAAATCTTTTAAACATCATTTAATCAAATTAGTCCAAAAAAAAAAAAACTCCTAATAATCAAGGTTTAAAATTTTATAAAATTTTGCATGTGTTTAAGCCCTAATTAACAACAACTAATACGTCTCAATTCCAAACAAGTTTCAAATGATTATTTGTTAAGCCATAAAAACAATATTTTTTTTAGAAAATGATCAATCAATATAGTCTTGAAAAACTCTCAATAATTAAGGTTTAAATTCTAATAAATTTCCACGTGTCTTACTTAAGCCCTACGACAACAACAATAACTACGTCTCAGTTTCAAAAACAAGTCTCCTTAGGTCTTTCTTAAGCCCTAAAAGAAATTATTTTAAAGGTATTTTTCGATCGAAACAATCGATACATAGAGAGACAAATAGAAGAATTTGATACCTATTTTTTGGGGAAGAGCAATCCAATTGTTACCAGTGCCATTTTCTTCAATATATGCCTTTAGTGTTGCATCTTCTTCTGGTGACCATGGTCCTTTTTTCACATTTGCTTTGTCACAACATGGAGCTCTCCCCATATTTTTTTTTTTTTTTTTTTTTGTTGTTGCTTCCAATTTTTTTTCTTAATAAATTGAAATATTTTGTGATAATTGTTGATTTGAAATATTTTGAGAAGAGAAGACTTGATTTTATAGGTAGAAAAAAAGAGTGGATGATCAATGATGTCATACTTTTGAAAAACTAAAAAAAGTCTTCTCATTTCTCTAGGGTTTTATCTGTCATTTTTGGATTGGCTTACTACTAATATTATTTTATTAATAACATGACAAATTACTATTGCAAATTTCTCTCAAAATATTATATTAAAATTGTGTATCTTTTTCTTACTATATGTTATTTTATTATGTGGATGAAATTCTAAAATCAAGAAAGAAGGCTCCATCCTCTTAGTTTGTCGCCAACGGTGCCCTAACATTTTTTAATATTTAGTTATGCCGCGCAAATTCTTTAAAAATATTATTGTATGTGTTGGATATTTTATGAGCAATGAATTTTTCGATGACGTGATAAAAATATTCTTAAAGAGCTCGAGCAATAACATAGATATGCAATATCATGTTTCGTTCGTTGTTTATTCATTTATGAAAGAATTTTGAGTATCAAATCGAAAGTGATGGACTAAATTTATAGGGACGCAAGGTAAGAGTAGCGCGATCAGATATGAATTAAGAAAGATAAGGGCAAACGATAAAATAGGTTGAGTCGAGAAAAATAAAGTTTATCAAAATAGATTGAGTCAGAGAAAAAATAAAATTTATCAAAAATTTAACCTAATTTTATATGAAAAGAATCTGACATTCAATCTATATTGTAAAACCTTAAAGACAATAGGTGAAAAAAATTGGGACATTATAAACCCCTTTTAAATTTTAGAGCAAATGCTTTTTTTTAGAATTTGATGAAAAATTGCTTAAACAATAATGAAAACAAAAAGTGAAATAAATTGAGATGGATAGACATATATATGTGGGTAAAACTATTTTTTTTTAATTCAATTTCCAGTAGAGTCTGGGTGTTGTATTAATCTCAAATTTAGCACCAAAATTGTCTAACTTGATTGACAATTTATGTCAGCCAACTTGCATATATTGACAACTTATTCATATTTCATTTGCTTTATTTCCGAATTGAGGGACTATCAGAAATAAAAATTTTACACACAAATTAAGATAGCAGTAAGATATGCATACATTTTACTCTCTATAAAATTTACTTATAAATTATACTAAATATGATGTTTTGTTTGATGGACCAATTTTTCTTGCGAACCAGAGTCGGCTAGTAAATAATTACTATTACTCGTCAAAATATTTCTAACCAATATATATATACCTAATATAATCTCATAGTTGAAATTTGGATAGGAAGATGGGTATGCAGACATTATAACTATATACTTTATAGGATAGAGAGGTTATTTCCACGCTTGAGGAAAAACACAACAAATTAAGTATGAAAAGGAAATACCAAGTCATGTTAAATATAATAAAGAAAAAATAATAATACAACAATAAATAATATGATAAGTACATTAACCGTAAACTATAGAAGCTACCGAGTGACCAAGCCGGTTTAAGTCCTGAGTATGAAGATATTAAAAAAATCATGTTCGAAACATTGAAATGAACTTTGTCGTGTATAATCCGAATTTAACCGGAGCAACGAACACCAAAAAAAGAAAAAAACAGTTGGGTGAACGACATGCATTATGTTCAGAGGTAATAAAATCTGTGTCTAGAGAATACTTGTGCCTTCTCCTTTACATTTACATAACATTGGGTTATAAATTAAACTCTAATTTTCAAATAAGTTGATTAGTACAAAATCATGATGAATTATTTATATCTAATAATAAGTAAAAGTCATTTTCTATTTAGCCCCATCATAAACGTACCTTAAAGTCTTCTTTAATTCAATAAATTAATAACAAATTATCATACATATCAACAAGTTAAGTCGTTAATTACGGCATTTACATAAATTATTTGTTGCTTTTAGACACCCTATTTGAAACAACTTAGCTAGGGTTTTCAATCAAGAACATGGAAATATCTCTTCTTTTTTTCAAGTAAATAAATAAATATTAAGTTATATGCATATAATATATTTTACTTTATATCGTCAGTGTTGTTAATGATCATTAGTTTTAGATTATCAGTCGATTTGTTGAATAGATTACCTCTAACTATCTTTTAACCAACTTGCCCCTACTAAAATAGTAATTTCCGTCTTAAGCTTTTTTGACTTATATTTTATCAAAAATCTCATATTTTCGATATATATCCCTCGAAAAATTGCTATCGATAAATTCACATATTATATTAATATTATACACCGTTAATATAATATAAATAGAGTTTGGAGAGCACGTAGTGATGCAGTCAGAAATTTGATACAGAGTGTGCAAGTTTTTTTTAGTTGTTTTAAGAATGTGTCAGAATCAGATATGTTCTACTCATATATCGTCTGATCGCCAAGTCATACTTTACTCGATTGCATTTTATTGAATTGACACATCATAACAATTAACATTTAACTATTATACACCACATATATATTTTTCAGCGAAGGATGTGCAGTGGGCCACTCTTTGCGCCTAAGGTGGCTCCGCTCATTTTAAAGATTATAGAGTATACGAAGACCTTATCCTTTCCACTCCGAAAAATGTAAGAAAACAAACAAATTATGAATTCTTATTCTAAGAAAAATCAAAGTTTTTTTATTTTCAAAGAGAATATTAGAAATTCATTGACCTTGGTCCCTCTACTACATTATATTATATTATGTCCTAATAAAAACATTTGTTTTGTATATTAAACAAAAGATTATAAGGTCCAAAGAACCTCACTTGCATAGAAATAACAAGAAGAAAACTAACAAAATTTCTAAAGTTGTTTTAATAAATTAATTAATTAATAATCAAATTAAGTCAGATCTTTAGGAAGAAAGAAAACATGTTTCTGTTTGTCTTTATTTATAAACAAGAATCTCTCTCTCTCCATTGACACTAAACACTAATTAATTTTCATGTATCATCAACACTTGTTTTATAAAAAATTATTATTTTTAAAAAATTATATTTATAACAAGATAAGTATTGCTCTATGTTGGCTAAACATATATAACAAAATATATAATGTGGTATCATTGGTGCTAGCTTAATTGACTTTACTTTATGTACCTATATTAATATGGATATCTTTACATAATTAAATAGCCGATCAGATTTATCGTTTACTTTTTCTATGTAAAGAATATATATGAGTATACATTAATAGTTATACTGATACATAAAGTATATACATGATTATACATAAATTAGTATGGACTATACATATATATGTTATATCTTCGGAGACTATTTTTGTTTAAGTGATTTTCTTGCTGAACGGTTATTTGGGTAAATTTTTAAATTTATTATTCTCTTAATCTCAATTTATATAATGGTGTTCAATTGAATACAAAAAAATAAAAACAATAAAGACTTTGAATTTTGTGATTTGAAATTAGTCATAAACATCTACGTAACGATAAATCATCTCACTGAAAGTAAAATAAAAAAGTTCAAAAAATATCTTTTTTTCTAAATAAAGAAATATGACATAAATATTTTTTTGGACAGACGAAATTGAATATATATATATATATATATATATATATATATATATATATGGTGACAAGTACCAAAAAATGGTGAAAATATATCATATCATCAATAGCTTTTAGTATTATTGATAATATAACTAGATAAGTATGGCTGTTTATTGGCTAAACACCAAAAATAATAATGTTGCATCATTGGTGTTAACTTAAATTGACTTTACTTTATACAATTTTTTTTCCGTCTTGAGTTCATTAGAGCTTCAACTAAATTTAAATTACGCATTATAAAATTCATTTAAGGGTGATGTTCTCATGACAGGATTCAACATAATCAAAACTCGAGCTCGAAACTTCTGATTAAGCGTAAAACAGTATAAGTCATGAACTTTATGCACCTAATTAATATGTAGCTAGGACACAATACCTTTTTTTTCCTACCAAAACAACCCCACAATATTTTTTGCCTAATTAATTTCTCATATATATAGTACAAGTGATTGATTAGTTTTAATCTTTTTTTATGCTAAGTATGTGTCTTTTGACTTATGGAATCTCAATTATCATAAGCTACCTAAGGCTAAAAGGTATAGTTTTTATTAATTTTTTGAAAGAAAATTGGGAAAAAATCATAATATGAATCTGCAAATAATGTAGATTAAGAGGGTGAGTAGAAGTTTTTTTTGCAAAAAAAAAAATACTATATATTAGCTTGAATAATATTTTTATTTTATTACGATGTTAAAGTGTTTCGTAGTTAATCTCATAGCTAGCCCTTTCTTCTCTCAAACATATTAGATAAATTTTTAAATATTATTGAGTTTTGAAGAACCTGTACGAATGTAAGAACTATATTAATAAGTTTCATATTCTTATCCACTTAACGATGTTCATATATGTGAATGACGTAACGTTCATATAATAAAGTACATTATGACTATTATTTCAATTTATATAATTAAATTATGATACTATGATCACCCACAAAACAAAGATTAATGAAAGAGACATTAGGGAATTAAGAGAAATTAATCTATTTAATTTAAAGATTATAAGTATTGTACTATATAGACCTAGGACTCAAAAAAAATATTATATGACCTTAATTACAATAGGGTTGACAAATGTGCCCTAATATATGGACTCTTGATACACATAAACTTCTAAAAAAATAATTAATTTTTTATACAATCTATTATAACCAAATATTCTTTGAAGGAGACCTTTAATGACTTTTGTTTTTCTTCAACAATAATTAATCTGCAATTATAAATTAATACAAGTGTTATTATCACTTCATGCACTTTTTGTTGGATAATACTATATAAAAGAATAAAAAATAGCTTAGCATAATTTGAGTATTCCTAATCCTTCATTTTTTTAACTCATATGTAACATTGTCAACCCCTCATTTTAACAAATCCATAATGAATTATATCATAATGTGGCATCCAAAGAAATTTACTTGGCCTTATCTCTTTGATCACTTTATAATAAAGTTACCACAAAATATCTTAGTATCGAAATTTATTAACCTAATTAATTGATCAAATTTTGAGTAGCGTATGGTGTATTTAAAAGAAAATATTATCTATCAAAAAAGTTTTATTTTTTTAAAATTCGAATCTGAATCTTTCGACTAAACATAGAGAAATTTCATTCATTCAAGCACAAGTGAGTGGAGGTAGGGAGGTGCAAGGAAGTTTATCCGACTCAACTCAAAATTATTTTTTTATACAGTTTAATAGATATGATGAATTTATTTATTTTCTTTATATGTACATATTTTGAAATTTATAGTGAAAATTTTGATTCTGCCGATTTTATTAATAGTTTGTTTCTCTATCCCAATATTCACAATATGGTTACATTGTTAAAAGTCGAACAAATGTGGTTTTATATACTTCATAAAATTGTATGTTTTATTCTTCAAATTAGATAGATAGATCTTTAATTTTTATTCTTTAACAGAACGAACTCTTTAGAAACATAAAGTCAAGACATGTCTTAGCTTAAAAAATATTATAATATGAAAATATAATTCATGCCCTAAAAAAATCGCTCTCTCTATTTCAATTTATTCAACATACTTCTTTTTTTAACTAATACCAAAAAGAAAGACACAATTTTATATTTAATAACGATTTTAACTTTATAATATTTATTTTCTTCTCAATGAAATAATTTATAGCAACACAAATCTATGACTTATATCGACAACATATTTCAGAAAAAAAAATCATTAATCGCGTACTAAGTTAAATTATGTCATATAAATTGAAACAGAGTATATGTAGCGGGGGAACAAAAATTGAAGATTGGCACAAAATAGGGGCAAATGACCCTTTATTTTTTAATTATTATTTTTTACTGTTTTACTCTAAATATATTTCACTTGACATATGACAAGTCAAAATGAGCATGTACAATAAATTGACTTTTTATTAAAAAGTACAATGCCGTGTATTAGGTACATAAAAAAGTAAAAAATAAAAAATAAAAGAAATGCAGTTTATTATTTTCTAGAAAGATCAACAAGTTAGAATTGATGATGATGTAATGGAATTTGACCTTTGATTTTACTATTTATAATTTTTTTTAATTGAAATTCACTTTTTAATCTAATTGGTCCATGAAAATATCAAGAAACTAATATATGAAAAAAAAAAAAAAAGGAATTAAGTCAACTGGGTGTTTATACAAACACTAGCTTGTCTAATTAGGTTGGTTTGGTAGGTTGGAACAATAATATATTATTAATTTTTTTGTGTATATTTTTATAAAATATCATAAAGTTTGTTCAAATTAAGTGTTGTTAATAACTTTATGTTTAGTTCCATGCATCTTTTTTTAGATTAGATAAAGTTATTATATCCTTAAACAGCTATAAAAAAAGATTAAAAAAAAATATAAAAGAGTTAGTAGCAAAGGTAAGAGGACAATCATTAATGTATACTTTTGATACAAAAGCTTTATAGTTGGCCTGTCTAAAAGAGTGATTTTTGGTGTCCATATACAATGGTATGTGATATATGAATGAAGGCGCATGTCACGAGTTCAAACCTGTTGTTATATATGACGATATTAGGATGAACCGATGAGGAAGAATAGGCAAATGGATTCATTGTTATATATGATGATACAAGGATGAACCGTTGAAGAAGGATAGACAGACAGACTCATTGCCATATGTGATAGTATTAGGATGAACCGTTGAAGAAGGATAGACAAACAAACTCATAGTGATATATGATGGTATTATGACGAACCGATGAAGAAGGATAGACAGACCCGTTATAATATTTGATGGTATTAAGATGAACCGATGAAGAAGGATAGACAAACAGACTCATTGTTATATATAACGATGAACCGATGAAGAAAGATAGACAGACAGATTCATTGTATATATGATTGGTATTTGAATGAACCGATGAAAAAGTATAGACAGACAGACTCATTATTATATATGATGGTATTGGGATGAACCGATGAAGAAGGATAGACAACCAGACTCATTGTTATATATGATGGTATTAGAATGAGCCGATGAAGAAGGATAGACAGACAAACTCATTGTTGTATATGATGATATTAGGATGAACCGATGAGGAAGAATAGACAGACGGACTCATTGTTATATATGATCGTATTAGGATGAACCGATGAAAAAGGATAGACAGACAAATTCATTGTTCATCGAGTTTCAAATCTTGTGATACTAATCTTTGAGGATATTTCAACTAGAGAAATGAGAGATTTTTTGATAGATCAATAATCAAGGTATAACAAATCAAAATTTTGACTAGCTTGAAATCGAGACGATAAATTTGAAAGAGTAGAGATATAACACGAAGGACTACTAGTACTCCATATACAAAATGAATCGTCTTAAAAAGCCATAGTCGAAAAAACTAACGAAACAAATCGAGGCTCAACTATCAAGGTATTGTCCGCTTTGATCCAACTTTAAAACACTGAAATTTTGTAGGTTATTGACCTACTGTATCACATACACATGTATGCAAGAAATACTGTAAGACCCATCATATCATCAGACAAATATAAAGCATGATGTATGGAAAGAGATTCACTTCTATGCACTAACATCGTAAAATAATCGAAAAACATGTTATATCAAGATAAATTATACTGATCGAGAGTATCTATCGTTCCACGAGAGTGAATTTGTGCATATAACAGTTGCAAAATTCAGATAATCTACACTCCATATGATTTACTGGATGTTAATGTGATACTGAAACTGAAAATTCATAACTTCAGATGTATAAATTATCATTAATCTATGTACAACTCCCCTTTACCAGTTCCAACAGATATCTGAAACAACAAAAAATCAATATATCTGAATGAACAGCAATAGCACGTTAACATATACCGACCTTCACAAAGTCGAAATACCAGCCAACACCGGTGGTCTTTTCCAGAAATAACTTCCTGCATGAAGATGGATAAACGTACTAATCTGCTTCGAGATCATAGTAAATAGGCCGCTAGAATGTCCGAGTTGTAATGACTTCATAATATAAATAGGCATATGAAGTCATCGGACGAGAAAACAGATATAAGAAATGTTTATTATAGCTTCTAGGGAGACGATAACGACTTTGAAGCAAAAACACGGGATACCATTTATTTTGATCTTTCTCGGTCAATATGTAAATGACTATATTGGAAGGAGCGAGTATGGCAAATAGTATCATTTGACATTCATTGCCGCTGCCATAGTTCTCAATTTCTGAGAGATTTCTGAGAATGATGGTCTCTCTGCAGGATCAGGGCCCCAACAACTCCCCATTAGCGCTTTCCATTCGGGATCACACCATGTCGGAATTTGGGGACGCAGTGTATTGTTAACAATTCCTCCTATGTAATCATTAAAAAAAGATGAGTAATCCCTCAAGTAACAGAGGTATTCTCCATGCTATTTATCAAAACACACCTCTGAATTTGTCTAATTCTTTCTTAATCCCTTTTTGGAGCGGTGGTCCTCTAAAAAGCATTTATTTTCAAGGAAAGAGTAGGGAAGTCTCAAACCGATAGAAGCAAGTAGAGGGAGATTGATTTCTCTAGCAAACAAAGCGAAAAAGAGAAACGTGTATTAAGAAATGGCCACATACCTATTATCGAAGCACAATGCATATCTCCATATGGTTCATCACCAGTGAGCAACTCCCACATAACAATTCCAAAAGAATAAACATCAATCTGCATCACAGACAATATAACGATCACTTCATGAAAGAGCACACACTAAAAGATGACTTCCACATCTAAAGACGAGACATTACCTTTTCGGTCACCTTAGTTTTTCCACTTAGGAGCTCTGGTGCCATCCAGGGTAAAGTGCCACGAACACCTCCTGAGACCAAGGTGTGTTGTTTCACCTTTGATAGGCCAAGATCACCAATCTAAAGTTAAAGAAATGTGGGGTTAGGAGCTACAGATATCCAATACAGTACGAGAGCTACAGCTTTACTGAGCTCAACAAATCTAAATGCCTTTATAGCTTCAGATAATGGTACTGAAAATAGGTTTTGTAGGTTAGCGGGTAGTTGAGTGTAGTCTTGCTTATCCTTCCATACCAATAGTCGTAGTATTACTCTTGTAGGTTCTTGTTCTCTTGATTTCATTTACTATATATTTCCCTTGTAAACCATTCATCAAATCATTTTGTCGAAAGTTCCATTTTCAGAATGCTTTGTCATGCCTTGTGTAGTATTCTGTCTTGGTTTCTTCACATCCTGTTATTTTGTTGAGCCAATGGTCTATCTATCGGAAACACCTATCTACCTCCCACGGTAGGGTTAAGTCTGTGTACAACTACCCTCCTAGACCTCACTAAAGGAACTACACAGGATATGTTGTTGTATAATGATATTGAAATATCTACACAACTAGATGTGGCGCTCAAGGATATTGCCTATCAAGTATGAGTATATGAGCATTCATCATACCTTGCAGACAGGCCGATGTGGATCCCGCATATTTACCAACAGATTCTCACATTTTAGATCAAAGTGAACAATGTTTTTTCCATGCAGATACTCCATACCAAAAGCAGCATCCATGGCAATAATAAGCCTTTTACGACGATCAATAGTCCTGTTGAATAAATGTCATCAAAGATATGTTGGGAATTTAGACTATCTAGAAACATTGATAAACATCAGTAGGAAAACAATGAAATCCAACTCACAAAGATAACTTTCTACATATCTGAAAAGCAAAATGTACCTATCCTTTTTCTGTAAAAACTGTTTCAATGATCCATTGACCATGAATTCTGTAACAGTTGCTAAAGATCCATCTGGTCCATCACGAACTACACCGTAAAAAGAAACAACATTTGGATGGTGCAGTGAACTCAATGTCAGAGCTTCCCTCCAGAAATCTGCAATCTAATGAATAGAAGAGGACATTAAGATCGGCTTCAAAATATAGACTAATTCTGGAGAATAAAGACACAATGGAACAAAAATGTGCTTTAAGCAAACGGTAGCTTCAAATTGATTTTCACCATAAGAACTCAGTCATAAGTAGAAGTGGTAATAAAAATGCTAGACCACACTTGGCCAATGTCAATGTCATTTACGTCCCTTTTTTCGACTTCCACTTATTTTCTTCCTAATTTGGGTAGAAAATGGCTAAAGTAGTGTTTCAGAACTTCTGATTTAGAAGGTGTACAGGTTAGACCTGGCTTTTCTTGTCAACACTGAGAAGGCGAGAAAGTATGACGAGTGTAAAGGCATCTGCCTCAAAAGCCCTACATTCTGGATAACAACTAAAATGGCTTATTCTTCCTCGTCTTTATTTAGGATAATAATGAATCTTTATGTTTTTTACTGTGTAGACATTCAAAATAAATATGATAAGAAAGAGCGGTAATCTTAAAGCAGAAAATAAAACTGATCCCAAAAAGGAAAGTGTCGTAGCTCATTGTAATATAACTTAGTGACAATTGGAAACAGTGCTACCTACTACATATCGATATAGTTCACAGAACAGGAATGTTAACTTAGTGACAATTGGAAACAGTGCTACCTACTACATATCGATATAGTTCACAGAACAGGAATGTCTTCACAGTTCACTGCCTAAGCCAAAATTTGATTCACCTAGGGAATATTCTTTAGATCAGACGTCAGAGTGCTTTAAGACCTCCGAGTCAAAGGTTGATTTCCTAAAATACATACAACTTAGAAAATTATAGTAAAAATAGGTTTGTATCACAACTCGTAGTAACTTTAGCTACTTTTACAGGCACTCATCCACCCTTAAAAACTTGGTTATTGCCTGTTCTAAAATATTACTACTCCTTGGTATCTCCTGAGCATCTTATCACCCGAAAACAAGTGCAGTATCTACTGCAAACAACTATATTCCACATTTGGAACAGAATTACAGACAAGAAGTTTTGAGGAAAAGAAAATGTATGTATATATTAAGGACATACCAGACGTTCCCTATCAGATGGCCTACCAGCAAAGCAACTGGCTTTGATTCTCTTTATAGCGACATCTGACCCCTTCCACTTTCCATGAAATACTGATCCATATGTCCCAGATCCCAACTCCCGGATCTCCTCGAGATCTTCATTTTTGATTGTCTGTACCAAAGCAATGCATATAGTTTTATTCCAATAAGATGTACGAAACAAACTAAACCTGAGAAAGTATTCACTAAAAATGAATAGAGCATAAACAAATAAATGCAGAAGGTTTTTCTGTACAATCTCCTCTGGAAAATCTAAGAAGCAAATAACACGACACAAGATTTATCTAGAAAAGGTTTTCCCCATAATCCTAGAAGAATCACAGTTGCAATGTGAATTAAAATGTTTCATAACGGTGAGGAGACAAAATGAAGTATTTTTTAAGAACCTGCAATCCCTTCTCGATAGCTTCTTCCTCAGCCTTTGTTGACTCAATCTTGGAATTATTAACATTGTCATTGTCTGAATCAAATTCCAAGCCCCCTTGGTCATCCTGTAAATCAACAGATGTATTACATACAGAATAATGCCTTTTAAAACATACACGATGCACCAATAATAATAAAATCATGACCCTCACAGCTAACTCAGCATCATTCTCATGCACCACTTTAGCACTGTCATGCTCATGAGTGGAATCAGCATTTTCTTGAACTTCGACTTTTGCATCCTTGACACTTTGTGATGCAACCTTTTCCGCAGAAGGAATCTCATCAGATAAGGAAGTCAGCTGATCTTTTAGTGGCTTCTCGTTCTTATACGTTATGCAAGCATCAGTTGTCTCTGTATCTGCAGAAACACCTTCTTTTACAGAATTTTCAGGGCAAGTGGTCGCGGGAGATACAGGGTTCAGTGGAATTGTGTCCATTAGTGATTTGGTTGGACTGCTGCTGCATATATTAGAGACTTCAGCCAAACCTGAAGCATGTAATTGTTCCCCTTCCTGGCGAATAATACTCTCCTTCTCGCTGGCACATTTATCAGCAGCTAACCTTATTCCAGACCTACTCGACGCAGCTGGCCTATCACCAAAGAAAGGTCCGGAATCAGATTTTAACACTGGATCCTGCATAGTTGCAATAGTCTGCATGCCACCTGGGGGCTGAATAGCTTCCACAGTATGCATGGGCTGATTTCCCTGGTTGTGAGCATTTGAGATCAAGTTTTGGGATGGTGCAAGAGAATGTTCAGGAATGGAAAAACCATCAAAGACCATCTTTCTCTGTGAAGAATCAAGCCAAGCATTCTGGTTCTCCATTCCAGATTGTAACCTAGGGCCATTTTCCATTATACCCCTGACAAATCCAGGACTAGCAGAACCATTGACCAGCTGTGGTGAATTACCAACCTCGTAAGAAGGACCTCCATGACTTGGGTTTTGGATATTCCTCCACAAAGAATGTGCAGGCATATTTGCTTGAGGAACCTGGTATGCCGTATCTGGTCCATAAGCATAAGGTGAATTTCCATAGCGAACTCCACGATCTTCCATAGAGGGAAGATGAATCTGAGATCCTGTGCCTACCACCTGATCATGATATACCTGACTACCAGGATCCCGTCCAGTTCGAATGTGACGAAGATCTTCATTATTAAGACCTTGTCCCAGGACCTGATGGCCATCAACCAAATTGCTACCAGCTCCAGACGCATGGATTTGTGGTTCTTCAACTCGAGCATTTGGTTGATGCTGCACGCTCCATCCTCTTTCATGACTATGAATGTCGCTCTGGCGGCTGCGAAGATCATTTTGTTCCACAGGGTAGTATGAGTGGTGCAAACTGGCATCTGTAGTCACTGGGAACATTTCTCTTTTTGGTGGGCACTCAGCACAAGGGTTTGCAACCTGGTGGAATCCATTTCCTGTATCGAGAAGGGAATGCTCTCCAGGCTTCCAAGAGGAATCAGGATGAGGCTGATTGCGCTGAAAAGTCATTCGACAATGCTCACATATACTGTTCCCCTCGAATGCAGTAGCACCATGAAGGATGTTACCTGGAAAGCCAGCCTTTTCTACTACAGGTCCATTCGGAAATAATAATACGTTATCTGCATATTGAGGCTGGTGATCATATAGGGATGGATGATTAACCTGAAGACGACTGTACTCTTCAGGCAATCTATCAAAATTTCTCTCTTGAAATTCAGGGTATGGAGAATAGTACCGCGACGAAGAAGGAGAATTAGGAAACTCTGATAATGGCCGTGGATCAAGGTATCCTGGCTGTCTAGGAGAATAGTATGCTGGACTCCACGGGGCCTCCATTTCATTATACCTCTGATTAACTGACTGTTGGGGCTGAGCTATACCCAAATGTGGTATGTTAAGGTGACGCAAATTGACCTGAGGTATAGGCACCTCGTTACTCCTCAAATTATGGAGACTACCATCAAGAGTCATCTGACCAAAGCACTGCTCTGCACCATGGAGATCATCTAATGGACCTGTAACCTGAAATTCATTATGTTGTCCGGTCCTGTAATCCGGGGATTCATTAAGGCTATTCAAAGCATCCACATACCTTCTCTCATTTTCCCTCTCATCCCCATCACAGAAATGCAAGGACCCATCTTGATCAGGGTGCAAAAACAGAAAGATCCTGAGCCTAGTAAATCCATCACCAGAATCCAACTTATCGTATTCCTCCATCATATTGACCACATCATCGTCATTCACTACTGAGACGAGAGCATCAAGATCCTCATCAGGCTGCTGATACTTCAGTACCATTGCCCCCTCATAGATCTCCCTCATTTTGGCCATGAGTTCCTCATAAGAAATATCACGCGGAACACACACTATCCTTGTCTCACCACCCACATACCGAAGCTTCCCATCCTGTGGCCTGGGCAATATACTTCCTGAGAAACTACACAAAAACTTAACACGTAGAGTATCATCATTTGAACTAGAAACCGAATCAGGGTTGGTCATTGTGGGACTATCCATGGAGTGTTACAAAGCTTGCTGCTCTCTCACTTAGCAGTCAGAATCCGAACGTTCTAGTTAGTATCAGAACTCATAATACTCCAAAAATCACACCTCAAAAACACCCAAATTCAGCTACTTGAAAATTCGAGCAAGTTAACAACCACGTCCACCAAGAATCATCAATAGCCTAGAAATATTCACCAAATACTTCAAATTCAAGAATTCTCCCAACAAAATAGAATTCAACAGCTAAAAATCACCAATCTTCAGCTCAAGTCAATCCAAGAACACATCAAATACAAAGCCAACAAATCAAAACTCTACAAACCCTATTCAGCAATAAATCAAAAACCCAAATGAGCATTACACATCAGTATTATCACAATCACCAAATAAATTCACAAAATACTTCATATATAACTCAAACGATTCATTTCCCAAACCCAAAAAAAAATCCAATCTTTCAGCTCAAACAATCCAAAAAAACTCCAAATATTTAACAAACAATTGAACAACCTCACACCCCATTAACTAAATGAATCAAATAAACATGAAAAAACAGTAAAATTACCTTATAAAGAAAATGCCATTCTTGAATTCTGATTTCAACCAAAGCTTCCAACTTTTCAAGAATCTTCCAATTCCAGAAAAAACCCACCAAAATTCAAGCTTTCGTGTATTAAATCTCCTATAAAAGACACTAAAAATCGAATCTTTAATCTCTAAGTACCCAAAAATCCCACAAAAATAACAAACAGATATGTAAACAAATTAAAAACTAGTTATTTGTTGCCATAAAAGCTTGTGAAAATTGAAAGCATGAGGCTATATGTATGGAATCTATCAATTAGAGAGAAATGAGAGAAGATGAAGGCGCCATGGCTGAGAAGATTGATGCTTTGCTCTGTGTAAATTGGTAGGGTGGTGGGGTGGGGTTGTTTTGAGAGGGGGTGGGGTGATGCCAGGTAGAAGGACACTTGGCAAATTTTGAGTAAATGGAATCAAAGCATCAATTTATCTTCGATTTTAGGTATATACTCTTCAGTCTTCACTTGCTATTGTCAATATATGTATGTGATGAAGGAATAAACATGACCACAAATACTAAGAAGTCTGGAGTTTGAGTTTTTACGTTGAAAATAATTAATTGGGAGAGGTATTGACATTGTGTTTGAGTTTCTGTGCTAAAACAATCAATTAGAAAAGATCTCGAGTTTGAATTTCTATGTTGAAAATAATCAATTGGGAGAGGTATTGACATTGTGTTTGAGTTTCTATGCTAAAATAATCAATTAGGAAAGGTTTCGACTTTGAATTTCTGTGTTGAAAATAACCAATTAACAGAGGTTTCAGGTTTGAGTTTCTATGCTAAAAACAATCTATTGGGAGACGTTTCGAGCTCGAGTTTCTATGTTGTATATAACCAGCTAAGAGAGGATTCAGGATCGAGTTTCTATGCTAAAAATAATCAATTAGTTTTGAGGTTTGAGTACAGTGCTAAAAACAATCAATCAGTAGAAGTCTCGAGTTTGAGTTTGTTGTTGAAAATAACCAGCAAGGAGGGGATTCAGATTTGAGTTTCTATGCTAAAAATGATTAATCATGTGAGGTTTCGAGTTTGAGCTTCTACGTTGAAGATAACCAATTAGGAGAGGTTTCAAGTTCGAGTTTCATGCTACAAACAATTAATCAGGAGAGATCTCGAGTTTGAGGTTCTATGATAAAAATAACCAACTAGAAGAGGTTTCACGTTTGAGTTGCTATGCTTAAAGCAATCAATTATGTGAGGTTTTGAGTTTGAGTTTCTATGTTGACAAGAACCAATTAGGAGACGTTTCTGGTTCGAGTTCTATGCTAAGAAAATAATTAATTAGGGAGGTCTCGGGTTCGAGTTCCTTTTGCTGAAGCGAGATATAGAGAATGAACTTATAGCGGTTAGTTTCTGTTACAAAATAATATTTCTTCCGTTTTGTATCAGTTGATCGTCTTACTAAAAGTAGTTGTCTCATACTATTAGTTGATTACGTTAACATTAATTAAATTTTTCCTATATTACCCTTAAAGATCATTCTTTTTCAAAGTGTCCATATTTGTTTGTAAAATTCTTAAATATTTTTTTTAAGGGGTGATTTAGTAAAATCATCTTCTTATTTATGATTTCTTAATACACGTGTAAAAAGAAAAATGATCAACAAATATGAAATGGAGGCAATAACTATTTGGCATTTTGAGCACATAAAAAAATTTCAAAGATTATTTTTTAAAAAGTCGGTTTGCCCAATAGATAATTAGATTAATTAAAGGTTCTATAAGTATGGAACGTTAGATAAAAAAAAGTTAAAATTTTAATAAGAATATCATACACTGAATAAAAAGTTGTATATATATATGCAATGAAGGAACAAATGCGATCAATATTGCTAGAAAATTCAAATTTTAATTTTGAATATTGCGATTTTTATTTATTTAGGACCATTTTGTTTTATTTTTTGCTTAATTGAATTTATATAGTGAACTATCAAAAGTTTTTATATAAATATCTAACGTTAAATTGAGACTTTATTAAAAATTATCGAATATGGAATGAAAAATTAAAGAAAAGGAATAACTTAGGCACTATGGAGGGTCCAAAATAAATTTGGTGAATATGTTTTTTTAACTTTTTTGAGAATTTTCTTTAAGAAAGTACAAAAAAAAGTTGTTTTCAAGTGAGATTCTATTTGTTGAAAAAAAAAATACTTCAAACAAACATTTAATATTCTTTTGTTTTTAAGGATATTATCACTTTTAATCCTTCAAATATTAATAAATTTAATTTTTGATTAGTGTAACTTTTACTAAGCATTTTGTAACGTTTATGATACAACTTGAAAAACGGGTTGATAAGCACAATTAAAATTGACAGATTTCTAGATTGACAAATTTCTAAAAATAAGGCGAATATAATATTTTAGGTGAATCTCATGTTGAAATGAAAAAAGAATATAAACTTTATAAGATACAATTAAAATTCACATGGTACATGTGTTTTTCAACATAAATATGATATAACTTGAAAGATAAATTCGTGTGAATCAACTTAAAAGCGAATAATAATAAATTTTCTGATTTTTTTTTTCAATGAAAAGCATAACAAATTGGGAATACTAAGCCAAATAGACAATCAATATGAAGCATTAACTTAAAAAAGAAGGAAGAGGCTCAAATATATCATCGAATTTTTAGAAAAGATTTATTTATGATATCTGTTAAAAATTTGGCTTATTTATGTCATTACCGTTAAAGAAAAGTCTTATTCATGCAATTATTTTTTAACGATGGTTTTGCAAAATCATTTTTGACACGTGGTCAATTATAATTCAGCCATGTCATCAATTTTTTTTAAAAAAATCTGAAAATAAATTGAATAATCTTTTTAATTATTTTTTAAAAATAAATTGATGACGTGGCCGAATTATAATTGGCCACGTCATCAATTTTTTTAATAAAGAAAATTTTTAAAAAATTAATTCAATTTTTTTTCATAATTATATTTTCAAAAAAAAATTAATGACGGTCGAATTATAATTGGTCACGTGTCAAAAATGGTTTTGCAAAACCATCATTAAAAAATAATGGCATGAATGAGCCTTTTCTTTAACGGTAATGGCATAAATGAGTCAAACTTTTAACTGATTACATAAATAAGCCTTTTCTGAAAGTTCAATGGCATATTTGAGCCTTTTCCAAAAAAAAACAAAGCTTTGAAGACTATATATATATATATATATATATATATATATATATATATATATATATATATATATATATATCCTCTATATTATTGGTATATGTGTATTACTATGTAAAATTATGTTGTAGTTGTACTATGTATTTTAATATTAGTATTTTACTTTTTTTCGTTTTTATTATTTTTCATTTGATCTTTAAAATTCGTATAGAAGTTTCAGTTAAATATTGTAGAACCTATTCGGAGATGACGCATCTTACCGAATATTTAAAAATGTTTTTATATGGTACATCACCTTCAACATACTTTTCAAAAACAATTGTATATATTGATAAAATTAAATCAATTTCAATACTAAAAAGTGTTTTTAATAAGTATATAAATAAATATTGTATATACTTATCAGTTACTTTTAATCCACTGACTTAATCAGAGTCCGGAGCCTAATAGATATAAAATGTTAACAAAAATTCCAAAACAGTATATAAATTTTAAATTTAACCAAAACGACAAAATCGTTGCTCTAACAGCGATTTTACTCGCCGGAAAAAGCAAAATCGCTGTAAGACCAGCGATTTGCTAAATTTAATGATTTTTTAAAAAAAAGAAATTAAATGAAACAATATAAAAAAAAAATTATTGATTTTTTAATAGGCAGCGATTTATCTTAATTTTTTTAAAAATATTTATTAGAAAATAAAAAAAAACTAAAAAAAAGTTTTTTAGCAGCGATTTACCTTTTTTTTATTATTTTTTTTAAAATTTAATTAAACGCTGCCTTCGCAGCAATTTACAATTTTTTTTAAAAATAAAATTGTAAATCGCTGCATAGGCAGCGATTTTTCAGTTTTTCAATTTTTTTTAAATTTTAATTAAGCAGCGATTTATAATTTATTTTAAAAGAAAAAAAAAAGAAGGAAAATCGCTCCGAAGGCAGCGTTTAATTAAATCTTTTTTTAAAAAAATTTAAAAAAATGACTTAAATCGCTGCCTTTGCAGCGATTTAAGTTTTAAAAAAAATTGGTACACAAATCGCTGCCTAGGCAGCGATTTCATTTATTTATTTATTTTTGAAATTTTTTTATTAAATTTAGCAAATCGCTGGTGTTGCAGCGATTTTGCTTTTTTCGGCGAGTAGAATCACTGCTCTATCAGCGATTTTGCCGTTTTGGTTAAATTTAAAATTTATATACCGTTTTAAAATTTTAATTAATATTTTATACCTATTAGTTTCCGGACTCACTTAATCATATAGTTGTGTCATCAAATGTACAATTAATAATGATTCTCGTGTGACATGCTAGTTCATATTTTAATCTAAAGTAAATAGTTGTTGGAATTCATCTCAATTTACATGATAATATTCGGATTTAGTAAATCAAGCAAAAAAAATTATGGTGATTTTTTCTTATACCTTTTAAATAATTTAAAATGGGAAAATACATAAGTATCCTCTTAGACTATGACTGAAATTTCAGAAACACACTTTAATTATTCTAAGGTCTTATTACCCCCTAAACTTATTTTTTTTTTATAATTTTGTGCATCTTTTTTAGCTTACGTGGCATTCAAATATCTTCCACGCGCCTCAATTGCGTGGAGTCACAGAGTTTGCCACGTAAGACAAAAGGTGTATAAAATTACCACAAAAAAATAAACGGAAAAGGGCCTAAAATACCCTTGAAGTATTGAAAATAGTACAAAATTACCCTCCATCCACCTATTGGCTCCAAAATGCCCTTTTCATCACATATTGGCTCCAAAATACCCTTGTCATCCACCTTTGGGTTCAAAATTGACCACTTCTTTAATTGTTTTAAAATTAAACTCTTTAAATATTTTTTAAAATACTTGGCGTTCAACTATTGGTTATAATTTAATTTATTAATATAATTTATAAATCAACTCACTACCCACTCATTACTAACTAAACCCCAGCTAATTAATAATCCAATTATAATATCAAAATTGTCATAAACACTATTAAAACACGATGAAATTATAGATTCCTGAAAATGACATTCAAAATTATTTGAGTCCGAATCGAAGCCCCAATTAAATATAGGTTGAGCCGCTTATTTAGGAGGACACTTTCAATAGGATTCTCTTTCAAGATTGAATTAAAAATTTATGATTAAAGGTAAAGAAGTAATACATCCCGAATTAATTCATGCACTTTTTTAAAATATAATTTTATAAATATTTATGATTTATTTTAAAACCTTTAATATATTATTTTGAAAAAAAGTTAACTATGAAGTAACATCACATAATTGAGACGTAAGAATAATTAAGATGAACATAGTCAGACTTTTAAGTTTATCGGTAATTTTTATTTAGACACTTAACGTATGATAATTTACTTCTATAGATATTTTCGCCTCAAATTTTTAAAAACACTCAATTGGCAGTAGCTTTTTGTTGTTGCATTAATAATGTGACGGGTGTATTAATTTGGAGGGGTTTAATTAGTAATGGGTGGGTAGTGGATTGATTTATAAATTATACTAATAAGTTAAATTATAACATATAGTTGCGTGCCACGTATTTAAAAAAATATTTAAATAGTTTAAATATAAAACCGTTAAATAAGTGGTCAATTTTGAACCAAAAGGTGGATGACAAGGGTATTTTGGACCCAATAGGTGGGTGAGAAGGGTATTTTGGAGCCAATAGGTGGATGGAGGGTAATTTTGTACCATTTCCAATACTTTAAGGGTATTTTGGACCCTTTTCTGAAAAATAAATTCAGAGGGAATAATAGGACCTTAATTTAGTTAAGGTGTGTTTCTGAGATTTCGATCATAGTCTAGAAACGGTACTTGTAAATGTTTCCAATTAGGAGTATAATAGTCTAGAAGGATTATAGGACCTTAGTTTACATGATTTTTTCTTAATTATTATTTCACTTACGACATTTTTACATAATTGTCAAACTATATATATATATTAATTTTTAAATTTAAAAATGCTAATAACGTTCAAATAATGCCCAGATATTCCAAAAGAAAAACATTAATTATTGAAGTATGTTCATTTATGTAATATGTTTTTCAAAATTCAAAAGTGATTCCATTGTTACACTTTTATGATGTGTGTTTTGTGCTTTTGTGCCTATCATAAACTAAGAGCATATGATTCCTCTTGTTGGTCATAAATATACAAAATAATGAGACATATAATTATATTTCAAAGTAGAGGGATATTACACTATTATTAAAAAACTTAGGGAAAAAATCCATAGATATATTTTTTAGTTTTTTATTATTTACTTACTTAGTGCACTTTTGAAATTAGTCATTTTATAAATTTATTTGTAAAAAGAAACTAAGAGAAAGTAGATGGAAATAATAATTAAATCGTGATTCGTTATAGTGTTAAATCAGTTTTTAAAAATAGAAGTAGAGGCATATTATGTGAAATGAATAAAAATGTTCTATGTTTAATGTTTGATTCATAAATTACTTTTATAGGACCAAAATATTAAACGCAAAAACAATTTTGGACCAAATTATAAATGAAGAATATTAATTTTTACCCTTTTTCAAAAATTAATTGATTAAAAAATATTAAAATCAACAAGGGACATCGATACATATAGACAAATAAATATAATTCTGAGTGCTACCAACAAGGATTGTAATATAGTGATAAGTACTTTTTAAACACTCTATAGACACTGAAATTTTGTGGGACTCTACAAGATATGTTCGATTAGAGTTGGGACTCTATAAATTGTGTTCAACTCACATTATGATTCTTGGAGGCTACTCAACCCTAAACCCTAGTTTATGCCTATATAAAGGGTACTAAATTCTCTTAAAAGTGTAATGACCCGAAAGGTCATTTTTGTAATTTTCCTTTTTACCTCTCTCGATAGTTATTTTGAATCACTTTTGATCAGTTAGGAAAGTGATTTTGAAATTTTAAACTATCCGATAACTATGATAATTTAATTGATAGATAATTCTAGAGAATCAACTTAATGAGTGATTAATGGGCTAATTTTATAAATACCCTATACCATATATATTTTGAAATATGTCAAGTGAGATTTAACTCTGTTAATTCATTATTATTATTATTCAAAGAGAGGAAAAGAAACCTATTGTCTCACCCTATTGGGGTAAACAAAAACTTCCAGGTAAACTCTAATTTTATCCTATATTGTTCACCATATAGATGATCATGTATGAAATAAACCAACATTACGTTATTTTGTGTGGGTAAGAATGAAAGTACTAGCAATTTATATTATATAATTCATAAAAAAAAATGTCAGGTTAGAGTTGATTTATGAATCTAGAGTAATGGGTCAGTGAGGAGGATTAATAATATCTATATTAGAGAATTGATTTTAAATTATAATTATTACTTGTTATTAGTAGAATTGTTTTATTTTGTTCACGTTAATAATGAAGAGTTAGTAATGTTAATGATTTGTCCAATTATTGAAAGTGTATGGTTTCAATACTTAAATATGACATTCTGCATAAAGAATGTCTATGGATTTAACAAGGTCTGCTTGGTTTAGGAGTCAATTCACGTAATTGGCTTGAATTTTGAAACCTTCTGATAGTTCTTATACTATAATTCAAGTTTTGTTATATTAAGATAGGTAATTAAATATTAAGTGTATTATATAATATGAAAGCTATTAAGGTTGTAGTTTTAGAGAAATTATGACTTAACCTTAGACTTGAAATTCGAGGAGATATAAAGAATTGGCATGTTAATTGGCACCAATATTAAAAACTTGATTATAGAGTTGGGTGTTGTTAATTTCGAAATCTCATTGTGGTCATCTATTTGAATAGATTGTATTGGTTTGGAAGTCAACCGAAAGAGGAAGACTCAAGTTCTGGAGTCATTGTTCTACTAATTGAGGCAAGTGGATTTCTAAACTCTTGTTAAGTGTATGAAATGCGTGTATTTCCTTGTGGTATATGTGTGGGAGTACTGGGACTTGGTGATGGGTTGACTTGTTCACATTGATTAATTCTAATGATAAAAACAAAGGGTAATAAAAGACAATGCAATAATTGTTTGTATGTGATGTGTTGATAATGGAGAATGGTTTGAAAGGCTTGTTGAATCATTGTTGATGTTGTTGTGAATTGTGCAATGTTATGAAAATAGTCATATCCTCTTTATTTGTGTGAACATGTCATTTGCATTATTTTAAGACATGGTTGTGACAAGTGTTATGTGCATTGAGAAAGAATGAGAACTTAAAGAGGATGTACCATTTCGAGGGACGTATCGCGCGCCGCGATGGATACTATATTTCGAGGGACGTATCGCGCGCCGCGATGGTTACTATTATCTAGGGTCGGGTCGTGCGCCGCGACAGATGCTTGGACAGATCTGTCCCCCATGGGTCCCGGACTGAGAGACAGCGGGTGTGTATCACTAGGTCAGACATGCATCATTATACTTGACATTGCATTCCATTGCATTGCACATACTTATCATTAGTGAACTTGATATTGTGTTTTGCTGATTTTTGTGAATGTCTTTCTGTGAAATTGGTGATTGATGAATACTGAACTTGTTGTTGAGGATATGTAATTTGTTAAAGTATCGTTGTTGAGAATATGTAATTTGTCAAAGTGTTGTTGTTGAGGATATGTAATTTGTTTAAGTGTTCTTGTTGAACTATGTGCACTGTAAACCGTGAGTTGTTAGGTTAGACTGATTTTTGTGCAGGTTGTAGTTGTGAAGGTTCGGTTGGGGTGGTAGGATTACCCGTGTTTCATCCCCTTAGCTTGTGTTTAGGGATTTACTTGCTGAGTACCGTGTGGTTTGGTACTCACCCCTTGCTTCTACAATTTTTTTTTGTAGATTACGAGCCTGGATTTTTGTGCTACTTGTCATTCTCTTCTTTTCCGAGTCTTCTTGGAGATTTGTGAGGTAGTTGTTTGTCATCTCAGCAGACCTTCTTACTCCTATTTATGATCTTGTTCTATTCTAGAAACAAGGTCATTTGAGGCTTGTAATTTCTTTTGAATCAATTGTAAATACTATAGAGGCTTGTACACGTGCCAACCAAATCTTGGGGATATAACTTAAGTTCATAATAAATTTTCCGCATTTTATTGTAATAGTTGAGTTTTAGGCTAACTTGTCTTGGTGGGATAAGACGAGTGCCATCACGTCCATTTTTGGGTCGTGACAAAAATGTATCTCGAAAATTCCATAAAGAGATCAAGATCTCGAATACTCCACAAATTGATGGATTATTCATACAGAGGTCAAATCTAAATCATCCTAGTTCGAGAAATACGCCACTAACGGCCCTCGAATCATGGATAAATCCTAGGAGAGTAGAATCAAGGGATCAACAGAAGTGTACTCGCAATATATCTTGATCAATAAAATCATGTTTCTTCATATTTTATTTGTATGGTTTATTAATTTTTCATATGTTTAAAATTTGTTGCAAACACACTCTTAATCAGAAATCTCGAAATTAACTTTTGAGTTAAGAAATCACCTTTGTCAGGGAGATTAAAGTCATATTCTCCTTAATTAGCTGCTTCTTGGGAAAAAAGATACTTAATGTAATACTCCTTTTTATCAAACAAAATTAATTATGTAAATTAAAGTCAACATTGTAAGAGAAACTTTAATGCTACCAAAATGAAGTACAAATATTAAAATACAAAGTACAACACATATATGCATAGTTCATATATTGTAAGTAGTTAAACATTACTCTTGCATTATTAATAATATATCTCTAACTATATGTATTAATTATATTATGTATATATAAGAAGCACCATCAGTTCATCAAATTCATCAAATCACAACACAATAATAAGTTAGTCCAAAAAAAAATATGGCTAAAAATAATGAAATTATTTCATTGATGACAATTATGATGATGCTAATTTTGATCTCTAATTCAAAATTAGTGTATAGTAAATTGGATGAAAATTGTTTTAAGGAGTGTATTAGAGGATGTCAAGGCCAAAAACCTGATTGTTATTTAGTTTGTGAAAAAATATGTGAGGATCCTGGTCAAATATTGAACTATTGCAATCTTGATTGTTCAATTAATAAATGTACAAGTTTAATCAAAGGTATCTTCTTTTTTTTCAAACTTCTCTTTCATTACGATTTTTTAGAATCGAGGATCTATCGAAAACAAGTTTCTATGATCTACATATATCTTATCCTTCTCAGATCATGACTTATGAAATTTATACGAATGTTTATGTATGTTGTTTTTGTTGATTTAGGGTTTTGTTAGATTGTTTTTATGTATGTTGTTATTATAAATTTTATTTGAGTCGATGTGTTTCTCACGCCACAAGATCGATTAAGAATGAACTCAACATTTGGGGTACAATTGAGAGATCGGTTTTATGTTGTCGACCCATTACAGATGTTTGTTTAGGCATGTGATCCTTTTCTTAGGAGATCAGATCTGTATCGAAAAGTTCACTTTTGGGGGTAAAGAGTTCAATCACCAAAAAGACTTCATTCTCATAGTTCGATATTCAAGATTTTTAATTAGAGATGGAGTAATATTTACTATTCTACCAGAATTGTTGACGTTTAAAATCATATATTTTTTTATTATTATTATTTAATTTTCCTCCCTTTTTACTACTAAACTTATTTATTTTACATATTTATATGCAGATGACGAACAATGGAAAGGTTGCATACATGATTGTTCCAATAATTACTGCAAGAATTAGAGCTTAATTAGAGGATATAATCTTCAAAGTTTTATTTTATGATTATAGTTTTTGTATTATAAAAAAAAAAAAAGGCAATCTATGAAATTATTGCAAGTATTTCAATGATATATGTTTTCCTTGACTCTATACTTTAGATTAATATTCACAATTTATTTTTGCTTTTTCTAATTTCTAAAAGAAATTAAGAAAAATTGAAGTGGCATTTTGCAGTTAGCTAGAAAATATTATAAATGAAAATTTAAATTAAATTATAATTTCTTTGTAATGTTAAATCACTTAAAAGGGATGAAACTAAAAAAGTTGATAAACAAATTAATGAAATCGCGATCATTATAATGTTAAATCATTACGATGGAAAAAATCAAGATTAATTTATTTTTTTAAAAAAAATAATTGATAAGGGACATTAACACTATATATATATATATATATATATATATATATATTCAATCACAAAACAATAAATTAGTTCAAAATAAAATATGGCTAAAAATAAATGTAACCACTCACAAGATGAATTGATAAGAATAAACATGACTGGGTTGAAAGATCATTTTAATATCGATCCATTACAAATGTTTGGTTAGTCCCTTTTGTAGGAGATCAATAAATAAAATCGGAAAAATGCACAACTACTCCTTTAATCTATATCCGAAATTTCAGAGACACCCTTATACTATATTAAGGTTTTATTATCCCCTGAACTTATTTTTATAAGTAATTTTCTACCCCTTTTCAGCCTATGTGGCACTAGCTTGAAAAAAAAGTCAACCAGCATTGGGCCAACAAGATAGTGTCACGTAGGCCGACAAGGGGTAGAAAATTATTAATAACATAAGTTCAGGGGGTAATTGGACCTTAGTATAGTATAAGTGTCTATGAGATTTCGGACATAGGTTGAGGGGGTACTTGTGCATTATCCCAACAAAATATAAGAGATTTTTGTATGGTTATTTTCTTCGCGCTTTTTTTTTAAAAAAAAATAATAACTATTGATATGATGTATGATACATTCAGTTTTGGTTCTCTGATTAATTTGGATTTGCACCAGAAAATAAAATTTTTGGGGGTAATCTATTCTTGATTACTAAAGATGACTTTCATTTTTCTTCTCGAACTTGAGATTTCTAGTTTAAAATGAAAGAGTATTTCTCACTCTATTACAAGTATTGATGGTTAAAATTATTTTTTTTAATTTTTTTGGATTTAAATAGATATTAAAGTATTTTCAATAGTACAAGTTTATCTATACTCTTTATTAGATTAATATTCACAATTTATTTTTTATTTTGCTAAAATAAATTTAAAAAGTTGAAGTTTCATTCTGAAGTTAAGAAAATATAATAAATGGAAATTTCAATTAAACCATGATTTGTATAGTATTAAATCATTAGGAATAGAAAAAAAATTGTTAGTAGAGCTATTAGCAGTTTAGCACTCATTTTTGCAAATTAAAAATTAATCTATGAAATTATTGTTAGATTAATACTATTAAAAGAAAAAACTTTTTTAAAGAAAAAATAAAATTAAGAAAACTTGAAGTGGCATTTTGAAGTTAGAAAATATCATAAAATGAAAATTTTAATTTAACTGTAATTCTTTATAATGTTATAAATTCATTAAAAATACAGAAAATTTCATAAATAGCACATTCACCAATCATTCTTATAAAATATTTTTAAAAATATATAAATATTTTTATATACAAGACTTTAAAGTTTAAACTATGTATATCAATTCGTCCGATAGGTATGTGAATTTGAGACGATTTTTTTTTTATATTCGAGACATTTAATTAACGCGGACCATTCACTCAAATGATAAATCTTATCTTTTAAGTCTTAAGTAAATAAATCAAATTATTCCAATCTAGCTACATTTAATTAATTTTTTTCCAAATAATTTATATTGTATAATAGATTTAATTTATTGCTCCTACAAATATGTCAATTGTTTCAATATATATCCCAACAGATTTTGTTGATCTTAGAAATATTTCAACTATTTTAATACATATCCTAAAATAATCATGTGATTATATGTATATACCAAAGTTATTGCTTTTCCAAATATATCAACTATTTTAAATATATCTTTTAATTTCGACATATATATATATAAATAATAATAAATTTGATTCTCTTATAAAAAATATTGACTGTTTAAATTAATATCCTTTAATTCTCATATATACACCAAAAAAAGTCAATTATTTTAAATATATTTAATTTAATTTCCATATAAGAAGATAGTGGTAATATAATGTAAGATCAAACAACAACTATATAAGTCACATATAATAATTAATGACCCAAATCTATATATTTATAAGGCATCCAAAAACATAAAGTGAGTTAACAAAAAAACAAATATGGCAAATATTATTTCATTTATTAAATTAATGGTAATGCTCATTTTGATCTCTAATTCACAATTTGTTAATTGTAAATTGGATCAAAAATGTTTTAGGGATTGTATTAAAGCATGTTTCCAAAATCCTGGATGTTATATATCATGTGCAAAAGAATGTCAAGTTTCTTCACTTAATAATGTTTTTTCTACAATGGATTATTGCAATCTTGGTTGTTCAATTGATAAATGTGCAAGTTTAATCAAAGGTACAATTATTTTTCTAAATTTTTTTTGGTTTCGAATAGATCTTTATGATGTGTTACGAATGTTTTTTAGTTATATATATGAGTTTTTTTAAAAGAAGATCCATAAGTAAAATGTATGAGATTTTTATTTGGTAACTTTTTATTTAATCGAATTGTAACTAGTCATAGAAGATCATTTTTTTCTTGGGATTATTGTGTGACGTGTCATTTCTTTCTCTTTAATGAATCAAAGGTACAATCCTTTTTCTAATTTTTTTTTTGGTTTCGAATAGATCTTTATGATGTATTACAAACGTTTTTTAGTTATATATATGAATTTTTTTTAAAGAAGATCCATAAGTAAAAATGTATGAGATTTTTATTTGGTAATTTTTTGTCTAATCGAGTTGTAACTGGTCATAGAATCATTTTCTCCTTGGAATTATTGTGTGACGTGTCATTTCTTTCTCTTTAATGAATCAAAGGTACAATCCTTTTTCTAAATTTTTTTTGGTTTCGAATAGATCTTTATGATGTGTTACGTATGTTTTTTAGTTATATATATGAGTTTTTTTTAAAGAAGATCCATAAGTAAAATGTATGAGATTTTTATTTGGTAATTTTTTGTCTAATCGAGTTGTAACTGGTCATAAAAGATTATTTTCTCCTTGGGATTATTGTTTGACGTGGCATTTCTTTCTCTTGTATGAATCTTAAAGATTTTTTAATGTTTAAGGAGATTATATTTTAGGATTAGTTATAAATGTTTGATGATAGGGGTAAATCTATAGTATTAAATATGGTCTATCTGAGTTCATATTTTTTATTCAAACTTTGTAGTTGTTTTAAGAAAATTGATGAATATTTAGCTTGGAGTTAAATTGGCTGATTTGGTTATTATATATTAAATTACTTCAACTTTTTATTTTTATATGGAGTAGGAAATGACTTTTTTTTATTTTTCTTGTTATTAATGGACCTTTTCTTTTGAATAAATTGAATTTTTTTATGAGATATAGTAGATTATGATACGTTGTCTTGAAGGATAACTTTCTAAAGGTTATATTTACACAATTACAAGAAAATTGGATCAAAATCTAATTATTGGCCTAAAAATTGAATGGTAACATTAATAAATTTTTAATTTGATATTATTATAAACTTTCATAAACTTTAAGTTTTAGATTTTTCTATGAGTGGATTAGTCATTTTCATTTATTCAAGTCGTAACGAATCATATTTTGAAATTATCTTTTGTCTTTATTGTTATTACTTTTTTTCTTTCAAATTCTTTAACATATTTATATTTGTACAGATGACAAACAATGGAAAGGATGCATGAAGGATTGTTTTGGCGATTATTGCAAAATTGGAGCTTAGAAGATAAATTAGAATATTAATTAATCAATGTGATATCATTAATTAATGTTGTGAATGAAAAACTACTCATAATGTCATCTTTTTTATATAATAATATAGATGTTTTTCTTTGAATCTCTATTTTAAAAAACTAGTCGAAAGATAATATTTTTGTAATATATTGAAGTAAAATGTTGATTTCGTTGTTTATTATTTCAATTCACAAAGTTTATATCATGAATCTTTTTTAACTAGTGAATCAAAACTAATTCTTTGTTTTCGAGACTCAAAATTAAAGCTTCGCGTTGAGGGAGAGGAATCTCATAGATACAAAGTAGAAAAGGAAAAAAAAAATCCCGATTGAAATAATTTTTTAGATCACAAATTTATCGATATCAAATTTGTAAAAAGAACCAAAAGTTGGTAAAAGGGTAGGATGAGTCAATAAGTTAATAAATAGGCAATAAATGGCTAAAACAAGACAAATTAACATAACTAGCCATTCGCAGAAAAAAGATTAGCAAAATAAATATAGGGGAATTTTCACATATAGCTACTTAAAAATAGCCTAATTATTCTCCATAGCTATAGTTTGATAATTACAATTGGAGGAGAAAGTGAGCGGGACTGAGAGAGAGAGGAGAGACGCGAGAGAGGGGAAAAAGAGTGGGAGAAAGGTGAATTATATATGCATATCAGTTCGATAATTGTATATTATACATAAGTATTTGTATATATGGCAAGCGAGACCCAGAGAGGGAGGAGAGAGGCTAGCGAGACAGGGAGAGAGATGAGAGAGAGAGGGCAGATAGTGGGAGAGAGGTGAATTGTATATGTATATAATTGTATAATATACATATGCATTTGTATATATGGCAAGCAAGATAGGGAGAGAGAGGAGAGAGACGAGCGAGAGAGGGCAGAGAATAGGAGAGAGGTGAATTGTATATGTATATAGATTAAATAATTGTATATTATACATATGTATTTGTATATTCTGGCTAATTATACATATACAAACATGACTAATTATACAAACTCGAAATAAGCCCACATAATTAATGTATAATATTAGTCACGAATGATAATTATAGAAAATAACAACTATAATAAATAATTAAATAATATAAATTATTTTATTGCGAATTTTCTCATAAATATATGATATATCCTAAAAGAATCATGTGATATTATGTATATACCAAAGTTATTGCTTTTCAAAATATATTAACTATTTTAAATATATATCCTTTAATTTCCACATATATATAAAATAAAAAAAATAGATTTGATGCTCTTACAATTATGTTGATTGTTTAAATAATATCTTTTAATTCTCATATATTTGATATATACCAAAAAGAAAAAGAATCAATTATTTTAAATATATTTGATTTAATTTCCATATAAGAAGATATTGATAATCTAATGCAAGATCAGCAACAACTATATAAGTCACACATAGTGACTCAAATCTATTTATTATAAGGCACCCCAAATCATAAAGTGAGAACAAATAAGTTAACAAAAAAAATAAAAAAATATGGCAAATATTATTTCATTTATGAAATTAATGATGATGCTCATTTTGATCTCTAATTCACAATTTGTTAATTGTAAATTGGATCCACATTGTTTTAGGGAGTGTTCTAAAGCATGTTTTCAAAATCCTGGGTGTTATATGGGATGTGCAAAATTATGTGAAGTTTCTTCTCTTAATAATGTTTTGTCTCCAATGGATTATTGTAATCTTGGTTGTTCAATTGACAAGTGTGCAAGTTTAATCGAAGGTATAATCTTTTTTCTAACTTTTTTTTTTGAATTTAAATAGATTTTTATGACGCGTTATGAATGTCTTTTTAGTTATATATATATGGTCTTTTTAAAGAAAATTGATAAGTAGAATGTGTAAGATCTTTACTTTATTGTTTTTTTCTAGCCGAATCGTAACAGATCATAGAAGATTATTTCTTTTCTTGGGGCTGATGTGTGGCGTGTCATTTTTCTTTCTCTTTGTATAGATCTTTTTGAAATTTCAATATTTGGGGAGGTTATGTTTTATGACTAGTTATTGATGTTTTTTTTTGGTTAAGGTACGCTTTATTTGAGTTTAGTATTTTTTGTTCAAATACTATATTTGTTTTGAGAAATTCATGAATATTTACCTTTAAATTAAATTGGTTGATCTGGCTATTATATATTAACTACTTGGTTCAATAATTTATCTATTGTAAATACCCTCTTTTTATTTTTCTTGTTATTAATGGACCTTTTAGACCACGTTAAAAAAGAATTTCTTTTGAATAAACTGAAATTTTTTATGATAAATAGTATATATTGTGGTACGTTGTCTTGAAGGATAACTTTCTAAAGGTTATATTCGCACAATTTATAAGAAAATTGGATCAAAATCTAATTATTGGCCTAAAAATGGAACGGTAACATAAATAAATCCTTAATTTGATATTGTTATTGAAATTTATAAACTTTAAGTTTTAGATTTGTCTATAAGTGGAATAGTTATTTTCATTTATTCAAATCTTAATGGATCTTACTTTTAAATTATTTTTTATCTTTATTGTTAATACTTCTTTTTCTTTCAAAATTCATTAACATATTTATTTTGTACAGATGCCAAACAATGGAGTGGTTGCATGAAGGACTGTTTTGGAGATTATTGCAAAATTAGAGCTTAGAAGATAAATTAGAATATTAATTAATTAATGTGGTATCATTAATTAATGTTGTGAATGAAAAACTACTCATAATGTCTATCTTTTTCTATATAATAATATAGGTGTTTTTCTTGAATCTCTAATTAAATTAATTAGAAGATAGTTTCTCTTTCTATCTTTAAGTAAATGTTGATTTCACTCTTTTATTATTTTGAATACATAAAATATAAATTATTAACCAAAATTAGTTTTTTGCTCCTGAGATTCAAATTCGAACCCTCTTATTGAGGGGGAGGAATTTCATAGGCATAAAGTAGAAAAGAAAAGAAAAAATCCCTAAAAGATTCACTTGGTCGAATAATTTTTAGATAGCAAATTTATTGACATCAAATTGTAAAAAGAATCAAAAGTTGGTAAAAGGGAAGGATCAGTCACACAGGGCAGAGTTAGGAAGGGGTCTATGGGTTCGGACAAACTCAGTAACTTTTTTATAAATCTTGTATTTGTATTAAAAAATTAAATAAATATATATGTATATAAACTCATAAAAGCCTAAAAAAATTTAATTGGCAACGTAGTGATAATGAAGAGATCGTGGAAAGCAAGAGTTGCGGGCTTGAATCTCACTATCAACAAACAAAAATCTTTTTTAAAAAAAATCTTAACTCTGTCTCTAAACTCATTCAATAGATTGATTACTAACCAACAAATGGCTAAAATAAGAGAAATTAACTTAACTAGCCATCCGCAAAACGATAAATATATGATATATATAATTAGTGTATACAATATACATATATTGAATATCAAATAGCTAGTAACTATAAATATTTTTGATCGAGCGATCAAATATGTAACTTCCCCTAGATATAACTAAACCATAAACTAAAAATAAACAAAATTTTACTCATAAGATTATTTCTTCTTTGTTTTTAAGTAAAAGGTCCTCTTTAATTTTACCAAGTCTATTCACTACATCTTTCATATTTACCCTCTCTTCTTGTCTATCTTTTGTGCATTCCAAAGCCAACTCCATCATATAAAATATACAAATCTCATTATTTTCTCCAAAGAAAATATTTTCATCAACAATTGTCTTCAAAGAACTTGGAAATGATTCACTTACCCATTGCCTCAAGTTCATGTTTTCATTGAAAAATTCATTTGTTGGTCTTCTTCTTGTCAAGATCTCTATTAACATTATGCCATAACTATAAACATCACCACTCGTAGACACTATTCCCTCCGAGCCATACTCTAAAAACACAAAAAAAAGGAAAATAATATGTTATAACGAGTTAAATATGATGATAGTGTAAAAAACTTCTATACTATCAGTAGATATAAGTTAAATCCAGTTGATTCTACCCTAGTCTATAAGGGGTGGACTTTTCTTAGTTCAAGTATTTTTTGAGTGGGGTCCACAATAACACTTGTAAGATAAGCATGTTTTTCAAGATCAATAGGAAGCTAGCTAGGAATCTATTGATAGAGTTCATGCCACGACGATCTATATGGAAGGGCAGTTTAGTTGTTACAACCAATAAGGGGCAAAGATAAGCCCTTTTGCTACTTAGAAAGTGAACGGCGAGCTCAAAGGTTCAAAGACTTAGCCGAGTATTAGTGAAGCTGGATTGAGGCATAGTAAGTAGAAACGAAGTCGCCTTAATTGACCAATATATTCTATTTTTCAGAGAGAAGAATGACCGAACATACGCCTTATATTAGGAAAAGTAGTCAGAGAAGAATTTGTTTACCTGGTGCAATGTAGCCAATAGTACCCAATGTGTTAGTTTGTGCCATGGAGTTGTTTTCACCTAAAATCTTTGAAATGCCAAAATCACCAACATGTGCTACCAAGTCACCATCTAATAGAACATTTTGAGGCTTTAAGTCACAATGGACTATAGGTGTATCATAACCATAGTGAAGATATTCCAATGCCATTGCAACATCAAGCATTATGCTAACTCTTTGAAACATGTCTAAGGCTTGATGTTCCTTACCATACAACCAACTTTCAAGGCTTCCATTTGGCATATACTCGAGAACGATGGCTCTAACGTATTGATTGGAACATGTAGTGATCACCTTCACAAGATTTCTATGTTTAATACTTCTCATCACTTGACATTCAGTATCAAACCTCTTGCATCCTTCCTCATTTAGCATATTTAGAACCTTTATCGCGACTGTAGTTCCGTTAGCTAATATGCCCTTGTAAACAGAACCAGAACCTCCTGAACCAATCATGTTAGAACCACTGAAACTATCCGTTGCTTGTTGAAGTTCACGGTATGTGATCAACTGGTGTGTTGTGATTTCTGTTAACTCTTGATCATGTTCTTGAAGTTTTGTTCTTCGCTTAATCCATACGGACAGAACAAGTAGTATGAGGAGAATTGATGCAATCACAGAAATGACAACTACTACCACATGTTTCTTAGACTTTGATCGTTTCGTTGCACTATCCGTAGCACATTGAGAAACTTCTGATATAGGTTTTCCACATAAACCTCTATTTCCAACAAAAGATTGCGAAGAAGAGTTTGCAAACACACCGTTAGTAGGTATTTCGCCTTCTAAATGGTTGTAAGAAAGATTGATTTCTTTAAGGAACTGAAGTTTTTCCAAGGACTTTGGGATGTTTCCTGATAACTCATTTGAAGATAAATCCAAGAACTCCAGGCTCAACAAACTGCCAAATGATGAAGGAATCACACTCCGTAACGAGTTGTTTGAGAGTGAAAGATACGTCAGGTCTATGAGGTCTCCGAATGTACTTGGAATCACACCGGAAAGTTGGTTGCTTGAAAAATCTATACCTTCAATAGATTTCAATTTTCCAATGTCAAGAGGAAGTTCCCCTTGTATTGAATTTCGCGTCACGTTTAGAAAAATCAGGCTATCCATTTCCCATAGACTTGAAGGCAGGGTTGAAGTGAGCTTATTGAAACCAAATGAAAGACTTTGCAGTCTAGTGAGCTTTCCAATGCAACTTGGAATAGCTCCAGAGAGCTCGTTTTCGTGTAGAAACGTGTCTCCCATATTCACCAAGTCACATATTTCCTCTGGAATTGAACCTTGTAGCTTGTTTCTGCTTAAATAAAGCCTCTGAAGTTGCTTTAACTCACCAATGTCTGGTGGAATGGTTCCTGTCAACTGGTTACCGTTCAAGACTAGCGATAACATGCTGCTTATATTGCCTACTCCTCTTGGAATTTGTCCATTTATCTGACCATTCTCTATGTTAAACATTTCTATAGTAGACGAAAGATTACTAACCGAATCAGGCAAGACGCCATTCAAGGGGTTGTTAGCCAATATCAGAAACTGCAGCCTCCTACAATCCACCAAAGAGTTCAAGAATCCAAGCTCTTGTTGTCCTGGCTCATTTGTAAGCTGATTACCACCAAGATTCAAGAACTCGAGCTCGCGTAGTTTTCCCAAATCACTTGGAACTATGCCTGTAAACAAGTTATATGACAGCTCCAGCTCAATAAGATTAGAAGCATTTGTGATATACATTGGGATTTCTCCTTCAAGTTGATTATCTGGCAAGAAAATCCCCTTAAGGTTTGGAAGTTGAAGTCCAAGAGTGGTCGGAATTCGCCCCGAGAGATTGTTATCACTGAAAGCAATGTACATATATTGAAGATAGATTCTGGTATTACACCAGTAAGATCATTGAAATCAAATCCCAACATCTTCAAGTTCGATAAATTTCCAAGTTCTCGAGGTATTGTACCAGTTATATGGTTGTTCACACAACCAAGATATTGAAAAGTGGATATATTACTCAATGAAAGTGGAATAGTACCACTTATTGCATTTTGAGTCACATAAAGCCTCTCAAGCCTTGTTAAACAACCAATATTTCTCGGAATTTGACCTGTTAAATTGTTGTAAGACAGAACAAGAGTTCTTAGCTTACTGAATTGGCATAGTCTTAAAGGAATCTCACCGATGATTCGATTATAACTAAGGTCTATAACTTCAAGATTCATCACACCCTTCATTTCATCAACCAAGAATGAACCAGAAAGACTATTGTTAACCAAATACACAGCACGTAACGATGACATGCTGAAGATCAATCCAGGGATAGAGCCTGAGAGTTGATTATGTGACAAATCTAACTCAACAAGTTGGCTTAGATTACCAATCTCAGATGGAATTTCACCACTAAATCTATTTCCATCTAACCTCAATCTCTTCAACTTTGTAATGTTACCAACAAAAGAATGAACAGTTCCTTCTAGTTGATTGTTATGAACATCAATGACTTCTAAAAGAGGTAAGTTTACGAGTTCGTAAGGAAGATTGCCTTGAATGATGTTGTTACTAATGTTAAGTATAGTAAGAAAGGATAAGTTAGCTATAGATGGTGAAATTTTGCCTTGAAGATTCATGTTTGGGAGATTTAAAGCTATGACTCTTTGGTTTTGTGGATTACAAGTGATACCAAACCAAAACAAAATGAAGTATTTGATGTCCAATTTTTGTATAGGAAAGAAGAGTTATTTGTAATGAGATGCTTAAAAGATAACAAAGTTTCCATGTCTGTTGCATATAGGGAAAAAATTGGTTCTTGAAAGACTAATAAGATAAGGAAAAGAACATAGCTTTTCTCCATCTTGAAAGACTTGATCAAGATCTATTCTTCGAATTACGAGCAACAGACAAAAATAAGGAGGAGACTAGAAAGTAGTTATGTGAATATGTATAATAATCAAGCTATTTATAAACAATTTGTTATAAAGGATGTGGTGGGAAGGATAGGTCGTCTATCCTTAATCAGACGTGTCAGTTTCGAGCCTTGAGTATGAAAGAAAAAATGAATTTTATGCAACTTAAATTCGAATTAGTCAATAATGAGAAAGGTCTATTTAAGTATGAATATTATTCAGTCAAAATCAAGGGCCAGCAAATATGCCAAAATTTAATAGGGTGAAAATGATGTAAATGTCAATATTACTGTACTCTTTACAAATTAAAAATTCCAATTCTTGACTCTGAAAAAGAAAAGTTTGTAGAATACTAATTTTTTTTTCTAATCCATGTTAGGTGAAAAGATTTACTTTTAAATTACTTATTATGTATAAATATATGAAGTTATCTTTAATAATATTCACCTTTATTCTTGATAACAATTTTTTTTTTTAAAAAAAAAAAACAGATGACTTTATGACTATATGAGAAATCAACTCCATGATACTTATTAGAAAAATCAAAACGCCGTAATATATATATATATATTTTGTCAAATCATTTATAAAATGGTAAATAAATGGCTCAAATTGGTGAAGAATAGTCTTCCTAATTTAATGCATTAATTACTACTGGGAAAAAATACACCTAACTTCCAACCAACATAATATTGACATTAGTATCGACAAAACAATAAAGAGATCAAATGTTATTAATAAGTCAAAGGATTCATAGATCGATTCGATGTAAACAACTGATATTGATGGTTTAAATTTCAACAAGTATATATAACTTTGATTTAATAGAGCGCGAATTTCTCATATACGTATAATGTATACAAGCAGCAGGAATGGATACATGGAAGAATACCTAAAAGTGTTAAATCATTTCGAAATGAGTTTAAGTTATACATACTGTCGACGTAATAATTTTTCATATGAAATGAACAGGCAAACAAAATTCAACTGTACAGGTGATAATAGTTGAATAGGTGAATATTTTCAAATGACTTTTTATACACTACACATAATGTGGTTCAAAGAAATGCAGAAGGAAGAGGAGGGGGACTGGGAACTGGTATCGCGTTTTCCTTCGTTCCTGGATGACATGGTTTGTGGTGATTCGTATACCAAAAGGCGCGACAACAATGAAGGAAAAAAAAACTCATGACAGAGCCTCGGCCATAAGTGAACGATGCTTCTGTTGCTGCTCATAAAGGTCGCGGAAGATGCTGTATTTGGCATCGTGGTACTTCTTCACTTTCACGTCTTGAGACGGATGAACAACCTGCCATCAACCACATGTGAAAAACCATAAGAACAATATGGCACAATGAACCTTAACGGGAAAGACATTTTTCAAAGAGGTAGCAGCCAAGTCTGGTTCCATGATCTGGTGCATGGCACCAAGAAGGGTGGCGGTGGAGGAGAGAAGACGGGGTGTCTTTCCATTAGGTTGTTGGGAAGAAGCAAACACAAGAACGAAGACAACCTCACTAAACAAGTAACATGAAAGTGAAGTAAAAGACTCCACGGAACATTTTATCTGTTGTCCCAACAAGATCTAAAATACGAAAAAAGTTACTTTCTATGATTTTCTGCATCAGGGTGTGGATGGAATAGTTCCTAAAAGAGACAATTTTACCCAAATCGACCAAGCAAGGAAACGTACAGTCAGAGCCAATGAATTTTAGAAGTTAAAAATGCAAAAGCATGAGCAAATTGCAAGAGAAAAAGAGAATGGACAATAACTAAATGGATGTTTTAAAAAGTAAGAAGGCAAACAGCTAGTGCAGGTTCCTCTTTTAGTGAGAAAAGTGGATATAGTGTAAACAGTCGCACACCTGACCAGCTGCATTCATTGCCTTCATGGCGTCACGAACAGTAGAATATTTCTTTGAAGCAACAGCACCAAGAATAGCAGACCCCAATAGCACAGATTCATTTTCGCGAGGGAGAATGATAGGGTAACCTGCACAAGGCATAATACAGCTTGGAATTGATTAATGTATCCAAACACAGAGAAATCTAGGATTATTCAGTAACAATGTTGAAGGCTTCACAGAGATACTGAAAGATAATAAATTGAAATCTATAATACAACCCTTTTCAGCAATTGTTAAGCTCGAGGGGAAGTTTAGGATTCACTACCATAGAAGTCTATCACTTCCTAACTTCTTGTTTCAGGTTATTTCCTTCTATTTCATCGTTTACTGTTCTAGGGGAGTTAACCAAGTTGTTGTAGTATAGTGGTGAGTACTCCCTCATATCACGGTGGTGACCGGGGTTTGACCACCGGCAACAAAGAGTTTTTATTTAGCTGACCCAACTTGCTTGGAACTGAGGCGTAGTCGTTGTTGTACTGTTCAGAGGAAACCCAGCAAAGATATTATGCAAGTTCAGATTTTTTGCATTGGTATCACCAACGAGGATATTAAGCAAGCTTTCTCTACTTTTGCCGTCATCAACAAGGACGGTAGGACAATGAATTTTACAATAGCTAAACTGTGGTCCACTTCTAAGAACTAAAAACAAATACCCAAATTCGATTTGTGAAAGATGCTCTTCTAGACCTAAATGTCAGTTAGCAGCTCCTGGACCACTGTGTAACGCAATAACATTTTAGCTTTGGTTTTAATTTGCTTCAACTGACTAACTGACTGGGAATGTTGCGTAAGACACAATCTACTAACTAATCTATTTCTTTCAAATGCCCCACTAGAAACATATCATAATTTCACTTATAACACCTAGGGAGCTAATGAAACTATTTTTAAAAAAAACTTAGTTCTCTCATTAATCGCTTGCACTGTATTTATGCTGACAGTAAATGTATTACATATTCATCCACTTCATGTATATCACGTAACTCATTGATAAACAGCACAAAGAGGGAGTGAGAGAGAGAGACCAATAATATCTGCATGCTCTTGAACAAATAGACGATTCTTTGCAAGCCCCCCACAGGCAAGTAGTGTGTCAATCTGAACATAATGAAAACGTATAAGGAAGTTTCAAGCAATGCGGTAAAAATAGGATCAGGTATCAAAATGGAACGTATGTACACTTCGTGATAAAAGCTCTCAGCATAAGAAAAGCAACAAATAGAAGATCAAAGAGATGTTGGCAGTTGAGCATTGTCTCACTTTCCTGTGGGATAGGTTTGGTGGTAGTTTGGACCATTGTATCTGCATCTCCTCTTACCAGTAGTATTAGTAATATTCTCTTAGTTTCTTGTTCTTCAATTTCTGTTATAATTTGTTGTTTCTTGTACTTCTGTTATCATATTATTTAGTTCTGCAATGCTATGTAATTTCCTTACTAATTGTCATGCCTTCTTCACTTCCGTATTTTATATGTCCAAAACTGCTTTGAGATGCTTTCCATTTCTTTAGTTCTTTCTTTTCTTTTTCTTTATTTGAGCAGAGGATCTATTAGAAACAGCCCATCTACCTGCACAAGGTGAGATAAGGTCTACACATACACTATCCTCCCTAGACCTCACTCGTGGAATTACATTGGGTTTGTTGTTGTAGAAGATCAAAGTGATCAATAAGAAACTTTGAAACACACAAACACTGCATTACTAGGTTCTTCTCAGACCCATCCTAACCTCCCACCACTATTACCAAAAATCTTACATCTTCGTTTTGGACAAAAGAGTCTCAACATTCAAAGTTTATTCAACTATGCATATGCTTGCCAGAAAAGGTCATACAAGTCAACAATGTGGAGAGCTCAAGCATACCAAACTTTACAGGTGTAGTATCAGGAAATGAGTCCTCACCTTGTGTCCATTAGTATTACAGTGCTCTACAATATGGCGGGTTCCATATGCAATGCCCTGTACTGTGGCAAGGTAGAGAAGTGCCAGCTGCTTTTCACTAGTATCAAGTGTTAAACCAGAAATCATACCTTTTGACTTTGGATCTGCAATAGGGGACCTGACAGAAATTTTGCATGTAATTTATTGCAGATATGGGCAACCAAGGTAAAAAACAAAGTAACCATTCTACAGTACTATACCTGTTACCATGAAAATCTGGGAGAATATGCATATCACTAGTCAATGCAGCTATAAATGGTGACTCCTCATCTTGCTTCATTGATTCCAGGATCTCATTCAACAAGTCAAATATTGAGATTCCTAGCAGAAGATATAAAACTTTAGCTTTTAAGCAGGAGACCATCACAAAAGGAGAGGAAAAATCAAATTGCATGGGAGTCTAGAACTTTGACAAGGAGCACCAGACATAGTTCCTAAATGTCACATCAAGGTCATCTTACTTCGAGATGCAGCACGATTTGCAAGATGAGGAGATGCAACATGATTCTCAATTATATGGTCTAGCAATGAACCAGTAGCACTCTGTCCTCCTTCAGTAAGCCAGTACTCGGGCACCATCGCTGACAATATTGCAAAGAGCAAAATAATGGAACATCATTTGCTTGTAACAAAAGCAACAGCATTTGCAGATAAAATATGGGAACCCCCCCCAGATTAATGTTTCAACTAAATGCAGAACCTTATATCTAACCATAAGCATCTCTTTTACAGCTTTTCAGCATTACAATGTCAGTTTGATTATGCATATCCTGAGCGACATTTACATCATTTGAACAAAAATTGTTTGAAAGAATTACTGTACATTGCAAGTAAAAGTGTACCTGACCAGAAAGGTCCCCAGACTCCAGGTATGAATAATTTTGTCCTGGATACAGCCATATGGCATGTGGAAGTACCACATACAAGCACCATACGCCTACTTATAGCATCCTCATCAACTTTCAAACATGCAGGAACAATCCGTCAATAAGTAAATATAGTCAATAATATAAGCGAAGATATTTTGATAATTCAACATGTCCAGAAGAGTACTCAATAATAACAACCTATAGATTCAGAATCTGATGCAGGCACACTTTCCATTACACCAACACCGCCAGCATGAGCATCTATCAGAGCAGTACCTACTGGTGTCCCTGCCATCAAACCCAATTCCTGAAACATAAAGCAGCAGCACCTTAGTAAAGTAACTCAAAAGCATGAAGAAAGTAAGGGGCTTATACCCATCAAAACCACAAATGCTTGCATCATTGGGAATGATTGTGTGTTGCTTTTCACTTTTGCTAATAGTCAAGATGCAATGTGATTCTTATAAGTTCTTCACCTTTGCAGCAAGTGGTGTTAAACCTGAACCCAATGCATGACCAGGGAATGCTACACTTCGCCCTGCACATTTTTATTATAAAATCATGAAAAAGAATAACTAAGCAGTTCTCAAGACTAAAAGATATTCCACTATACGAACAACATAAATAAATATTGACCCTTTGAGACAATGTGCCTAAATAGTTCAAAAGATATTTTTTTAAGTGGGCAGGTATTATAAATCTCAATCCATAGATAAATTAGAAAACAATACAAAACAAAAAGAAATACACGCAAAAGGAACAAAAAGAAGGAAAATAAATAGGATGCTAAGCAGAACTACGACTGTTTGCCAAGACACGGATCAGTAAATGCTGATGGCAACCTAACATGAATGATGCACAAATTTGTGATTTTTCCTCTTCTTTTTTAGTGAGAGAAGACCAATTCCCAAACTAATCCCTAATATATGAGAGGTGACACTATCTGTTTTCTGAGACTCATTGCTCAACTTTCAAAAACTATTTCAACAGCCGCATGTTGTAACATCACTTCAAATACGATGACGAATATAGATTGACAAGTTTGCAACAAAGTCAGTTCCCTGATTATTTTTTTTCAACTCATACATTTTGGTAATTTAGGTGAAGCTTCAAAAATACCTATCTTAGCATGATGCCCATCAACAAGATCACCTAAACCAATCTCCTCCCAGAATCCATCATCCCATCCACAAGATTCCATAGCACCGGAATCTTTCTCATTTATCTGCTGCACGTGTGCATGGCCTAGATATGTCCATTTGCATACAGTGGTGCATAAACTCCTCGTGTCATCTCCTGTTGCTCTAATAAGTTAACAGAATAGATGGCATCACCTCTTCCAGTTAAAACTTCAAGAGTTATAGTTCAGGAGCTATTTCTTACTTGTATGTTAACCAATCACTTAGATCCATCCACCTAAATGCCATTGACCAGGATTCTTGGAGATTTTCCTTCACCCACAAGAGCTGTAGAAGCAATTTTGTATTAACAAGAAGTAGATAGAGCATATCAAGCTGTGATGATCAAGGAAGTAATTAAGTAGAAATTTCAACTTTTCCTTTTCGACTTCCAACAGTAGAACGAAAAGAAGCTTAAAGATGTCAAGAGCAAGCATACAAACAACACATACTTCATTAAAAAAACATTACATATTTGACTATCAGATTCAAAAGGAAAGTACAGGTGAGAGGTAAGAAGGTATGCATGTCATCGTCCCCAATAATATCACTCTTTCCATAAGGTTCCAAAAGTATCCGTCAGGCGCATACAAAAACAAGTGCATGTTAAGAATTCAACATTGAAAAGAAAATTTTTGACAACCTAACCTCTAAGTCGGTCTCTTTACAGAACAGAACTTATTCTATTGCTTACTTACTCCTATACTCCTGCGCCTTTTTCTTGGGTAGTGGCAGGAAAGAAGGTGGATGTGGAACAGAGCTTAAAAGTTACACACTGAACAAGTGCTGCCCAGATCACCTTATGCAAAGCAACTACCAAGATAAAAGGGGTCATCCATATGAAAACTTCTACAAATTCACCCAACCATCAAAAATGGAAGCATATAACTAATCTTTCAATGTACCCAACACTATTTAGACGCGTTTCACAGGCTTTTAGCTGAAATAAGTATCCTTTTGGCATTCAATTGTGTGATAAATTTCACCTCTGTGGCAAGACAGCCGAGACTAACAAGCATTTAGCTCTACATCTAACTACACAAATATGGAACATCTTTCAGCGTATTAGATGGATATTGCCAAAAAGTTCCTTAGAATTGCTGAAATGTTGGAACAGGGGAGGAGGTCTTCCGAGACAAAAGGCAGATGGAGGATGTCAAAATGATACCAGGTTGCATTTGGTAGACTGTATGGAGGAAAAGAAATCTGAGATGGTTCGAAGGAAAGGATGCGTCTAAAATTTTGGACCAACTTAACTCTAAATTTTAACATATTCCTTGATACTCAAGCTGGTAAAACTTAAGTTTGGTCATTTTGAACAACACTGGGATAATGAACAATCACCGAGCCTGAACCATGACTAGCCAGGAGAATTACCGATGGGAAAAGGCCCCTGCAAATGGAGCAGTCACTGAAAAACTCACAATCCCACTGGAATGGTCCAGCAAGAGACTAGACTATAAAACTAAGAAATAGAGAGCAAACTGAATGGTGTGAATTAGAATATATCATAATTGTAGAGGCTCTGATATTATGTGAAAACAAGAGGAGAGATTCTTGGGATGCATTGATGGCTCCATTAAGTAGTATGAGAGGTGTGAAATACCCTGTTCAGTTAGTATATCTCTTCAGTGTGGCACTAATTAATATTTGACTAACTTATCATTAACATTCTAGTAGAAATGTTGCCATAAGGGGTCAGCTAAACTAACCAACACGTACTTTAAAAACAAGAATCTCATTTAGGAAAAAGATCCAAGACATAAGCAGCAGTCTTTCCTACTAGTGTACGTACCTTTGGTGGCTCCATCTCGGGGGATACGCCTCCACCACAATACTGTAGTACAGGTGAATTAGAGGCGTTGATCCTCTCAGCTTGTTTGACAGCTCTATGGTCCATCCACACTATGATGTTTCTTCTAGTATCACCACTCCATGAAACCGTGACAGGTTCACCCTCAGAATCAACAGCAACTGCATAGAGGAATCAATTCATCCATGTTATTTACTACCGTATTTTAGCATGTATACCTCAATCAACACTCTGGACAGATGAACTGCAGAAGTTAGTGACTATATACCAAGAGAACATGTAGCAGCGAACCCCAGTCCCTTAACTTCTTCCTTGGAAACACTTCCGAGGGCACATGCCGTTTTTACAGCAGTGCAAATCGCTAACCAAATATCAGTTGAAGATTGCTGAATTCGACAAACCACACAAATGAAATCAGAAGCACAAAGAACTGAAAAGGAAGAAATCAAGCACTACTTCAGCAAAACAGAGTACGGTTTTCTCATAGCTGCCTTTTGAAAAACATATTACTATCAAGTAAACATATTGTAACGTGACACAATCAACAAAGTTGATTAAAAGAGATTGAGGGAAATCAACCATACAGACAAACAACAAAAGGCAAGAACAAGGAATGTCCATTTCAAAATAGTTACAACATTCACTGACCTCAACACAGTCACCGTCTTTCCATATCTGTATTGGACTACTAGCAGAACCTAGAAGCTTCCCGTCCTCATTAAAGAGACCTGCACTAGATTGTGATCTTAACATTAGTTGAATATGACCACTCAGTGCTGAAAATAGTAACAACAGAAGCTTAACATTTGAGAAGTGATATCATCAAGTCAACACAAAAAAAGAGAAACATAACCAACATCGAACCCCCAGGGAAAAAACCAATTTCACAATTAATTCATACCAACAAGCACCATAATCATAATACTGCAAGATTTCACTCAAAAACAAAACCCACCAAGTACCACATTCACGAGACAGCAAGAATTCATTCAAAAACGAGCACTTCCAGTTCCAACATCCACACCATTAAGTCAACATCAACGCAAAAAAAACATGATTTTTTCACCATAACCAACCTCAAAACTCCAGGTAAAATCAACTTTACACTTCATTCGAACAAGCACCATATTCACAATGCTGCAACCATTCAAAAGCCAAGATTTTCTCAACATAAACAGCCTCAAAACCCAATTAAAAACCAACTTTACAGGTAATTCAAAAAAGCACCATAATCACAATACTGCAAGCATTCAAAAGACGTGATTTTTCCACCATCACCAACCTCAAAACTCCAGGAAAAAAACTATTTAAACTAATTCGAACAAGCATCATATTCAGAATACTGCAACCATTCAAAAGCCATGATTTTTCACCATAAGCAACCTCAAAATCCCATTAAAAACCCTATTTTACAGTTAATTCAAACAAGCACCATAATCACAATACAGCAAGCATTCAAAAGACATGACTTTTTCACAACAAACAACCTCAAACCCCCATAAAAGAATCAATTTCACAATAAATGCACACCAACAAGCACCATATTCGTAATACTGCAAGAATTCATTCAACCCCCGCCCCCTCAACCACCACCTGCACGAGCACTGCCAAGACCAACACACCCTTAAGTCAACCTCAACACAAAAATGCCATGACTTTTTCACCATGACCAATTTTAAAACCCCATTAAACCAACTTTACACTTTAATTTAAACAAGCACCATAATCACAATACTTCAAGCATTCAAAAGCCATGATTCTTCACCATAACCAACCTCAAGACCCCATAAAAGAATCAATTTCACAATAAATTCAAACCAACAAGCACCATATTTTCAATACTGAAAGAATTCATTCAACCACCAACACCTGCACGAGCACTGACAGTACCAACATCCACACTGTTAAGTCAACTAAGTATACATCAACACAAGGAAGCCATAAATTTTTTCACCATAACCAATCTCAAATCCCCATTAAAAAAACCAACTTCACAATAATTCATACAATATCCACAATACTGCAATATTAATTCACCCCCCACCCCCAAGCACTGCCAGTACCAACATCCACACCATTAAGTCAACATCAACACAAAAAAGCCATGATTTTTTCACCATAACCAACCTCAAACCCCATAAAAGACTCAGTTTCACATATAATTTTAACCAACAAGCACCATATTCATAATACTGCATGAGTTCATTCAACCCCCCTCCCCAACCAGCACTGTCAGTACCAACATCCACACCATTAAGTCAACATCAACACAAAAAAGCCATATTTTTTTTAACCATAACCAATCTCAAACCCCATTTAAAAAAACAACTTTACAATCAATTCATACCAACAAACACCAAACTCACAATACTCAATCAAAAGAGAAAAACCCCACCTGCTCTAGCACTGCCAGTACCAACATCCACACCAAGAAACACTGAACGAAGCTGCCTAGGAAGGCTATTAGTTGTCATTTCCACAGCAAAAGAGTTAGAAATTGGAAAAGATTTAAAACGGTAATAGCTATGGCGCTGGTTTTGATATGTAGAGTCAAGCAGTGGGGTTGTATCTGTCATGGATTTTCTTGAATCCAATTTTTTATCCTTTTTTTCTTTAAAATCCATTTTGTCCTTTTCCTCTTTCTGTTATTTTTTTTCTTTAATTTTGTACTGTCAGTATGATTATATGTTTACTGGTTTTGATTTATAAAGATCTGGAAAAAAAAACTGGTTTTTTTTTGTGAAAGAAGAAGATGATGATGAGAATCTAAATCTGATTATCTCAAATTATTTTTAATTTTTTCCTTTTTTTTGGGGTTTATGGTTGATATATAGTACTCCTATCATTATTTGTTTGTGTTTTTGTGCTTTGTCTTTCATGATAAATAATATTCACATTATGAATTTTTAAGTTGATTGAAGGGTCTCAATTAAAAATAAAATTATAAGTATTTATAAATTAAACGAGATTTAAGATAAGAAAATAATTTAATTTATTTGAGAATATGACCTTAAATAAGAGCCGCTCTATCGCTGACCTTAGTAGCCCACCCCCCACCTACACACATTTGTTAAAAATAATAATAAAATTTAAATTAAATACTAATAAAACAGAAAAACAGAAAAAAGGAAAAATAATTCTCCATTTTTATAGCATCTTTTGTCTGACCAATTTCGTACTCGAAAAGCCACCTTCCGCCGCCGCTTTCCGGTTGCTTCCTTTCACCGGAGAAGAAGAAGATCAAAATCATGACTTACGCTACTCACGTTCTTCGTCACTCAAAAAAGGTACAGATTCAGATTTTTGTATTTTTTTTTGTTTGTTTGTGTAATTTTGAATCCCTAAAATCTACGATTGTTTGATTGATGTGATCTGTAATTACTTTGTGGAGGTGCGGCATGTTATAGTGAATAGGAGTGTTTCTGTTTTTTTCATTGAGATTGACTTGTTATTGATTTTGTATTAGATTTGGGAATCGGAGCTTAAAATTTGTGGTTGTAGCTGGGATATGAATTTAGGGGTTTAATTTTATGAATTTGGAGTTGGTGTGATTTGTATTGATGTTAGGTTGAATGAGATGGATGCATATTCTCATGAGTGATAATTTGATAGTCAGAAGATGGTTTAGTGCTCATACTTTTAGATGGAAGTTGCATCTTGCACCTCTGGATTATTCCACCAGGTACCTGTTGTCTTCCACCAGCAAGTCTGACCAGCCAAGGCTTAGGGAGACTGGAGGAAATTGACTAGTATTTATTTGAACCTGAGACCTTATGGTTCTCATTCTACTCTATTGGCATCTAGACTATATGTGCAGAAAGGAAATTCTTTTTATTTTGTTGTAGCAGTTTAACTAGGCCTCACTGTTGGATGCGAAAAAAAAGATATCTTTTTATTTTGTTGATAGCAGTTTTTGTCTTTTAAACTCGTGGCATATGGCTTACTACTTGATATTAGTCATACGGTGAAATCACTCTGAAGCTTAAGCAATTTGGCCAAACCATTTCGTTCATGGAAATAGAACATACTTGCTATATGTATCTTTCATTTCTAGGTAATAAGTATTCCATCTTCTTATGCGGTGTTAAAAAAGTAGATAATAAAGGGATATACTTTAACCTCAACGAGAAAATAAATTGGAGCACCTAACAACACATCTTCACAGACCAAGAACAATTATATACTTAGGGTGCAGCTAATTCTGTTTAATTCTTTCAAATGCCATAGCTTAATCTAAGTCATTTACCTGGTAATTCCCTTGGAACATCCAAATGTGTGTTGAATTGTTCCAGAACCTGTTCATCTCATTTTCTTCTGTTTCCCTTGCATTCAAATTATTTGCAGATCGGGAGTTCTTCGAACTTGATACGACACGACTCTGCTGGTCTTGTCCGTTGGTTTAGTAATGGCACGAGGCCTTCCATGGAGAAGGGAGATGGTAAATTAGTAGATTTAATTATTGTTGTTTATGAATTACACATTATCAGATGTTTGTGATTGGTTAATTATTTTTCTTTTTATTGGTTCTTTCGTTGTCTGTTATTGGTGATATTTTCATTTTTTTTTGTATTTCACTATCCAAATATGTGTGGCTTTTACAGATATTTTAAGGTGCCAGTCTGGTCTCATATCTGGAGAGAGACACAACATTCCTAAGTCCTTCAATCGATGCTACTCAGGTTCAGCTGTCTCCAACAACAGTTGTAGAACAATATCTCCCAGGGTTGTGACTAAACCTCTATTTCTTTGTCACCCTTCTTTTACTTGTTGAATTTCGAGCAGCAATATTTACATAAAGTTATCTTAATGTGCTTCTAACCATAGATGTCATGTGGAGATGCTCTGAGAACTACAATTGCTCCATGCACCTCCGCCGGTAGCATCTCTTTCGTTAGAAGGTCTTCGGGGTTTGTTCTGTGGCTTACTACTACATTTTTATTTATTTTTAATATGAAGATAATGTTTGATTATTCTCTTGAAGCAGATTCTGATTTGTATTCTTTGTGTCAGATCACAAGCGCCTTCAAGGAGGGGTTTCTCCACTGCTTCAGGTACTTGTTTTTAGTGTCATTTTAGCATTTGGCTATTTAATTAGAAACTCTGTCCTCAGGGCATCCTCCAAACTGCTTATAAACCATTCTTTATTTTAGTGAGCATTTATCTAGTTGCTGCAACTTTAGTTCCTATTATCGGTTAAGGTTCATCGGACAACGTCATGTCAATGCACACTGACTAAGTCATTTTTCATTGTCATTTCCCCCATTTACTACTTAGTTGTACTCTGATAGCTACATTGAAGATCTGGCCAAAATTTTCGGATGTGAAATTGAATAGGTTTCCAACTGTATATTCAGATCTGTAGCTTGCCAACTGTAAATTTGAATAGTTTTCCAACTGAAACTTTCGGATGTAAAGTCTTCTTTACTTTCTTGAGCTCTGTGCCAAATCTAAACCTGGCAAACAAATTGAAACGGAGGGAGTAATTTAGAGATTTGCAAGGGGTCATTGGCGGTTGTGAGAAGAGACTATCTCCTTGGAAGAAATAGTACCTGTTCTTTGGAAAGAAGACTGGCTTTGGTGAATAGTGTCTTGGATGATATTCCCACATATTTAATGTCACTATCCCCATCCCAGAGATCGTAGAAAAAAGAAACAGGTTCCAAAGGTAACTCAGAAAGAAAAAAAAACATTTAGTAAAGTGGAAAGAGGTTATGAAAGATAGAAGGGGGAGGAATGGTTATTAAGAACCTCAAGCTACAGAACAAGAATCTTCCTTACAAATGGCTTTGGAGGTTAAATGATAGCAGGGAAGACATATGGAAGGAAGTTGTTATGACTGGCCTTGGAGGTTAAATGATAGCAGGGAAGACATATGGAAGGAAGTTGTTATGACTGGCCTTGGAGGTTAAATGATAGCAGGGAAGACATATGGAAGGAAGTTGTTATGACTCATTATGGGAAGTTGGATCTGGGAGCCCAGACATGTGGAAACATATGTATTGTGGGATGAACTCCAGAAATCTATTAAGCTGATTGGAAATGAGAAGTTAATTTGGATGGATAACTGGTTGGATATGGGGAGTTTGAAGGATGAATTTCCAGTCCTGTATAGTGTAGCTTTGGGTTATGACTCTCATGGTGGCTGTTAGTTTGAATAACATGGGCGACTGATACAATTTAGAAGAAAGTTAAATGAATGGGAAGTAAATGATATCAGTAGATTATCGGTCTGCTGGGACCAGTTACTGGATGTTACAAAGAGGGATTCACAGATTTGTCTGGCAAGTAAGAAAGAACTTTTACTGTTACGAGTGCATATATGTTGTTGCAAAAGAAACTTGGAGGCTCATTGACCTTGGAAATTGATATGGAGAGCAAAAGCACGTCCAAGGATTGCTTGTTTTGGATGGATAGTAGCACTTGCAGCTAAGAATTTATGCCTGGATACTCTTCAGAGAAGAGGAATGACTATATTCAGCAGATGTTTCTTCGCTGAAAGATCAGCGGAGACCAGTAATCTTTTACTTCTACATTGTGACCAAACATGACAGATTTGGGCACTTTTCCTGGGAGTATTTGTAGTGTATTGAATGTTATCCAAGGCTGTGAAGAGTCTAATACAATGCTGTCAGGGACATATTGTTGATTGCATGCAGAAACAGATTTGGAGAACAGCCCATTGTGCATGATATGGACTATATGGCTAGAAGGGAGTAAGAGATGTTTCGAAGAGAAAAAACAGAACTTATGTTTTGTAAAATATAGATGCTTTCATTATTTATATGTATATGGAATAAGGAGAACATGTTAGAAAAGTTAGCACATCTTCCAGACGTTTGAACCCCTTGGCGAAAAGATCGTATTGGAGTCTTTGTTACTCTTTTGCTTGCTGTAGTTTCGCAGTAACTCCTTGATACTATCTTGAATAATAGTACCTCACCTTATAAAAGAAATTGCTAAAGCGATCCTTCTTATCCTTGGTTTAATTTGGAAACATGGAACCAAAGAGGGAGAACCCTCGATTTTGGAGTCAAATTGATCTGGCATCTTCTCTGTTTCAGATCTTCCTCCACACCAAGCGATTGGGATGCCTTCTCTTTCACCTACAATGACAGAGGTATATATCTTCTCTCACTAAATCTCTTCGAGAATCATTATTTCATTACACTTGTGTTTGTTTTAGCGCCTTAGCGGTTTGATACTTGTGATGCAGGGAAATATTGCCAGATGGTTAAAGAAAGAGGGTGATAAAGTTTCTCCTGGCGAAGTGCTCTGTGAAGTGGAAACAGTAGGATTATTTTTAGCTGCTGTTGTCATGATGTGCTAATGGAGGGTTCTCCCTTATGTGTCTTAGCTTCTGGATTCTGGTATTCACACTACTCATTCATACCCGTAGGATAAAGCAACAGTGGAGATGGAGTGCATGGAAGAAGGATATCTAGCTAAGATTATTCACGGAGACGGAGCAAGCAGTATCAAAGTTGGAGAGGTATTGATGATTAAATATTTCAATTGAGAGTACCAATTGTGGACTTCACGCCATGTGGTTCACTTGTTTATTCAGGACCTCCACTGTGTCAACGTAACAGCTCTGCGTACTTGTATAGATCAGCTTCTTTATAGTTGATGCATCACACATCACTTTCTAATGCTTGGTTCTTCTAGTTCCCACATTTGACTTATATTCTAGTTGGTACTTCGTTTCTAGGCTGGCGCTTTGCTGAACCTTTGATTCTTTAGCTGATAGCTGAATATTGAAACTGACAATTCCTCTATTTGCATCAGTTCAATCACAATAGGCTCCTAACCTCATATAATTGACCTAGGAGAAATTTCTTTTCTTTGTAAATTTCATTGTGCCTTGAGCTACATGCCAACAAAGCTACATCATTGTGAGAATTAATTATAAAAAAATTGATGAATGTTTAAAATTCTGTAGGTGATCGCTGTTACTGTTGAAGAGGAAGATGACATTGCGAAGTTTAAAGATTACCAGCCTTCAACATCAGATGCCACGCCTTCACCAAAAGCTCCTGCTTCTCCACCTCCTCCCAAAGAAGAGGTTGCTGAGAAACCTGTTACTCCATCACAGCCAAAAGTTTCTAAACCTAGTGCGTCGGATCGCATTTTTGCTAGTCCGCTAGCTAGGAAAATTGCGGAAGATAACAATGTACTTGTTTTCTTCAGTTATATTTGTTTTGATAATATGATTCAGGTTACATGTTATAGCCTTGAGGTTAAATCTGCATTTGTGTGAACATGAACAGATACCTCTTACAAACATCAAAGGAACAGGTCCTGAGGGACGTATCGTGAAAGCTGATATTGAAGATTATCTTGGTAACCTTCTTCCCAGTCTGCATCTATAGTTGATGTTACTGTTGGTTTTATGTCACTGAACATATTTCCTTCTTTCTCTTATGAAAGGAAAGATTTTCCTAGAAAGTTGTGATATGGTCGTGGAAGAATCAATAATATTTTTTTTTCCTTGATAATGTAGCTTCACGCGGAAAGGAAGCCCCTGCAGCAGCTCACAAGGCTGACACATCTTTAGATTACACAGATATTCCTGTTGCACAGATCAGAAAGGTACTATTCACACCTATAGGGGATGAATCCCCCATGTTCCCAGAATTAGATGCTTGTCTGTGTTATCTCCAATTCATCCCTTGCATGAAGTGTTTGGTATACTTTTTGTTTACCCACTTCTTTTACAAGCACAAGGTTTCGTTCTATTTATACCAGTTTTGGTGTGATCTGTGCAGGTGACAGCTTCTAGGTTGCTGTTGTCAAAGCAAACCATTCCCCATTACTATTTGACTGTTGATACATGCGTCGACAAACTTATAGAGTGAGTATTACTTTTATTGTTCAAATTTTATTTTATTTTTCTGTTATTTATCTTGCTCGCTGCTTGGTCCGCAGACTGAGGAGCAAGCTCAATGCATTGCAAGAGGCTTCAGGAGGAAAGAAGTTATCTGTTAATGATCTTGTAATAAAGGTAAGAAATACTCCATTAAGATCCATTGTACCACCCGACAACGAAAAAGGAAAAGAAAGCCATGGTCTTGTTATCTCATCTCAGTGAGACAATTCCAGCTTTCTTTCTGTATTTTCATGGAGGATCCAGAAAAGAGAGAAAAGGTCTCGTCAAAAAAACAAAAACAGAGAGAGAGAGAGAGAGAGAGACTTGCATGAACCTTTGTGCCAAAATTGGAGCTGGAATCTCGTATATTTCTCACATAAGAAGTCTGAGCAACTCCTAATTTGCTTTCTTAATCGCTGCACCTTGTCAAAAAACAGTTTCTCCTCTGTCCCACAATATATATGACATTTAGAACTATTTCGAAGGCGAACAAATTTTTCTGGATAATAAATATATTTAACTGTAAAAAGTTTTTCATTTGATTGAGAAAGAGTTTCAACTTTCAGTTGTACTTCTAATGTAAGTTTCGGAATACTTAAATTTTACTCGTGTTGAAGAAATCAAATGTCTGAATGTGTACTTATACTTGGGTCTTTTGACCACTGTTTCAACGTCATTTTATATTTTTCTTTTGGAATGGAAGTAGTACATTATACAGGATGTATAAGAGATATTGTCATCTGGTATTTATAGTGACCTGTCTCAGAGAAAGATGACCTGGGTAACTAACTTCATTGCAGGCTGCTGCTTTGGCTCTTCGAAAAGTTCCTCAGTGCAACAGTTCATGGACCAATGACTACATTCGTCAGTAAGTGAAATACATGAAGTGTGAAGACTTCTCTAGTTTGCAGTGTAAATTAATAGTGCATTCTTTCTTGCAAACACAGATATCACAATGTAAATATCAATGTAGCAGTGCAGACTGACAATGGTCTTTATGTTCCTGTCGTTCGGGTTTGTTCTCATCCCAGTCTAGTGCTTATAATTGGATGTTCGTTGATTCTTACTACCAGTATATTTCATGTTGGAAAATCTGTGTTGTTGGCAGGATGCTGATAAGAAAGGTTTATCCTCTATTTCCGAGGAAGTGAAGAACTTGGCCCAGAAAGCAAAAGAGAACAGCTTAAAACCACAGGATTATGAGGTGGGCATTGCAGTTAAATATCTTCTTTTTCATTGGAAACAAATTTAATTCATTTGTTTCTTATTTCACAGGGTGGGACATTCACCGTCAGCAATTTGGGAGGGCCTTTTGGCATTAAACAGTTCTGTGCCATCATTAACCCTCCACAATCAGCCATCCTAGCAGTTGGATCTGGTAAGTTTGCGTCTCATTGAATTGTTTTGTTTCAGCGAGGATATCGTGTGCTCATCATTGCTTCTTCTTGAACAGCTGAAAAAAGGGTGCTTCCAGGATCCAGTGAAGGCGAGTACAAGTTTGCCAGTATGATGTCTGTAACATTGAGCTGTGATCACCGGGTGATTGATGGTGAGTGACTTTAGATAGTGGGTTCTTCATATCCTTCTTTTTAGAAAAAACGATTCACGGTTAACCTTTGATAATTTCCTTTTGTCAAGGCGCAATTGGTGCGGAATGGCTCAAAGCATTCAAAGGCTACATAGAGAATCCCGAGTCTATGTTACTGTAGATTAATACTTCCTTTTTTTGGTCGATCCTTTGAATTCTTCACGTTTTCCTCTACAAATGGGATGTACTTGGATGTATGATAAATGGGATTTTACGTGCCATGGCCCGATCTTATTGCTTGATATAAGCATCTTTATTAGGGATGTGGCTGAACAACTTGGGAATAAATGAGGCTTCAAGGCTAATGTACCATTCATTTAGGCTTTTCGACGAGTGTAAACCTCCAGTTTTTTTGCTCGAGATCATTGAGTTGTTTATCTGTCTGAAGTAGATGGAATACTTGCTGTAAATTCATTTTTTTTAAAATAAGGTTCACTAATCTCTCAAGTTTTGAGATGCATCAACACGAGTCTGTTGCTTGACTCCATCATTATCTTCTTTTGGTTGACATACCCAGATTTATCTATTCGCTTCGATATCGTTCTTCTGTCTATTTGAATCCTTAATAAAGTTGCACAATGATCGCATTGAACCTTTATGCAATCAAATCATGTTCGTTTGATGGACTTGATTAAGAAAATAAAGTTATACCTTACTATAAGGTTATAACTTTTGATAAACGTTTGATCCTAATACGCATAATATATAATTTGTTTTATTCACTCAATCTTTGCATTACTAATAAAAAGACATACAACAAGAAGCAAATTTAGTGCATCAAAACCTGTTTTATTCAGACTCCAAAAAAAATGTTAGCACTACTTTTAGAGAATCTGTCGACATTTTCAAAGAGTACGAGCAATATAGATCATCTATCTGTTAAGATGAGCAATGAAAGAACTAAGCTCTAGTTGAGAAACACCTCCTTCATCTCTTGATTGCCAAATTTGTCTACTCAACTTTTCAGCTTTGCTTCTTAACTCTTCCCCTTCTTTAGACACCATCAATCTGTTCACAACTTTCTCAATAGTTGATGAGTTAACAAGTTCCATTTGGTGTGCTTGTTCTGTCACTTGAATGCCAACTTCTAAAATTTCAGTTATCAGTGTAGCATTCCATGGTTGTTCAGAGTGCATTGGCCAACCTAATATAGGAACTCCCATTGTCATACTTTCCATACACGAATTCCATCCACAATGACTCATAAACCCACCGATTGAAATGTGTCCCAAAATTTCTAACTGTGGTGCCCAATCTGTTACCACAATACCTGTTCCTTCAGTTCTTTCTTGATACCCTTCTGGTAACCTTGCTTTTCTCGTTTCGTCATCAAAGACATTACCTTTATCTGCATCTCTCAGCACCCACAAGAACTTCTGCTTGCTGTTTTCTAGCCCCATAGCCAGTTCTTGAATCTGTTTATCGGTCATTGTAGTCGATGATCCAAAAGAGATGTAAAGAACAGATTTTGGACCTTGTTTGTCTAGCCACTCCAGACTTTTGTGTCTACTGCTTGAACCCTTTCGTAGTATAGGTCCAATGGACCATTGCTTCTTATTTGCATTCATCTCCAACTTGCTTAGCAAATCGACATAAGTTCCTTCGATCAATCTGCATGAGTTGAATATATCACCTGTTCTGTACTGCATAAACTCATACTGATAACCCATAAACTTCATGATTTCAAATGAAAAACACCCTTCCATTGATGGTATAACTTTTGGCATACCCTCTACTGGAAAAGGTCTTCCAATAGCATCCCAAAAGCTAAAGAATTGAGTGAAAGCTGAGATACAATGAAAGGCATAGGACTCAGCATTTGGAATACTAGAAAAACCTTGAACCACAGATGACATAAGAGGATCATGTATAACCACAATTCTCTTCACTTTACTGGAGAATTCATTAAGGAGACTCGTAAACGGTTCGCGTAACTGTTTAGATGCTTCAAAAGATGGTTGGAGATGTGTTGGGAACTTCATGATGGAATTTGGAGGAGGTGAATCAAAATGTGGAGTTGGGAATTCATGAAAATGAATTTGCTGCATATCTTGATGGTTTCTTGATTTTGCTTGCTGAATATGAGTTTTGTAACCAACAAAATGAACTGAAACTCCATATGAAGATATCAGACATGAAAATTGTAACAGCTGGTTTAGATGGCCTTGTGTTGGAAATGGCACTACAAATACAACAACAGATTCTAAATTGCTTTTGTTTGCCATAGTTCTTTAAGACTTTTTTTTGGATTTTACTGGTGTAGATCTTGATTAGTAAAGGACTATTTATATAGAATTGACGAAATGGTCTTTTGTACTTGTACGAGTTTGTATTCTGGACGTCTCAACTTAGCACTGTGTCCATCTCTAGATAATGTTTCTTGGTTAATAAGCAAAAGAAAGTCAACAAGAGTATAATATTAAGGCAGTATAAAGAATAGGATTAAAAAAAAAATGAACTTTGTCAGATTATAAGATATGATTTTTTAAAAACTAAAACCTTACCTCATCATCTACATCATATGGCAGCAGCTGCCTTTCTGTATTTTATTAGTCAATGATGTAACAAAAAATATTTTAAGCCAAAGGTCTCTGTAATATTGAATAGAAAATGAACTATCTTTTAAAGTGATAAAGTGTATAAAAATATGTGGTCTTGAAATTAGATAACTTTTATTACATGAATACTATATTGTTCGGATTTTTTTGAAAATATCGATAGTTATGTGTTGGAGACTTCAAAAGGCTAAGATTTGAGTTTAACATCAGTGAAATTTGTGTACGAGGAAAATGGATTGATGTTGAACTCAAATCACACTAAAACTATAAAGATAGTGATGTGTTGGAGACTTCAAAAGGCTAAGATTTGAGTTTAACCAGTGAAATTTGTGTACGAGGAAAATAATTGATGTTGAACCCAAATCACACAAAATATAAAATCTAAATCTCAATCAAGGATTGATGCTGCTTTGTTTTTCTGAAATACTTGTTATTCCTCATGGAAGGCGGAGCTATTGATCGCGTGGTTGATTATATTTTCAAAGTAAATAACTTAGTCAATCTAACAATCAAAATAACACGTGATATTCACTTTATAGCGTAATATTCATGAAATGAAATTGCTTAATGACTTGGATGCATATCTCGAGTGAGCTATGCGTACGCGCTTGGAGATCTTCAGGAAAGAAACATAATATGCTCACCAAAACATTAGTTAAAATTCAGTTATTCAATAAAGACAATAATTTTATTGACTATACATTATTTACGTATTGATCGAACTTTTAAAAAATGTTGGCTCACACAACATTTTTGACGAGGCCGAGCACATTTGCACAGTAATAGAATTACAATAATTCTTTTAACTGCTAGCCGTTGCCTTCACTTCCACTCACACTCTACAGTCTAGACAATCACTAGGGTTCCACCTCCGCTATGTCACTACCCAGCACTCTTTTCGCCGGAATACTCCGCCGTTACCGCCGCCGGAACTCTGTACGCCGCTTTATTTCGACGCATTCACGACCAGCATTGCCCTCCATTGAATACCCACTCAGCCACCCAATCTATACCATATGGGCTGCCAACACTTCCTTAGGAAAAACCTTAGTATCTGCTGGACTGTCCACTTCTTTCCTCTCTTCCGCACACCGTAAATTCCTCTACTTGAAGCCTGTCCAAACTGGGTTCCCGGAGGACTCAGATTCCCGGTTCGTTTATAATAAGTATTCTGAATTTTTCTCCCAAAATCGACCTGAATTCTCTGTTTTTGCCTCGAATCATGTGCTCAAAGCATCAGTTTCAGCTTCAGAAGCTGTTTCGGTAAGCGGGTTTGAAGTAGAAAGGGATAAAGATATGAGCTGTGGGAATGGGGTTGTGAATTTGGGGTTGTATGAGGAGAGTAAATTGCAAGGGTCTGAGAATTGGGAAATGAAGGTTTTTTCGAAGTTAGTTTGTAAGACAATGTACGGGTGGAAAGAGGCGTTATCGCCACATTTAGTGGCGGAGAGGGAAAATGCTAGAGTGGATGATGATGAGTTGTTGGTGATGTTGAAGGGTTGCTTAGGGAGAGAATCAGAAAGTGAAAAAGGTGAAGTTTTGTGTGTGATCGAGACTGCTGGTGGTGCTGCCAGTCCAGGACCATCTGGTTCACTTCAATGTGACTTGTATAGGTGCGTGGGTTTTTCGATTTACTTGGAATCACTTAACCTTCAATATGTCAAGAATATTAATTGCAGAGTTTAGGTACTTAGACACACAATTGGTTTGTAGATGGAAGTATACTAGTAGAGATATGTCCGGAATTTTAGTATTACTGGTACTCCAATGTAAAGCTTACAGCTTTTGTTGTCATCTTGTAAAAGAAAACATACATTTTGTCTAACATTGACTTGGTAGAACCATGGAAGTATAATGAGCTTAATGTTTTTTTTAAATAAAGTATAATGAGCTTATGTTAAGAGTGCTGTAATGTCAAGCCTACTTGACGATATTATAGTTGCTTGTACATGTAAGCAAAAACACAAATAAAGAATCCAGTCAAAAAGAATCTAGTTAATTATCTATGTCAAAATCTCAGCTTACATTCCTAACAGTGATGTGACCACTAGTACTATTCCTCGAAGAAATTTTCTTGGTGACTCCTCTTATAAGTAGGCAACTTTTGCATCAAGCGCACTATGTCAGTGAGTACTATGTGATGAATTGAGTTGGCAACTGGAAATGCGTGACAGGAAAAACTATAGATGAGGCGATGTGACAGTCAGTACTTCATGCATACGATCATGATTTCTAGCTATCTTCTCTTATTTTGAACCCCAAAAGTAGCAATCCATGATTACAAGCCCACTAAAGATGCAAAGCAAGAAAGATTTTTTCAACCTGAACTTGTTGAGAATCTTTCTAAAAGATATCTAAACTACTTCACCTATCAAGAAGGAGATCAATGGAAAACTGAATACAAACAGTATAATTGTGCGCTCAGCTTTAGGATACATGCTACTCACATTGTTCATTGTTCCAAACTTAGATGAATAAGAATGGCGGAGGTGGACACTCAACCTTATAATACTGCAAGCAAGATCTTTCTTTATTGGTTATCAAATCATGTTTAGTTGAATGCCCAAAATTAGATGCCTTTCAAAGAAAACATTATTAATAAATGTTACTCTTGTACGTAAATACTTTAGAAACTGCTGCATTTATGTTTCAAATGTAACAGCTTCTTTTCATTTCTTGTTTTGGCAGATTCACAGTTTTACTTGTTATGGCTCAACAGCCAATATTTGATTTGCTTTCTGCTTTTACAGACCTTTCCGCTTCCCAGCTATTCTTGTTGGTGATGGAAGGCTAGGGGGTATTTCAGGAACTATTTCAGCTTATGAAAGTTTAACACTTCGAGGTTACGATGTTGTTGCTGTAATATTTGAAGACAGCTTTTCTGGAGAGAATATCTAGATTACGCAACATGCCAAGGAAGGCACATGATATTTTCTGGTGGCCCTTTACTCAACACAAACTTGTACCAGAAGAAAATGTGACAGTTATAGATTCACGCTGTGGAGAAAACTTCGCTGTGCACAAGGTTTTGAATGTTACCCTCAAGTTATGAAAATGCTATTGTTTTTGTCATTGATCTAGTTCATTTCTGACTGTACTTTTGGAAAATGAATGCTCAGTAGTCGGTACTAGAAATAATTGTCCTAAAACTCTTCGACTGCTGCGGATTATCTACATATTAGTGATATTATTGTCGCTGATATTCTTCTTGTTTCCTCTATCTGCTGTTTCTATCAGGAGAGAAACTATTTATTCCTTTTTTATGCTGTGTGTTAACCTTTTACTCACACGCTGGTTTCAATTTCTGCTTCTGCTGTAGGTTAATAATAATGTTGATTTAATCACTCAACAATTTGATGCATGTGCAAGTTGGTGGACACAAGGACCCGATGCTACTTTACAGGTCAGTCTGTAGATATGTCCTTGCTAATAGCAATTAGGCAACCTCAATGATTGTTTTATAGCAAGTCACTATAACTGAGAACTTGTCTTTGGTATATGCATGCTTGTGTTTGAATAGTGAACAAGCGGAATGGAGATTCATATGATTGAACATGATTGGCAATTTGTTGAAACAGTTATCCCTTTATCACCAACTTATCAATCATAGATGCAATCATCTCCGATGAGCCTTAAATGAGCTGATTAATGAGGATGATTTTCCTGATAGCTCAAGAGTGCAGAAATCACGAGCCTAGACACAATTTAGATTATGTAAAGCCCTAACCTTGCTAATACTTTTTTCCTATGCTCTGAAACAGAGAAACTGAAATTCCTGAGAAAGGTAACACTTTTTCCTTATATGCTGCTGAATGAAGGTGGTTCTTCCTTGCCAAACCGAGCACAAAAATAAAACAAAATAAAATTAAAATTAAAACTGAAGCTTTATTTGGTTAATTATCTTTGTGTTAGTGGGACATCTCCTGGAGCAAAAATACTAGATTTGTTCACAGATGCTGTTTTCCAGTTTACTTTGCTGTCTTTAAGACTTTACCCGGTTATTCAAATTGTCAGGCATTATATAAGACTGTAACTCGATTTCCTCTGTTTGTCTTTAGATGGTTTCAGATTGAGCTTGCACGAGATATGGGCTATGCTACTGCTAGATATGGGCATGTTATGTTTCCTGAAAATGTTTACGAGCCGGCCTTGGAATGTGCTGAACTTTTGCTTGAAGGCGTGGGAAAAGGTTTGTCGGTTAAACCCTCTCCTCGCTTGCCTTGTCATTTCTTAGGGAAATTAGTGAGCTGGAGTTATGAGCTAATCAGTGTTCTTATCATTGAAACTCGTTGTATTTCTCCATGAGAGCATGTATTACATGATTCACTCTTTATATTTATTTGAGTTTCTTGTAGTTTTTCTTGATTACAGCTCTTTGAGGAACCATGTTGGTAATTGTTCATGCAGCAAAGTTTTCATGTGGTACTGTGTTGGCATCTTTATCAACCTGTAATCTGTTTTATTCCTACATGTTCAGCAAGAAGTTAACCTACAAAAAAAAATTGTTCGGCAAGAATTTTAACAATCAAAACATAAGCAGTTAAACACTACCGATAAAGGCAAGTAATGCCTCGATTTTAACTTTTATGCTTATATTTTTTCCATGTCTTGAAAATTCTGAAAAGTGGTTGAGCTTTTTTGGAGTCGTACATTCCTTTATGCTTGTTCCATAACCATGAAAACTATATCTACATGATGTGCAGATGGGAAAATATTGGAATTTCCTTTTCATTTATTTAAAAGTCCTATCATATTTCTTAGATATGTGTCTCCAAATCTTTTAGTTAAGACTGTATCTGAATTTTATGAAATGCTACTGTAACAAATCTTGAGCGCCATAGTGTTTTCATGTCTGGTTGTACACCCAAATAATGTTAAATATTTCCAGACTGCACTAAGATTAGTTCTCTAACAACATTGTTTTTTGTAGGGTGGGCTTCGAGAGTATACTTTTCAGATAATGGCTCTACCGCAATTGAAATTGCTCTTAAAATGGCACTACGGAAGTTCTTGTTTGATCACAAGCTTGTCTCTGATGATCTGGTGGCTGAGAATGCTGAAAGTCGTGTAGATTTAAAGGTTGATAATACTAAATGTCCTCCAAGTAGTTGCACTTTGTTTTTATCTGTTGAGTTGATATTGTTGATTGGCCAAATGTGTCCCAAAGTATCGGTTTTCACTGTTGAAAAGTGCCACTTCATTTACTTAATGTACTTGGAGATCAAGGAAATGATCGATGCACCACTCCAATTGGGTGCTTGTAAAGATATGACATTTTAGTCAATGTCAAGTTGAGCAAAAGCTAAGTAGCTTTTCAGATCACTTGTTTTATTTTCTTCACCATCTTAAGCCATCTTGCTTTCGGCTTGCACTTAACATTAGTTGTAAGGTCAGATGCTGTTGGAAGATGCTAGACGACCTAGTATTCAATTTTCTTCCCTTTCACAAACTTGACATCAAAGCATAAGTAGTATCTCTATCATATGCATTGCAAAATGCTAGTTTATGTATGGAGCTTTCTGTGTCCTGAACCAGGTTTTAGCCCTCAGAGGATCTTACCATGGTGACACTTTGGGTGCTATGGAAGCACAGGCGCCATCACCTTATACTGGTTTTTACCAGCAACCATGGTATGACCTTATCTTTGTGAAAGATTTTCGTTTTTTCTTTTTTGGCGGCAGCTTTTCATTGCTGCAAAAGAATTTTGTTATTTCTTTTGGGAGGTTGAATTATCATTGCCATTAGATATCAGTTACCCATAACTAAACAGTATAATTCAATTATTTGTGTATGACTAAATATTTCTGCATAATTACCAAGGCTCTAGAAGACGGAAACATTTTCATTATGGTTCTTTTTTCATTTATACAAATCGTGCATTTCCAAATCAACAAATCTTAATGGTAATAAATATATAGAAGAATTGAAGCAGAACTGATGCTTCTGCGCAAAATATATTATGATGACATTGTGGTGTCACACACTGCATAATGCGAAAATTATGAACATGGGTCATATTGCCTTGCAGCATGCACATTATACAAATCAGTAGATAGAGCTGAGTAGTGAGTACTGTATTTCTGCTCAAGTTTTAGAAGTTAGTTGGTACAGCTTTGACAATTTGATTAAAAGTCAAATTATTTATTTGAGAAGATGGAAATACATTTGACTGTCCATAATCCATATGGTTAAGTATGGGTTGAGATGTAATCGGTGCAAACACTTTCACTCTGTTCTTTTGGAACTCCAAAGTAGGGGGGTGACAAGCAAAAACTTTGTCGGAGTAGTTGACCTTTTCCTTGGTCTGCTTGATAGGAAAAGAACTCATCAGCCGATCCAGCTTTACTGAAAATGCATGGCAGAATGGATCGTTTGGTGGAAGATCCATGCCTGATTACATGGGCTGCTATTTAAATAAGCTATTCCACATGATCAAGTGCCAAAACTTACAGCTATTTAAGTAGTTATGTGAAGTTCATGATGATCATCCTGATTTGTGTGAGCAATTTGATACTGCTGTTTAATTAGTAGTATATGAAATTAAAAAGAAAACTTGTACCTGTCTTCCGTTGTTCATAATGGTTAAAGAAATATGCTATGCCTAATATTGTCAGACTGAATCTTCTTGGGTTCTGTTTTGATCTAGGACACTCTTTTATTCTTTTTAACGCATACATTCCATGTCAGATTTTGTATGTCTTGGCAGTTAGGGTGACCATGATATCTTACAGTTTTGTCCTTGGGGAAAATCTTAAGTATTGAACATATTGTAAATTTTCAGGTATAAGGGAAGAGGTCATTTTTTAGATCCACCAACAGTTGCCATGCGTGATGGTGTTTGGAAACTTAGCCTTCCTCAGGAGATTGAAACTCTAAAACCCAGTCTTGAAGATTTGAGTAAGTGAAGCGTAACTTCTGGTGATATTCTTATTTCAATTTTTCAATACTCTAAGCATTGGTTTCTTTTCAGCTTTCAGTTTGCGCGAGAACATATTCAAGGAAAGCCGTGACACTTCAAATCTTGCTGATATATATCACTCGTATATATGGAAAACACTACAGCTAATTATTGACTCAAGCGGATCTACTCGGACTGGAGCATTGATTATAGAACCAGGCAAGACTTTGACATATGCACAAGTTTCTTTTTGGTCTTTTCTGCCCCTCTATCTTTTCCTTCTTGCCCATGACTCATGCTTTATATAATTCTAGATGCATTTACCCTTTTGGATCTTTCTCTTCATAATCTTTATCATATATGGTTTACTTTTCTTTTTGAAATTTTTGGTGAACAACATGTGCAATGGCTTTCCATAAAGGAGTTTTTGGCTTTATGAGATATAGAATTATTTCTAATTCATGGAACTATTATTATTACTTACTAAACAATCTAGTAATATTGTAAAATATTTCTTAGAGGTCAGTCTGTAGAGTGTATAAGAACAATGCTAAGTAGAGTATATTAGTAATGCTTGTGTTAGTTATGCATTTTTTGGTTTAGTGTATTAAAAACAGCATGCATTTGCATAATTTATTTTACAAGTATTTGTTCACAAAGATACCCTCCACAAATATGATGGAAAAGATGTAAAAATGGTTTGAGAGTCAATTGGGTCTTTAACCATGGATTTCCATGCATTAGTAATACACCTCAATATACAATAGAGTGTATAACTAATGTTTGCCAAACAAGGTACTACTAATAAACAAAGCTAATGCATACATTATTTCTTCTAAGACACTCTACCAAACGACCCCTTAATGATTTTCTTTAATGTGTATGGTGACAATTAATTAAGAATATTCTATGCCATTCATAATGATTCTTGAAGCTTCTGTAGCAATGCGGTTTACTTGCAATTATTTGCAGTGATACAAGGTGCTGGAGGAATGGAAATGGTGGATCCACTATTTCAGAGAGTACTTGTTAAAGAATGCCGAAATCAAAAAATTCCTGTTATTTTCGATGAGGTTTTTACAGGATTCTGGCGTCTGGGAGCAGAGGTTGTTTGCTAATTACTTGACATACGAGTTTTCTGGGTTCTTAGCCAGATCACTCGATGTATCAATTCTCTGGTTTTAGGAATTTCAATTTGTGTCTTTTCCTTTTTCAGTCTGCTACGGAGTTTATCCGCTGTAAGCCAGATATAGCCTGCTTTGCCAAGTTAATGACTGGTGGCATTGTGCCCTTGGCTGTCACTTTAGCATCAGAAGCTGTATTTGAAGCATTTGTTGGAGATTCAAAGGTATATTCATCAGTGTTTACCATCTGCTTGTCAAGTATTTGCTTCTGCGAGCGAAAAACTTGTTTCAGCCAAAACTTGGTTGGATCTGCTAAAATGCCTTTTTTGCTCCTCATTTGTGGTTACGCCAATACACGCCAAATTCAAGTACTCAGATATAACATCATATGATTGGTGGTGTAACCTCATTCCTTTGCTTCAGCTCCAGGCACTCTTGCACGGTCACTCTTACACTGCACATGCAGTGGGTTGTACAGCTGCTGTAAAGTCAATCAAATGGTTTAAGGACTCCAAATCAAATCATAATCTGATATCTGAAGTCATGCTGCTCAGGGAGGTATGTGAAAAGCAGTTGGCTGATGGATGCTATTTTAGTTTAATCACTGGTAATTTGCACATAATAAATATTGCATTCCCTTTCTGTTCCCGAAAACAGTGTCACTCATTTTTTATGAAAGTTCCTTAATACTAGTTTTCTTTTTTCTCTCTTGATAAAGTATACAGTTCTCCGATTTTTGTCTCCTAGACTGTTTTGGTGGAAACATGTAAATGTCGGATGTCCTTGTTTCAGACTATTCAGCACAATATTCTTAGGATAATTAAGAACGGAAGTTACACATTTGGCCGCTCGGACCAAAGTATTTACATCTGCTAACCTATATGCATAAATATGTATATAGTACATCTTCCTGCTATTTTTTGGGTGCGCAGCTATTTATGCAATTTCTTTAATTAAAATCTCTTTGCACAAACAATTGGAGACGATAAATTTGCAACTTATCGAAGCTGGGCAAGCATATTAGCGTCATATTCCAAAATATTTGGGCACAATCTAGAGCACCAAGTGTGATTTTGATCGACTTTAAAATCAACGTTTGGGCTATGCTACATTACATGGATCCTTCATTTGCCTTGATTAGGTGTGGGTACTCTGTGCTGATTCTCTAAAATGTAGCAAAAGACTCGTTGTAACTATGCATACTCCCACACACCCGTGCTATACACATACCCATAAATGAATCTACGTGACATAGGTTCTTTGTACCATTGATTCAAATTATACCCAAGAAAGTATCGAGAGTCACTACATTGACCCAAATTTCTAGCTTTATCCACAGACTAATTTGATTAAAAAATTAGGAAAACACTGCTGCAACGCTAGGTCACCCTGTAAAAGAAATTGAAAAGGGGCCTGTTATAAAAGATGAATTCCCAACATCTTGTTTTTAACATGTTATTTTGTATTTCCCACTTCATCATTTCTTGGATGTTTGCAGCTGTGGGATTCAGACATGGTGAGACAAATTTCCTTACTTCCAGCAGTGCATAGAGTGGTTGTGTTGGGGACTCTATGTGCATTGGAACTTCGAGCAGAAGGCTCTAATGCTGGGTATGCAGTCTATTCTACTTTCTTGTAAAGGAGTTTTTGTATTTGTTTTCATTGTCAATGCAGTGATTGCTTAAACATAGAAATCCGTATGCTTACCTTAAATACCATATTAAAGTGGTGCACCATATATAAGCTGTGACATAGAGCTCCAATTGGGAGTCATTTAGAAGCTTATTTAAGACATATCTGACTATCTAGAGACTGCTTTTTTGACATGTGTAATTCATTGGTCATAGCATGCATAAGTGAGCATAACTTACTTGTGGGATTTATTTGCCTTCCCAAAGGAGAACACTGGTCTGACAATTTCTGGTCAAAGATGAAAAAACTAGTGTATGACATTGTCAACACGTTAAAGTCTAATTGTATACTTTTGTTTTGCTTAGCTGGAAAATCTAAAATGAGGCTGAATTAGTGTTTGCAGATGTTAGAATCCATACTGAACTAGATAGGGAATACTTTTGCTACGGTGGTTGTTTTCCTTCGACAACATTGTACAGTTACTTTAACACATCCTTTGTGCTACTGTATCAGTAAAATTACTTTACCTTCTCAAAAAAGAACTAGTATCTGAAGTTTATCATAAAAGAATCAATGTTTGTACATCTGATTTGTAGTACAGGCATATGATTAGCAAGAACGCCATAAAAGTCAGTTCCTTTCTTAGATATATCACAAAATTGGTCAGTTACCATATGGAGGACTGTTGTTATCTTACTCATAATGTGTTTGTGAAACGGTTTGTTGTAGCGCTGGCATCAGTTTCTATATAGATTTGTCACCAAAACTATGAAGTGGACAGTTCTGGTTTTATCTTGCTTGTACTGCATCTTTTTGTGTTTCTTGTGAAGCTGAATTTTGTCTCGAACATGTAGGTATGCTTCTCTATATGCTAGATCTCTCCTTCAGAAGCTCCGCGAAGATGGTATCTATATGAGGCCTCTTGGCAATGTGATTTATCTCATGTGTGGACCTTGCACTTCACCTCAAAGTTGCAGCAACTTGTTAAACAAGGTGTATACAAGACTTGAGGAGCTCTAAACCAGTGAATCCTATGTCAAGCTCAGAAGTTCACTAGGGGTGGGCTTTAACGGTCAACACAAAATCCAAACTTTTTGGATGTTTGGTTTAGATTTTTGGATTTTATAGATTAGACTTCGAATTTTATTTATAAATTTATGGATTTTGGATTGGATATCGGATTTAATAAGTACCAATTTTTGGATATCCAGAGACCAGAAGTCTGAAATTTTATACCTTATATTCAGTCCTAAAACTTGTGTTGATGGCACTCTCTTCAGAAATGCTGATAGGGTTGTGTCGTATCTTTCAAAAATAGTGTAATTTTTGAGTATTTGATGTGAGCGCGATAACATCAACATATGTCATTTGCCTTATTTTTATCATATATGCTAATTTCTATAATTCTATTAAAAAATATAATAAAGAAATAATAAATGCATTATAAGTTTTGTGCTTACAATTTATATGTTATTAATCGTTGTATAACTTGTCTTTAGACCAAACAAACTTAATGTAAATTACATTAAAGAGTGCTTACAATTTATGCTTTTATTTAGTCAGAATCTCATATCATTTTGTTTACTTGAGAAATTAACAAATATCTTGTTAATACAGGTGATTAGTATACTGTTAGTTACTCAAATAAAAGAATTTTTACTTATTATATTTAAGAAAAAAAAGTCTAAATCAAATTACAATAAAATCAGATTTTAAATAGAGTTGTCAAGAGTAAGCCCATATATACTTGGAAATTTGACGGGCTGGGCCGAGCTGACTTATTTCTTGTGAGCCAGAAAACAGTCAGCCCAATCTACCAGTATGTGGGTTGCGGGTCATTCTGGGTCAATCCACTTTTTTTAAAGGAGAACTTTCGTATATAATCACTTAAAAATAGTTTAATTATTCTCCATAGTTATAGTTTGATAATTACAATTTGTAGTTACAAGTTATATGGAGGAGAGAGGCGAACGAGACTGGGAGAGAGAGGAGAGAGGCGAGAGAGAGGGGTAAAAGAGTGGAAGAAAGGTAAATTGTATGTGTATATTGGTTAAGTAATTGTATATTATGCATATGTCTTTGTATATATGGCAAGTGAGAGTGAGAGAGGAGGGATAGAGGCGAGCGAGACTGGGAGAGGGAGGAGAGAGGCGAGCGAGATTGGGAGAGGGAGGAGAGAGGCGAGCGAGAGCAGAGAGAGTGAGAGAAAGGTGAATTGTATATGTATATAGGTTAAATAATTGTATATTATACATATGTATTTTTATATTCTGGCGAATTATACATATACAAACGTGATTAATCATACAAACTCGAAGTCAGCCCACGTAATTAATGTATAATGTTAGTCGTGAGTGGTAATTATAGCAAACTATAGTTATGATGAGTAATTAAATAATATAAGTTTGTTTTGTTGCGTAATATGCCCTTTTTAAAAGTATATATTCTTATAATTAAATTGTAATTTAAAAATATTATCGACTAGGCACTATTATATTCTACAGTTTATATGCAATGTATCAATTAGTTAAACATTAAAAATAATTAAATTTAAGGACTACATATGGTATTTATGTTTACAAAAAAACATATACCAATTTGAAAAAAAATCATACCACTATTGTCGACTAGCCACAAGTGTTTGAATATTTTCACAATAGATGCAACTTCTATATTTGTCGAGAGCACGTACATCATGTTGAATGATGATTGATATGGTAGTAATATGAATATTAAGTACATCACACTTTCTTTGAGTTTGAACTTTTGTTATTTTTAACACTTTATTTTATTTTTATTATTTTTTATTTATCCCGCGACCAATCCAACACATATTGCTTAAGACCCATAGCCCAATATGCTTATTCAGGCCTTGCTAAAAAATCATTTAAAACGAACTCCAAATTTTTTAGCCCTGGTTCATGTATATTATGGCAAAAGTGGACAACTGTGGATCATAAGGTCGAAACAAGCATGTTGGATAGTTTAAAAGATATTGAAGGCGTAAAAATACATTAAGGATATAGATATAATGAAAACTGAATTGCCACAGATACTGAAATACACACGATTCTCAATGTACCCGAAATTGATATTGTTTATTCTATTGTCCCTTTGAAGGAGGCTAATGTGCAATGACTTATTAGGAAGTATTTTTTTTTCTTTTACCATAAATAAAAACCTAATCAAATGATACTTTATTGAGTAATATTTAATATTTAATATTTAATATTTAATGTGACTTTTACATAAAGAGAAAAAGTAAAAAAATCATAGAAATTAAAATAAATAATTTCTTTTTATATCGACCCGTACATGAATCGGGTTAAACGAAACAACCCGTTTTGGCAAAACTCTGTTCTGCGCCCAAATCAAAAATTTCTTTAGAGCGAACAGAGAAGGGAAGAGAAGGGAACAAAGTGAATCTGTATAAATAGATTGATTTACACCCAAAATCTCTTCTCAAATTCTTGTAAAGAACACTCTGTCGATGTTGCTGTTATCTTAACAACTTTTTTTTTGCTAAAATTCGAAAAAGAAACAAAGAAAAAGAGGAACTTTTCAGCTTTCTACGAATTAAAGTGTATGTTTTCTCATCTTTTTGTAGGTTTAATCATCTATTTGTGTCTAATTAAACAACCCCTTTTCGTTTTTGGTGAAATTAATTGTACCCTTTTCGTTTCTTGGAATGAATTGGAGTATAACGATTTGAAACTATAGTTTTGTTTGTGTTTTTTTGATGAGGGGAGGGAGTAAAGGAGGTTCTTTTCTGAATTAGAATCTTTGGAATTGTGTTGGGTGTTTTTGGTTGGTTCATTACTAGTGTAAGAATAATCAAGTGTTTTTGTTGCAGAGTTGCTGACCTAAATATGGGTTATGAACCTGGTGGCTCATCCCGGGACGAGCGTGATGAAGGTAATAGTTTTTCTTTTTTTTTGGCTTTACTTTGATAGTTAGTTAGTGGTAAGGCTGCATAACACCACCATTCCCAGAGCCAACTTGTGGGATTACATTGGGTTAGGTTATTGTTGAACTATCTGCTGGATGAAGAGAAGTCAGTAATTTTGTGAAGAATAGTGAACTGCTGTTATACAATTTGGTGAGGTGAAGCCTAGAGCGAAGCTCAAAGCTTATTTGAAGTAAAACTTATTATTTAGAGGGTTTACTTTACCAATGTTAAAAAAAAAAAAAATATTTAGAGGGTTAAAATTTACAAATTACAATTAAAATTAGTAATTTCAGTATCCTGTGGACGCTAATGCGAAAAATTGAATTTCAAATTTTTTTCTTTTTTAGATTCGATAATGCCTAGACTAATCTAGCTGTTTCAAAAGCTTTTTGTGAGGATGCAATTGTTTGAAGTACACTTTCCTAAAGTCTGTAGCTTGACCCACTGCCTAAAAAACCGATTCTAATTCTATATATTCTTTCTGATTTTTATGCCTTTATCTCAGCGAAAAAACTTCATCGCTTCAAGTTTCTTTCTGATATCCAACTTGCACCCCAATTTTTCTGCCAAGTACTTGCATTCTCCTATCAAGGCTTTGGCTAATTAAAACAAATCACCTAGTTTTTTTTTTTCAAATTCAGACCCTGGTCTTCCATAGTCTTAACTGTACCTACATCATTTAGATTACACCCTTGGGTGCTTTGGGAGGTGTTTTTTTTGTGATACGTGTGTATCTAAAATGCTTATTTTTCTTAGTAAGGTATATTTTATAAATCTTATGTTCCTATGTCTAATTAAATTGGGCAGAAACCTTGTATCTGAAACAAGTGGGTTTTCTAGATTAATACTTGTTGATGAGTTTTCAAGTTAAATATGTAGCATGGAGGTTTAGTTGTAGGCTTCCATGTTGCTTTGGTTATTTTTTTTGAAACTGGTAGCTTAAAGTTGCTTCGGTTTTTGTAACATTCTCTTTAGAATTTTTCTATTACTTGGATCACCTGGTTGTATAACCTCAGTGACCTCATCACAAGAAGAACTACATCAAAATCTTGCATCTTTGAAACAATTACTAAGATTGTTGGAGGAGCTTCTGTATGATTGATGTCTCATTTCAACCTGAATGCTGAAGTCTGAACATCTGTGGTATCGTACTTCGTTACAAATGTTTGCTCCTGGATTGCCTACCAATAATTATAGTTGGTTTGGATATGAATTATGAGGACTTTTAGTTCTCCTTTATTCTGTAACTGGTAGGAAAGACATTCTTGTATTTGCAAAGAGCTTTTGATATTATTGTTTATTTATTTATTATCATTGTGATTAGTATTATCATCATCCTCATCAACATCATCTTTTTGCTGTTGAGAGTTCTATATACATTCTTCTCTGCATATGACTGTGCTCTTCCCCCTTCAATTGAGTGATAAGGGAAGCTTGGAATCCTGTCAGGATGTCACCTTTTCCTTAATTATTTCTTTATTTTTTTTATTTCATGTGGTGTGGGTGGGATTGAAGAATCCAAGCTTGAAATGCTATTGGAATAATGGTTGGTTGGTTGGTCCGTCTAATTGATGTATTCCGTTTTGTTTGAAGACTTGCTTTGCAATATTTGCTGTAAATAAATAATCTTATCATAAAAATAATTAAGAAGTTTGGTTGCTCGGTTAGTGCAATATGGTCCAAGGTTGATTTTGTGAAGTCGTAATATTGATGATATATTCAAAAGAGAACGAAGAAAGGTGGGCCAGCGGAATCTTGCTCACCCATTGTTCTTCACTAGGTATGAAAACTTAAGTGGCTCATTCGACTGGTTTGGATATGAAATAGGAAATTGTGTATGTGTGTTGGGGTGCGCGGGGGTGGGGGTGGGGGTGGGAGGGGAGGGTAGTGTAAAGTTTTGATCGTTATTGACAGAAATAAGAGTGGTTTTAGCGCCTACAAGTTGGAGAAAGAGAGCTGTGATCTGGTGGCTTAGAAGTTACTGCTTATCTTTCCAGAATAAATGTAGTGTGTAAAATCATTTACCTTGTCAAACAATAAATATGAAGTGTGGACAAAAGTAAAGGAAATTGTCAGAGTCTTGTGCTTGTATGTTTAGTTTTTACATCTTGAGTTTCTTGGCCCGCATATGGTTGCAATGGATCTCATAATCAACAAGTTATATGGGAATTTCAGTCTTGTGTTTTGGCGCATCCATGATTTTTTTCCAGAAAGGTAACATTCGTATTAATTGACAAAACCAGTACAAAACCAGAATTACAACTTATCAACAAAACAAGATATCTGAGTCTAAAATCTAAATAGAGCCAATGATCTCAATAATTGACTCAGTATCCTCTAGTTATATCTGTTTGCACCAGGAACAAAAAAGCTTGATTGATCTTCTGAAGATCACAACTTTTGCTCTCAAAACATCTAGCTTTTCTCTCTCTCCAGACTGTCCACCAGTTACAGGTTGGGACAATCGTCCATCTATCTCCGTCTGAAGGTCCCCCACAGGTTGGGACAATCCTCCATCTATCTCCGTCTGAAGGTCCCCCACCTACCTCTTCGCAACTGTAGAGGAGGTGGGTTATTCTGTTAGGCATAGTCTAAACAAACACCCCTGAGGCTGATAAAAATCCTCCAAAGTTAGGTTGTTATCCTGCACTGTAAAAACAGATGGCTAGCTGTCTCAACCTCTTCTCCACACAAATAGCACCTCGAGCTCATAGAAAACTTCCTCTTCTTGAAATTTTCTTGTGTCAGGACTGCCTCTCTTGCCAGTAACCAAGTAAAAGATGCCACCTTGAAGGGTTTTTGTTTCCAGATCTGCTTCCATGGCCATTTTGATGGCTGTTGGCCACCTTTGTTCAAAAACTTGATGCTGAGGTCACCTTAAACATGCCTTTGCTATATTTGTTCCACCATAGGCTATCAACCTCTTTCTTTGTCCCTTTGAACTCTGCCAGAGCTCTGAAAAATTCTGTCACAGTTTCAATTTGCCAGTCATTAAAATTCCTTCTAAATTGGACTTTCCATCCTTGTTGTGTCCAATTGTTAGCTACACTCATTTGTTGATGTATTGCCAAAATATACATCTCAGGGAAAAGATTTTTAAAACTAGCATATCCCAACCATTTGTCCTCCCAAAAGCAATGTTATTAAAAGCGAAAAGCGCAAAAAAGCTCTAAGGTCCATGGGAGCTTTAAGCGCAAAGAGAGAAAAAAATAAAATGTATGTGTTTAGTCTAAGGCTAATAATTATAAACATGAATGACAAATAAATGACCAAATCACTTCTTCATAAGGGCCTCATTGGCAAGGAAAAGTTTGTCTTCAAACCTTGATGACGACACTGAAGCGCACATAAAGCGAGACAAAGCGCTCAACACGTTTTGAGCATCGCTTTAGGGCTTAAGCGCGCTTAAAGCGCGCCTTTGTTAACACTGCCCAAAAGGATGTCTTACTTCCATTGCCTACCCTCACAGTTGTGTTATTTCTCAAAAAACGCCAAAAGATTCTAATAGACCTCCATGGACTTACATCATAGGGTGTAGATACCTCATTTGTCATCCATTTGTTCTCCTCTCCATATTTAGCTTTAAGTACTTTGCCCAGTGTACTTTTGAGACTCTTGTGAGTATTTCCATAACCACTTCAGTCTAAGGGCCTTGCTTTGTATTTTCAAATTCTTTCTCCTAATCTCCCTTGCTTCTTTCCCCAAAGAACCTCGTCCCGTTTGACCAAGTGTCGAATAGTAGAGACATTTTCCTCACTCCATTTCCAAAGAAAATCTCTCCTAATATTGTCTCAACTTTTTTATCACTCCATCAGGAATGGAAAGATAGACATCATATAGGTTGGGAGCAGTGTTCTGAAAGGCGATGAGGCGAGGCCTCGTCGCCTTTTACTATTGACGTGGCGAGTTCAGAAAGGCGACAAAAGGTGATGGCGACGACGTGCAAGGCGACAAGGCGTCACATTTTTATTATTTTTTTAAAAAAAAGATCTGATTTAATAATTAAAAGGCAATATTAGGGTTTATTTGATGTTTTTGCAAATATAGGACTTCTTTTCTCCATTGCGACTCTCTTTTCTCCGGTTCTCGTACCTCAAACTACTTTGCGACTCTCTTCTCCAGTTCTCTCCCCTCACTACTTCACGACTTGCTTCTTCTTCTCTTCTCTAGTTCTCCTCACTACTGACAAAGAGACCTCATCTGCTCAGCACCCAGCAGGTAAGGCTTAAGATTTGTTTTTTTTCTTCTTCTTCTGCTCTTCTTATGTCCTTCTCGTCTTCTTTCATATGCAGAAGAAGAAGTGCAGACTCTGTTTCTTATTTTGAAGCTACTGTTAACTGACAGCATTGCATTTTAAAAAAAAATTCAATCCTTCTATATTTATTTCTACCCTACTCAATTTAGTTCCACACTAATTAATATAGTATTTGCTAATAATATATGTTATTGCTATTGAGATTTTGGATATTTATATAAGCAATTAAATATTTTACGTTTTTGGTATTAATTGGCGCCTCATTCAAAAAGGCGAGCGCCTCGCCGCTTGCCTCGCCGCACGGCGAGGCAGACCCTTGTCGCCTTTCGCCGTCTAAAACACTGGACTTGGGAGAGCATCCAAACAGAATTGATGAGAGTGACTCTGCCGCCTAAGGAGATGTATTGAGATTTCCATCTAGTTAACTTCTTCTCATACTTTTCAATCACTTAGTTCCAAATGCTCATGGCCTTTGACTTGGCACCTAGAGACATACCTAGGTACATAGTAGGCAGGGAACCTGCTTCCCCTCCCAGAATTCCAGTCAAACCCAGGGACCTCATTGATTGGGAACAACTGGTTTTTCCTCCGGTTTATATGAAGTCCAGAAACTCCTTCAAAAAGCACTAAAATGAACCCTTTCTGTGGAAATCTGCTATGACCAAAGTTGTAATGTAACCCCCAAGGCTCGGATCCAAGTGGTTTTAGATTTCAGATTCAAATTTTTGCATCCTTTTACTGGGTATTACCAATGTAAATAGATTTTGGTTTCGCCCCATCTCCATTCCTTCTGGATAATTTGTTCAGCCATGCTCCGGTTTGGAAACTCAAACAAAAATGAGTTGTTTGCCATCTCATATATGCTTATTCCAAATACTGCTTTATCAAATGAAATTGCACTCCATCTCCTGATGCCTGATAAAGAAGGGAGTTCTGTTTCGCCCTCTTTAAACGAACCCACTATGCATCTCTTGAAACGACCGGTGTCTCTCGCTCCATGGGGTTCTGTAATGTGGAGATCACCTTCATTGTAGGAGAGTGTCGTTTCACAATGAGTATTTGAATGCCAATTGTTTTCCCCTGCTGCTTGGGCATAGAAGAGGTCTTTCCTAAATAGTCTGGATTGTTCTGCAAACTGTGGTTGGTGAGAGCATTGAATGAACCTTTACCTTCTTTCTATATTAAAAGCTATGTCATTCTTCCAATATGTATAGATGATTGTTTTTCTTATTTTTTTTTATTTTTTATGGGAGCATATTCTAGTTTTAAAAAGTTTTGTTCTTTGTGCTTCTATCCTTACTCTTCCAGCTGAGTTCCTTTACACCAACATATGGTCTTTTTGAAGCCTTGTAGATCCACCAAATCGGCCTCATTATTCTTACTATTTTTTTTTGAAATGGGTAAGTGTTATTGATGTCCAAAACCCAGCAGTAATGTGCCTGTGATTTCAAACAAGAATCCAGAACAGAGCACAGGTAAAGAGAAAAAGGAGCAAAGGAAACAACCCTGGCTATACTAGACAAAAAACTCCATTAACTGTAATTGGGTTCATTATACTCTATCCATTCCTTTTTACACCGAAAGTCGATCAGCAAAGAACGATATGATTTGGCCTACATGACTGCGTTCTTCTATCCATCATAGCGTCTCATTGTTTCTACTTGTTTCTGCAAGTGAGGAAGCTGGCAGTCTCAGTGTGATTTAACTGACAGTTACGTCTGATTTTTGCAGATGATGAGGAAGAATATGAGGAAGCTGGCGGTGGTAACCGACTTTTGGGATTTATGTTTGGAAATGTTGACTACTCTGGTGATCTCGATGTTGACTACCTTGACGAGGTGATTTGCTCCTTTCTCCCTATGTAATTTGACTGTCATATAATATGCTGTGAGCCCCAAATTAATATGTTAGTACAAGTACTAAAGTGTCTCCAAGTAGCAGTGGAACATAACCGGATAATCATTTGCTGGGATTTCAGCATAAGCAACTCCATTATACGTGTCCGGAGCCAAAAGGGTAACAAAAATTTAATTTGCAAAAGCAACTTTTAAACTCTATATGGAAAATCAATTTACTTAAAATAATAAACTTAAAACAATATGCAAAAGCAATTTTTAAACTCTATATGGAAAAGCAATTTACTTTAAAGAAGCTGCAAAACCAATGTGCCCTTGTAACGCGCACGTCAGCCGAGCCTTACAAGACTCAAGGCTGCTGCGTCTTACAAGGCACATTGGTTCCGGCGGATGACCTAATTTAAACGGTGTCTAAATTTGTTACCCTTTTGGTTTGATAACTAATTTTGTTGCCCTTTTGGAAATTTTGAAAATTTTTGTTTTCCTTTTGGCTTCAGACTCTCCATTATACCTTCACACCTTCACATGGGCCATCTTTTCTATTTTAATGTGGAAAGTGGTCAGCCTAGGTTGGGCATTGATTGAGGGTCATGAAGTGTTCAAGCTCCCTTTCACTTATTTTAGTTGTCGCTAGGAGCAAAACCTAAGGAGTACTTGCTTGGAATCCAGTACAAACTTTTGGGAGGACCATGAAGGTTAACAGTTTCTCCCAAGGGAAAACCTGTTTCTAATTAAAAGCACACACTCCTGCTTCCAGAATATTTTGTGCCCATGCTGCCTACCCCAAAATTAAGTTGCAAATTTTACAGGGTCAAATGTTTTTGTGAAGCAAAAAAGAGTGTGAATTAAGTTGCAAATTGTATAGGGTCAAATGCCCCAATGGCTATGTGTGAGAGGTTGACTATGGTGAGGCTGATGAGAGGTAGAGGTAGGCTGAGGAAATATTGGGGATAGGTGATTTGACTGGACATGACACACCTGCAGCTTACTGAGGATACTGGCCCTAGTTAGGAGGTTATGGAGGTCGAGGATTAAGGTAGAAGATTAGTATGTAGTTGGGTGTTGTTTAGCTTCTTTATCAGTGTTATAATTATAACTGTTATGATTATTTTTACTCTCATACTGTATTATCCTTTTTTATTATTACATGTTATTTCATTTGCTTCAGTTATTGTAATACTAATGTTGGTACTGTTCTTCTCTCCATTATTTCCTTTTCGAACCCGCTTTGTTATCCTATGATGTGATTTACTTGAGCCGAGGGTTTGTTGGAAACAACCTGTCTACCTTTACAAGATAGGGGTAAGGTCTGTGTACACACCACCCTTTTTCAGACCCCACTAGTGGGATTGCTCTGGGTATGCTGTAAAAGAATGCAATCAAACATGTTATTACTTATGCAGGAAGTTATACATGAATAATTTACCTCCTAACCAGCTACCAAACGATCCCCAAGTGTAGTATTTCTTTCGATAAGTACAGTTGCAACAAGAGCCAGATGTTTCCTGTAGTTAATATCTTAACAATCTCATCCAAGGGAGGATGCTAGCAGGGTTTACCACCTATTTGTGGAAGTATCGTTCATTGCATTTTCATGCTCCACAATTTTCTCTTTCAGATCTCGCATGTTCCCTGGTTTGAGCTTCTTCCTGGTGTCTTCTTTGCTTATGATGAGGACAAAATCTTATAGAAATTATGTTTTTCAGGACGCCAAGGAGCATCTTGCTGCTTTAGCTGACAAGCTTGGTCCGTCTCTGACAGAGATAGATGTATGTAACAGAACTCTTTCGTCTCAATAATTTGGAATTATATCTTCTGAGAAGTGTAGACCCATCTTTTATCACTATGATTTTATTTGGAATTGTATTTCGGATGAGGTAGTACAAATATGAATGATTATTACCCAAATTTACCTGATTAGATTTGGTGCTAATATTTTTTCCATGTTTGTTTCCCTCGAATGTTCAGTTGTCGGTGAAGTCCCCACAAGAATCTGCAGATGCTGCTGAACAAGGTACATGTTTCTCCATGAATGGCCGCTTGATGCAGTTTCTTTGATACTTCCATTGACAATTCTTTTGTCCTTCTCTTTCATCCTATAAAAGTTCTCTTTTATCACAAGTAAACACATTTTTAATTAGACATTGTAAGCATAGGTTTGAACCTGTAATACATTATAGGAAAAACCAGCAACAATTTATTTGTTTGATATGCTGATAATTCATACAACTACAGTGAATTGAGACGTACTGGAAATTATTACTAAGTTGATATTTATGGTTAGGCTAGACACTGATATTTGAAATAGTTCTACCAAATGGATCTCTTTAGCAATACTAACCTGCAGCTGACATTCTTTTGTTTAACAGACTTTTCTATGTCTTTTGCATGCCAGACTATGTTTCTGCATTTTGGGTTTGTTTGGAAACCACCTGGTAATTGGAATTGGTGTAATTACTAGGTTAGTAATTACCAGCCTTGTACTTACACAACCTAGTAATTACACTGACCTGTTTGTTTGCTACAATTTAGTCACAGTGCAATTACAAATGTACTGTTTGGATGCACAATTGCAATGATAAAATTATAATAAATTTTAAAAATAAAAGTTAATTGTTTAAAATTTATATTAGACAAATAAGTAGCTTTATAAATGATGTTAAATTAAATATTTAAGACATATATTGTATTTTGAAAATATATTACGTAATTAATAAATATATGTTCTTAACTAATATTATGAAAAAATAATTGATATATATTTTTAAATTAGTATATTTCAATTGAATTAATCATAAAAACTAAAAGTACAAGATTTCTATGAACATCATGAAATGCATGTTTGTCAAAAAAATTATATTATAAATAAAATGTCATTAATTGATAAAATATTTGACAAAAAGATAATCTATCAAGTCTAACTAAAAAATAAATGAATTGCATTGTGAAGTCTCAAGTCAATACTACTAAAGCAAATGTAACAAAAGTTCTAAATTCAAAACAAAAAATTTAACATATACGCTTATGTCAAATTTCAACATAACATACATAAATATTATTTAAGAGATAAGGAAACTATAACCTTACTTAACAATGAATTCTCTAATTTAAAAGTTAGAATACTAACAAAATTATGCTAATGAAAAAAAATAAACATTGTATAAAAAAATAGATAATATGTAAAATTGTATGGAATCACATGAAATATAGGTTGAAAATGCGAAGGAAATGAAATATAAATAAAATAGAAAATAAATTAATAGTTTTTTAGAATAATAAAAATAAAAAAAGATTTTAAAGTAATAGATATGAAAAATAAATTAAAGAAAATAAAAATAAAAATAAAAAGAAGAAATTAAAAAGTAATCAGCTTGTAATTACACCATGTAATTACCAACAATTCACAGCCTCTCCCTGAGAATTGGAGAGTGTAATTACTCCTTGTCAATTACATCCAGTTACCTGCTAACCAAGTAATTACATGACCAACCAAACACGCCAGACAATATAATTACACCAATTACACCAAATTCAATTACCAGGACGGCTTTCCAAATAGGCCCTTCTTTGTGTTATTATATCTGGACCTTGGTGTGTTCAAGCTCCAATGGGCTTGTAGTTCTTTGTTCTGTTTTCTAAATTATTATTCTTACATTGATACACAGCACACGGTTCAGTGTGTCATAGAGCTTACACTGGGTTTTCATCATCATTCTGAGGCCATTAGGCTTAATTCGACCCATCTTTACTTTCAGAAGTCATTTCTCATTACTATTCTTCCCTCTGTTTTATTAAACACACAGATTATGATGAGAAGGCTGAAGATGCTGTAGATTATGAGGACATTGATGAGCAATATGAAGGACCTGAGGTACAGACTGTTACCGAAGAGGACCTATTATTGCCGAAGAGGGATTACTTTTCAACAGAAATCTCTCTAACTACTTTGGAGAATCGTGATTCTGTTTTTGATGATGAAAACTATGATGAGGATGATAATGAAGAGAAGGAACAGGAGGTGGTAGAGAAAGCTGCTGAAGTTCAATCTACTCCTGTAAAAGGTTAGTTTAAAAGCATTGTTTGCTTGGGTACTGGTGTTTCGTAAATGCTTTTATATTGTTACAAGTATTGATGACTGTGTACAATCTTTGGAGTGTAACTTTACCTTTTGATATTTTAATCTCTTCACTGATTGCCACTACTAGATCTAAAGGGCATTTCCTCATGTTAGTTTGTTACAAACCTCAGTTCTATTACAGAAAGTGCTGCTCACCTAAAATGAAATTGAAAGCCGACATAACCCAGAGTCCCATCTGCAATGGGGCATCAGAAAATAAAACGAGAATTGTGAAAGCAAGATATTATCCTAGAAAACAAGATAAAAAAAAGTTGATCCTTGAGATAAATCTTTGTGGTAGGTATTTTTCAAACTCTTTTTCTGTTGCAGCTTTCTGTGCTAAATTTCAGTTTTCTGCTAGCAATCTTTGGTGAAATATAATTGTTTGCAGCAGCTGTGAACAAGTCTATGAGACAAAATACTTTTTTTTTGGTGATGGGGGCTCTTATGAGGGAAAGATCATGGGGCCGTTAGATGCCTTGACGCTACGGCAGGGCTCTGAATGAGCTGATGGATTTTGCAGTGGGAAGAGGAGGGAGCTGCGGATAGGATGGACAGAATGTGAATAACAAGAGACATATTGCGTACTTTCTATTCTATTTTGCTTCAGCTTGTTTATTTAGGGAAAAGGGCCAAACTGCTCTTCAAGCTGGTATCACATGGAACTAGTCAAGGCGAGCACAAGCTGATCTGGACACCATGTTTTTTTTAACAATCACTCTCTGTTTGAATTTGGTCCCGAATTTGCCCTCATCGCTGAAGTACTTTCTCAGATTTTTGAGAAGAAATACTTGCTCAGATTTGCCTCTCAGAACAAACGAAATTCACTTTTTCTTTTTCAATCATTTTTTTAATTTTAGGGCCGAATGTGTATTTAACTTCTGTCGCTGGAAAACAAACCAAAAAAAGAAAAAGAAAAAAGGAGATGTAACTTTTTTTCTTCTGAAATATACATCAAAAGTAGGCACTTTGTGTTATGTAGTGGATTAGTATCTGTTATCTTTGTTTTCCATCTCAAAGATTCTGGACAACACTATCAAAGAACATTACTCCTGACCGTACCCTTCCATTCAAGAAAAAAAAAGATCTTAAGATATGAAAATTTGATTGCTTTCCAAGATCTGTTGAGATATGAGGAATTAATTTAAGGATAGGGAGATTACTGTAGGAGGAAAAGGAATAAATCTTGGAGTTGCATTATTTCAGTAAAATATTTCTCTTTGCATCTTCACGTTAGACCCATTTGTCATGTTCTGTTTGTAGGAGAATACAACAATGAAGCTGAAGTCATTTTTCATGGGAATAAGGTTCCAGAAGAAGTTATATCCATGGATGCTCCCGAATCTAGTGAAGATCTTCAAGAGGTTTGCCCTCTACAAATTAATAAGAAGAACTACTTATCATTTTGTGTTCCTTTTATTCTGACTTGTAGCATGAAGTGCATGTCATCTCTTTCTTTCTCACTTCTTGTCCTTTCCTTCTTGTGAAATAGGTCATCAAATAATTGATATCTTTGCGTCACTTTCTATTTGTGATCAATGTTTTCAATGGCTTCTGGAGATTTTCCTGAAATAGCTATTTGAGTAGTTCATAATCTTCCATGACAATAGTTTCTTCTAATGCTCGAAGATTGATGATGCTAGTTAATGCATTTTATAAATACCTTGGATTATTGTATTTATAGTGGCTGAAGTACTCAGGACGTATGTATTTTTATGCAAGTTAAAATCCTATAATTTCTGGTGGGACCTCTCAGTAATATACAAAACTTTTAGTTTTACTTCAGTTTTCTTTTCTTTACAGTTTATCACTATTGGGAAGTTGACAAATATTAAAGCACTCTCTTTTTCCTTTTCTGCCTGTCTATTCCGCTGTAGATCTGCGTTTATTTGAAAGGAGATTGTTAATTGTTCGAAATATTGTTCTCCTCTATTATGTACTTCTACTCTATGCTTGGCATAAGCTAACAACTGCAGATAAGTTCCCTTTATGGAGACTATAATTGGCTAATTCTGTTGTCTGCTTTAGAATAACTCTTGTTTTCTAAACAGTGCTGCTTTTTATGCTGGTTGTCAGGAAGAACCTCTTGCTTTGGAAGAGCCAGTAGATAGTCAAAGCTCTCTGCCTTTACCTGTTCTTTGTGTCGAAGATGGGGAGGCAATTCTGAAGTTCTCTGAAATTTTTGCCCTTCATAAACCTCGGAAGAAAGCAGAGAAGAGGGAGCGACGTTGTTCTGTTCCCAAAGGTACCTTTTGCTAATAAGAAAAATCTCTTTCTTCATTTCTGTTTGGTAGTATTAGTACAGTGATGAGACTTTCCGTACCACATTCTTGTATCAACAGACAAATACAAGGCCATGCACACACTGGATATTGTTGAAGAAGATGAAGTTAAATTACTGAGAGGGTCCTATGAAGAGTTTCCTTGGTTGAGGATGACCCATGTACATCATGATAGTGCTTTAACGTTGCTGGATAATGAACCAGGAACAGTTCAAGGGACTGATGACTTAAAGCCAAAAATCGAGAAAAAGGATTCCTGTTGTAGTGCTGAACCAATGAAAGAAAATCTATCAATGGATCTTTCTGCTGATTGGAGCTCACCCATTTGTCCTGAGTTCTATCCTTTTGACCAGCAAGACTGGGAGGATAGAATTATTTGGGATAATTCTCCTCCATTGAGTGATAATACTGCTGAGAGTTGTGAGATTTCTGAACCTGATTATGAAGCATTGACTGATAAACAACTGGATGTGGAGGCCGAGTCTCAAAGTTTTCAGTCAGAAAAAGAAATTGAACCCCATGAAAAAGGTCACAGTTCCTTTTTTTCTTGCAGTGTTTCTGTGGAGCCTTTTGGTTCAAAACAACCTTCAGGACACCTGGATATTTCATTGTCAGAAGGAAGATACCACCCTCAGCTTTTGAGACTAGAGTCTCGCTTGAATTCAGACAGGCAAAAGAGTACAGATACTCCGAAGGATGGAGACACTGAAGAAATCCTTAGCAGTGATGCCTTAAAGCGATTTAGCAAGCTTACATTACAAAATAGAGATATACTGGAGGAATCTTGGGTGGACAACATTATTTGGGAACCAGATCAGCCCTTTCCAAAGCCAAAGCTCATATATGATCTTCAAGATGAACAAATGCTTTTTGAAGTTTTGGATAACAGGGACGGCCAACAGCTGATGCTTCATGCTGGAGCAATGATCACAACTGGTTTAGTGAAGCCTAGTAGTGGTGATTCTGCCGAGTTATATGGTCTCAGTGGTTTATCCGGGCGTTTCAATATTGCCAATGATAAATATTATTTGAACAGAAAGTCAACTCAGCAACTAAAGTCACATTCAAAGAAACGCACTGCACATGGTCTCAAAGTTCTGCACTCAATACCAGCTCTTAAGCTGCAGACAATGAAGGCTAAGCTAAGCAAGTAAGTCTTGTGTACTTCATTTGACCCTCTCTTATACAAATGGTTATTTCTTTTTTTTTTTTTGATATAGTAATAACTTCATTGATGTGGTGGGAAAAATTCCCGGTATTCAAATGAGAGAAAAAAATTGATGAATGTTTAAAATTCTGTAGGTGATCGCTGTTACTGTTGAAGAGGAAGATGACATTGCGAAGTTTAAAGATTACCAGCCTTCAACATCAGATGCCACGCCTTCACCAAAAGCTCCTGCTTCTCCACCTCCTCCCAAAGAAGAGGTTGCTGAGAAACCTGTTACTCCATCACAGCCAAAAGTTTCTAAACCTAGTGCGTCGGATCGCATTTTTGCTAGTCCGCTAGCTAGGAAAATTGCGGAAGATAACAATGTACTTGTTTTCTTCAGTTATATTTGTTTTGATAATATGATTCAGGTTACATGTTATAGCCTTGAGGTTAAATCTGCATTTGTGTGAACATGAACAGATACCTCTTACAAACATCAAAGGAACAGGTCCTGAGGGACGTATCGTGAAAGCTGATATTGAAGATTATCTTGGTAACCTTCTTCCCAGTCTGCATCTATAGTTGATGTTACTGTTGGTTTTATGTCACTGAACATATTTCCTTCTTTCTCTTATGAAAGGAAAGATTTTCCTAGAAAGTTGTGATATGGTCGTGGAAGAATCAATAATATTTTTTTTTCCTTGATAATGTAGCTTCACGCGGAAAGGAAGCCCCTGCAGCAGCTCACAAGGCTGACACATCTTTAGATTACACAGATATTCCTGTTGCACAGATCAGAAAGGTACTATTCACACCTATAGGGATGAATCCCCCATGTTCCCAGAATTAGATGCTTGTCTGTGTTATCTCCAATTCATCCCTTGCATGAAGTGTTTGGTATACTTTTTGTTTACCCACTTCTTTTACAAGCACAAGGTTTCGTTCTATTTATACCAGTTTTGGTGTGATCTGTGCAGGTGACAGCTTCTAGGTTGCTGTTGTCAAAGCAAACCATTCCCCATTACTATTTGACTGTTGATACATGCGTCGACAAACTTATAGAGTGAGTATTACTTTTATTGTTCAAATTTTATTTTATTTTTCTGTTATTTATCTTGCTCGCTGCTTGGTCCGCAGACTGAGGAGCAAGCTCAATGCATTGCAAGAGGCTTCAGGAGGAAAGAAGTTATCTGTTAATGATCTTGTAATAAAGGTAAGAAATACTCCATTAAGATCCATTGTACCACCCGACAACGAAAAAGGAAAAGAAAGCCATGGTCTTGTTATCTCATCTCAGTGAGACAATTCCAGCTTTCTTTCTGTATTTTCATGGAGGATCCAGAAAAGAGAGAAAAGGTCTCGTCAAAAAAACAAAAACACAGAGAGAGAGAGAGAGAGAGAGAGACTTGCATGAACCTTTGTGCCAAAATTGGAGCTGGAATCTCGTATATTTCTCACATAAGAAGTCTGAGCAACTCCTAATTTGCTTTCTTAATCGCTGCACCTTGTCAAAAAACAGTTTCTCCTCTGTCCCACAATATATATGACATTTAGAACTATTTCGAAGGCGAACAAATTTTTCTGGATAATAAATATATTTAACTGTAAAAAGTTTTTCATTTGATTGAGAAAGAGTTTCAACTTTCAGTTGTACTTCTAATGTAAGTTTCGGAATACTTAAATTTTACTCGTGTTGAAGAAATCAAATGTCTGAATGTGTACTTATACTTGGGTCTTTTGACCACTGTTTCAACGTCATTTTATATTTTTCTTTTGGAATGGAAGTAGTACATTATACAGGATGTATAAGAGATATTGTCATCTGGTATTTATAGTGACCTGTCTCAGAGAAAGATGACCTGGGTAACTAACTTCATTGCAGGCTGCTGCTTTGGCTCTTCGAAAAGTTCCTCAGTGCAACAGTTCATGGACCAATGACTACATTCGTCAGTAAGTGAAATACATGAAGTGTGAAGACTTCTCTAGTTTGCAGTGTAAATTAATAGTGCATTCTTTCTTGCAAACACAGATATCACAATGTAAATATCAATGTAGCAGTGCAGACTGACAATGGTCTTTATGTTCCTGTCGTTCGGGTTTGTTCTCATCCCAGTCTAGTGCTTATAATTGGATGTTCGTTGATTCTTACTACCAGTATATTTCATGTTGGAAAATCTGTGTTGTTGGCAGGATGCTGATAAGAAAGGTTTATCCTCTATTTCCGAGGAAGTGAAGAACTTGGCCCAGAAAGCAAAAGAGAACAGCTTAAAACCACAGGATTATGAGGTGGGCATTGCAGTTAAATATCTTCTTTTTCATTGGAAACAAATTTAATTCATTTGTTTCTTATTTCACAGGGTGGGACATTCACCGTCAGCAATTTGGGAGGGCCTTTTGGCATTAAACAGTTCTGTGCCATCATTAACCCTCCACAATCAGCCATCCTAGCAGTTGGATCTGGTAAGTTTGCGTCTCATTGAATTGTTTTGTTTCAGCGAGGATATCGTGTGCTCATCATTGCTTCTTCTTGAACAGCTGAAAAAAGGGTGCTTCCAGGATCCAGTGAAGGCGAGTACAAGTTTGCCAGTATGATGTCTGTAACATTGAGCTGTGATCACCGGGTGATTGATGGTGAGTGACTTTAGATAGTGGGTTCTTCATATCCTTCTTTTTAGAAAAAACGATTCACGGTTAACCTTTGATAATTTCCTTTTGTCAAGGCGCAATTGGTGCGGAATGGCTCAAAGCATTCAAAGGCTACATAGAGAATCCCGAGTCTATGTTACTGTAGATTAATACTTCCTTTTTTTGGTCGATCCTTTGAATTCTTCACGTTTTCCTCTACAAATGGGATGTACTTGGATGTATGATAAATGGGATTTTACGTGCCATGGCCCGATCTTATTGCTTGATATAAGCATCTTTATTAGGGAAGTGGCTGAACAACTTGGGAATAAATGAGGCTTCAAGGCTAATGTACCATTGATTTAGGCTTTTCGACGAGTGTAAACCTCCAGTTTTTTTGCTCGAGATCATTGAGTTGTTTATCTGTCTGAAGTAGATGGAATACTTGCTGTAAATTCATTTTTTTTAAAAATAAGGTTCACTAATCTCTCAAGTTTTGAGATGCATCAACATGAGTCTGTTGCTTGACTCCATCATTATCTTCTTTTGGTTGACATACCCAGATTTATCTGTTCGCATCGTTATCGTTCTTCTGTCTGTTTGAATCCTTCATAAAGTTGCACAATGATAGCATTGAACCTTTATGCAATCAAATCATATTCGTTTGATGGACTTGATTAAGAAAATAAAGTTATACTTTACTATAAGGTTATAACTTTTGATAAACGTTTGATCCTAATACGCATAATATAATTTGTTTTATTCACTCAATCTTTGCATTACTAATAAAAAGACATACAACAAGAAGCAAATTTAGTGCATCAAAACCTGTTTTATTCAGACTCCAAAAAAAATGTTAGCACTACTTTTAGAGAATCTGTCGACATTTTCAAAGAGTACGAGCAATATAGATCATCTATCTGTTAAGATGAGCAATGAAAGAACTAAGCTCTAGTTGAGAAACACCTCCTTCATCTCTTGATTGCCAAATTTGTCTACTCAACTTTTCAGCTTTGCTTCTTAACTCTTCCCCTTCTTTAGACACCATCAATCTGTTCACAACTTTCTCAATAGTTGATGAGTTAACAAGTTCCATTTGGTGTGCTTGTTCTGTCACTTGAATGCCAACTTCTAAAATTTCAGTTATCAGTGTAGCATTCCATGGTTGTTCAGAGTGCATTGGCCAACCTAATATAGGAACTCCCATTGTCATACTTTCCATACACGAATTCCATCCACAATGACTCATAAACCCACCGATTGAAATGTGTCCCAAAATTTCTAACTGTGGTGCCCAATCTGTTACCACAATACCTGTTCCTTCAGTTCTTTCTTGATACCCTTCTGGTAACCTTGCTTTTCTCGTTTCGTCATCAAAGACATTACCTTTATCTGCATCTCTCAGCACCCACAAGAACTTCTGCTTGCTGTTTTCTAGCCCCATAGCCAGTTCTTGAATCTGTTTATCGGTCATTGTAGTCGATGATCCAAAAGAGATGTAAAGAACAGATTTTGGACCTTGTTTGTCTAGCCACTCCAAACTTTTGTGTCTACTGCTTGAACCCTTTTGTAGTATAGGTCCAATGGACCATTGCTTCTTATTTGCATTCATCTCCAACTTGCTTAGCAAATCGACATAAGTTCCTTCGATCAATCTGCATGAGTTGAATATATCACCTGTTCTGTACTGCATAAACTCATACTGATAACCCATAAACTTCATGATTTCAAATGAAAAACACCCTTCCATTGATGGTATAACTTTTGGCATACCCTCTACTGGAAAAGGTCTTCCAATAGCATCCCAAAAGCTAAAGAATTGAGTGAAAGCTCTATACATATCCACATTGACTGAGGATAAAATACTGCAGCTTGCGTGCCATATGATAGTAGATGATGAGGTAAAGTTCAGTTTTGTTTTAAATTCCTATGCTTTATACTGCCTTAATATTGTATGAGCTACTTGTTACTGTGTTTTGGCTTATTAACCAAGAAACAGTTATCTAGAGATTGGACACAGTGCTCAAGTTGAAACGTCCATTATACAACTCGTTACAAGTACAGAACACCATTTTCGCCAATTCTAATATAACATGGGTCCTTTATAAACCAAGATCTACACCAGGTAAAATCCAAAAAAAAAGTTCTTAAAGAACCATGGCAAACAAAAGCAATTTAGAATCTTTGTGTATTTGTAGTACCATTTCCAGCACAAGGCCATCTAAACCAGCTGTTACAATTTTCATTCTGATATCTTCATATGGAGTTTTCAGTTCATTTGTTGGTTACAAAACTCATTTCAGCAAGCAAAATCAAGAAACCATGCGAAGAATGCAGAAAATCCATTTTCATGAATGCTCCGCAACTCCACATTTTGAATTTCACCACCTCCAAATTCCTCATGAAGTTCCCAACACATCTCCAAACCATCTTGTTAAGCATCTGAAAACAGTTACACGAACCGTTTACGACGTCTCCTAAGTGAATTCTGCCAGTTAAAAGTGAAGAGAATTGTGGTTATACATGATTCCTCTTAGTTTCATCTGTGGATTTCAAGGCTTTTTTCTACTATTCCAAATGCTGAGGTCCTTATGCCTTTGCATTGATCTCAGC